>CM056050.1:228555057-228911457 GCA_029574335.1 Rana kukunoris | reverse complement strand
AAACCAGCATGGTTTAATATAAAACTTTATAAATGTTTAAAAACAGTTCTCAAAAACGATAGTAACAGTAGCTTCTATAATCATTGATGGGGCATTAAGGTCTTCACAAATAGCGATAAGCTTACTGTATAGCATCTAAAACTTGCTCTAAAGCATCTAAAGCTCGTTCCAACACACTGTGTGTCCTAGATTGACATGTTTCACACATAGTAAATGATGTCATCAGACCTCCTGTTTAACCACTGCAGTAAAGGTATACAGCTTAGTCATCTACCTTCTCCAGCATACTGTACATAGCCTTCAAAGATCAATTCATCATTTGATTAATTAATCTTTGTGCGTTCACCATAAACTGAAAGCAATGTGCAAAGCACTAAAGCCCTGAATGGTCTGCTCTACTGCCTGTTCCTCGTCCAGGAAGTGCTGTTGTTTACAGGGCTGAATCAGTGAACATGCACTGTTCACATAAACATGAAGAATAAAATCATACACACACTGGACTGAACCTTTTTTTAATGATGTTGAAAAAAAAATTGGCCAAATGGAGGGACACGAAAAAACACATAAGAAAATGTTTTAGTATATTATTAGTTATTTGTGTCCAGAGAAGGACAATTGGTACCACACTGACTTGTCCACAAATATGCAATCAGTACAAGATAACACAGATAGAAATGCATCCATAAAGACACGACTAGCATCATACCGATACAATCAGAAATGTGTTTTCAAAGACTAAGGGCCCTTTCAGTAATGATCCGCCCTGTGAACCTCCGCTTGCTCAGCAGGGATCGCTTTGTCGATCCCCGCTGAGCTGGCGGATGACAGGGCGGTCCCCGCACACTGTGCACGGACCTCCCTGTCTTTTCTCTGCTCTCCCCTATGGGGGGATCGGATGAACACGGACCGTCTGTCCGTGTTCACCCGATCCGCAGATGGAAGGAAAAATAGGGTTTTCCTCTGTCTGCAGAATCGGAGGAATGCGGAGCGGGCGAGATCGGGTGTCAGCGGATGTCAATCTGCTGACGCCCGCAATCTCATAGGGACCAATGTATGTTCCTTTTTTCATCTGCACACGGATGGATGAAAAAGTGGACATATGGTCCGCAGGTGTGAAAGTGGTCTTAGTCAGTACCAAATTGAAACTAAAAAGGTGTTCACATGGATAAGATCAGTATTGTACTGACATAAACAGAAATGTATACTCAGAGACACAATGTTACTACCTGTATAGGTAATTTCCCCTTTCTATAGCAGGTAAGGACTATGGGGATTGTGGAAGCAGGAGTAGTAGAAAACAGCGTAGAGTTCTGGTTGGGCAGCCATAAGGGCTCTGCATATGCAAATAAAAACGTTCAGGAGGAAAACGAGAGGGGTGGGTTGTTTGCCAGATTATGTGAGTCTATATGTAGAGGTATAGCAGAATACAAATTGCCTCGGTTTTAGCACTCTAAACATTCCACCCTTTCCATCCTTAGTTTTCATATTACTTTTTAATTTAGGTAAACTCCACTATAGTTGGTTGACATACATAATATATGCTAATATTAGGCTCTAGTTCGGCAGTAGATTAACCATATTGTTCCACTATTGAAAAGAGCACCAAATATACTAACGGCTCTACATAAATGTCTATATATATATATATATATATATATATATATATATATATATAAGTAGATTCTTGTTTAGATAGATAACTATTAATTTACTGCATCAATCTGTCTTAATTTAATTCTTAACTAAACAATTAAATAATGTCATATGCGACATGAGATATATTTTCCTGTAATAATATTTTCTTAATGTTACAATGTAAACATTTTGGGCCAGATCCACAAACAATTACGGCGGCGTATCTCCAGATACGCCGCCATAATTTCAAAATTGCGCCGGTGTATCTTTGTTTTGTATTCACAAAACAAGATACGCCCGAATTACGCCAAGATATGACTGACGTAAGTCTCTTACGCCGTCGTATCTTAGTTGCATATTTACGCTGGACGCTAGGGGCGCTTCCGATGTTTGTCCTCGCAAATGAGGTAGATACGCCGATCCACGAACGTACGTACACCCGGCGCAGTGTTTTTACGTCATTTGCCTCCTAAGCGTAGGTCCGGCGTAAAGTTACCCCTGCTGTATAGAGGCGTAAATAATGTTAAGTATGGACATCGGGCCAGCGTAGAATTTTTCGTCGTTCACGTCGTTTGCGTAAACCGTTCGCGAATAGGGATTTGCGTAAGTTACCTTCATGCGGACTGGGATATCTCCACGGACGGCGCATGCGCCGTTCAAAAAATATGTCATTTACGTGGGGTCAAGCTGATTTAAATTAAATCAAGCCCACAGCTTTCTAATTTGATTTGCTCGGCCTTACGTCACAACAATTACACTATGCCGCCGTAAGTTACAGCGGACATCGTTTTTGGATAAGGATACGCCGCTGTAACTTACAGCGGCGTAGTGTAACTTAGATAGGCTACGCCAGCGCCACTTCTTTGTGAATCTGGCCCTTTCTCTTTACATTCAATATTTTCTGATAATCTTTAATAAAATACTTAAAAAAGGAAGAAACAAATTCCACCCTGACTGTACAAGGATAACAGGAAGCTGATATCAAGACAAATTCAATTATTTATGCTAGTTGAATGTAAAAAAAAAAATATTTAACAATGAATTGCCTCTCCGTGTTTTCAAACAAATGTGCTTGCAGATTATGCTCTATGATAGGATGCTATTCCTCCAATGGAAATCAACAATGGAGCCAAATTACCCCCACTAAAACCAATGATGAAACATTGTTTACTCCGACTGACACTGGGGTATTTTCTTTTCCCACTGGCCACAGTCTGGGCCCCTTAAAGTCTGAAGGATAGTGAACTAGCCATTTGTTTGAAAGTTTGGAGACTCATGCTCTATAGCAAGCCTTTCTAATGATTGTGAAAAATGTTGAGCTGTTAATGTCATTTGGAAGCTGGAATATGGAGCACATGCTTATAATATACAGTACTTTGTTAGCTACCAAATAAATGGGCTAAAACCGATAATCTGACATTGCCCTTTTACCATTGTTCATGAATCTGGAGATGGTCACTGATGTCAATTTTTATAGTTGTAAATTGATAAATAAATAAATAAATAACAAACAAAAGTGACCCCATCACCCAAATTCCCTTTCTATTGGTTTAAATGTTCAACATGTAAACATGGAAAAGTTTTATTTTTAGCTTTTTTTTTTCTATAAAGATTTAATGTTAGCTTCTCAGAATTTAATAAAAAACTGAAGGTAGCTATTTATTTAAATTGAAAATGTTATTCAATAGAGTTTTGTAATCATCATGAAAAAGAATGTTTATTCATTATACCCAAGCTATTGACTACAACACTTGTTTCCTTTCAAGTTCAAATTAAAGGTATGGGAACATGCCAGACCTTTTATCTTATACTAATAAATATCTAGCAATGTTGAAACACAGAAATGCATACAGAATAAATCTGCCCTGGACCTGGTAGACCTTTCATGGTTTCAAACACCTGGCAAAATTATTCATCAATTCAGCAAGTGCATTTAAAAACTGAAGTTCAAAGGCTTTGTGAATTGTAGAACAAGACGTTCAAAACTGAAGTGCACTCATGGTGTGCTAGTGTCATGGTTTAGAAATAAGCCATTTCCTGCAAAATGATGGACTGGTAAAACAAAATAAGGCAGTGTTTGAAGCGAATCTTGTATTGTACTGTTTTTACAGCTTCCTGATTTTTTCTGTATGTGTTTAAAGCCCAACTTCAAGCAATGTTTTTTTTTTTTTCAGTTTTGAATAAGGTGGAAAACTGGTAAGACTTTTGTCAGGTTTTTATTGCTGTCTCTGTGCCCATTGGAGATATCTCCACGTATTTCCTGTCTTGGTTATCACACAGGAACTGAGAGAAGACTGCTCAACAGGTAGGTACACAGCACAACACATTTACAAATATTTTAATATACTCCCACAAAAAAACTGTCTTATTGACATATCCTTTGATTTCTGTCCTTATGACAATACAGGAAGTGAAGGAAAATCTCCCCAATGACCCAATGACTACCTACTATTTCCAACTCTGCTCGAAGTTTAGACTTTAAAAGATACTAAACAGGATTAGGTATAGTGATTCAAGTTTTAGGTTAGACTAGATAGATAAATCAGTATAGTATATGATTATTGGATATTTGTTATTGAATGAATTTTTATTTTTATTTTTATTTTTGTAACCATGATTATTTAATGCAAAAAAATATAACCGAGGTGCATGAAGTCTAGAAGACCACTCTATACTGCTTGCAGATTTGCTGAATAACAAATGGTATTGATTTTCATTATTTCAGATATTTTAATCAGTTAAAATGAAAAAGAGTACTGAGAAATGACAAGGTCAAACTCTTTGATATGGAGATATGGATATAGAAACTATGAATTAGATGGGAAAATTTTGCTACTGCATTCAGATCATTGCAACAACACTTTGTATGCTGTACAGAGATTGCATTACACTTTTTAGGGCAAAATACTCTTATAACACTCATCTTAAATCGAGTCCAAAAGGCAAATTAGACTCCAAATTGTCATACGATTTCCATCGTCCTATAGCCATTATTTTTGCATGATTAAATATTGATTGCATTGCATATGGGGTATATATATGAGATGGCTTTAGATGAAGTCTTAACAAATTAAAATCATGGATATTATTATTATTATCCAAGATTTATAGCGCCAACAGTTTGCACAGCACTTTACAATGTACAGTATATAAAAGGAGACAGTGCAATTACATTACGGCTCAATACAGAAGCAATAGGAGGGCCCTGCTCATGGAGCTTACAATCTAAAGGGGGGGAGGGTACAAAAGGTTTTAGCTGTGGGGAATGATCTGATGGAGGTGTCCGAAGTACATTTTCTAGGTGAAGATGGGGTAGGCTTCCTTAAATAAATGAGTTGTAAAGGATCGCCTAAAGGTGGACAGGGAAGAAGCTATATTATAAATTTATAAGTGTTTGAGTTTGTTCTCTTGTATTTAAAAAAAATACAGCTGCTTGTACTGTGAGTCCCTAAACATATTCATATTCTTGGCATGCAGTCATTCATGTACATGGGATTGTTGACAAAAAAGTGAAGACTGACTGACACTAGTTTTGATGCCATAGGCAAACAGACAGATATTACCAAAGTCACATACCACAGAGCTGAGGAAAATATCAGGTTTTCCAATTCCAGGGGAACAAGTGTGAAGGCTCTGTCAATTTTTTGACCCATTCCATAGTCATGAGATAGTCATCTCAAGTCTAAAACTTAATGCACATAGGACTTTATTTTCAACTCTCCTAGAAGCCAGCAGTGTTTAGGCACACTTAGGTGCTTTTTTAAGCGTTTTTCTCTGGCCAAACTCTGCCTGATGCACTGGCAGAAGGTTCTTTCTCCTGCCTCTAAACTATCCTGCCAATAATGCTGCTAAAAGTTTATGTGTGCATGGGCACAAAGGCTAACATGGAGGGACGTTCAATAGCAGAAAAAAAAGAAAAAAGCCTGCTGCCCCTAACAGCAGCTGCAAAATCCAGTGTGCATAAGGGCCTAATGGTGATTTCAGACTAGCCACACATATAAGAACCCAATTGCTTATTTTTGAACTCCCAAAGGAAAAAGTTGACAACTCGCATAGAAATTTTTATTCAATAACCCATTGTTCATCTGCATTAGTACAAAAATGACTGTATAATCACAGATGTCATCCTCCCACATACATCTGCATGCTCATTCACCATTACTATGCCTGCATATGTGAGAATCACACAGAGAAAACATTTGTAGGCAGTTGATTTACTGATTAACATCAAACAGCTTATGTCTATGTGCCCCTTGAGTATAGTAACTAGCTATAAACCATCTTTACTTTCACACAATCACAGGTTTATTATACACTTGTTGTTAAAATGATATTAGAGCTAGCTGTTAATAAAACATTTTTAAAAATTCAATTTGAAAAGAGATGCAATAAACAACATCATAAAGCTGTGTTATGGGTACTTTCTTGTAAATTCAGCATTTTCTAGTGTGTAGAACACGAAAGTTAAGATGATGTAGCAGATTACCTATCCCCTGCTCTTTTATTATGTTATCAGTAACAGAATACAATTAAATAAAGTGTGGAGAATGCTCCTAATTGAATATGTTTAGCAGCAACATTGATTCTCTTTCGTAAACACAATGCCTACCATTGTATATTGAGAAAATTAGTGTTTTCATGCAACATCTTATGGTACACTGCCTAAACTCAATGAGAAATTTCCATTCAGCACTCCTTTGCTCTGAGTTGATCACAATATTACCACAAACTATGGGTGTCACAGCAGTAATTTGACAAGCAATAAAAAAAAGAGAACAAGCTATTTGGTGCAATTTTTATCGCCTGCTCCTCACAATTGTATTCATTGGACTGGAAGAAATTAAGATATGCAGTTTAACTGGTATGTTTACATGCCCTGATCTATTTTCAACAAAATAATATGGTACTGAGACAATAATGTTTAATGTTTTTATTGTATCAATTGATTTCTTATTTATGTGTTTGATGTTAAGACAAAACTTTTAGGTAGCCCAAATGCTAAGAGGTTTAAATCTGAACTCCAAGCAGCTTTACACAACTCGCCTAATCCATTTATGCAACCATAAAATGAAGCATGACATGCATTTATAAAAAAAAAAAAAAACAGTTATACTGTATTAGGTACATACATCAGTCTTTATATTAGCTTCTGCCAATTTTCCAAATTGCTAAAAGGGAACGTATCTACTGGTTTGGAGAGTCCCCGTTCTGACAGGGGGCATGATGACTGCACTTTTCCTTTTTTTTTTTTTACTTTGTTCCCCCTATCCTTTAAATGCTACCCACCTGGTCTTATGCCTATATTCAGCCCTGTCCCCATGATCTTCACTGATGAACCACTCCAAGCCTCAGCCTTGTCTACAAAAAGCACTTATTAATCCTGTGCATGCATTCCCATTTACCGTATTTTTCGCACTATAAGACGCATTTTTTCCTCCCTAAAAAATAGGGGAAAGTGTCCCTGCGTCTTATGGAGTGAATACTGCGCAGGCTCCGCCCCCACCCGTCGCCGCCGATGTGTCAGAATACAGACACTCAGCTTCTGTGTAAGAGAGAAAAGACAGGATGTGAGACAGGGGCATACCAAGTGGAGCGGGGGGAGGTGGACTGCCCCAAGTGCCAAAACATGGGTGGTGTCAGCAGCGTTGCTATAATGGTGCGCTCCACACCTAGGTGAGTTGACACCCGCAAGATGTGACACCATCCTGCAAGTGACAAGAGCCCTGGCTGGCTTTTTGTTTTCAGCTGGAACACCCCCGGCGCTGTGGTCTGGTCCAGTATCACTTCCTGCCTCTTTCCACTGGCCGCTGTTGCTGCTGCAAAATATGTCCTCAGTCCTCCTTCTTAGCTGCTGCCTGGGTGTATCTGACGCTGAGAGACAGCCAGAGGGGGTTGTGCAAGGTGAGCTGGTGATAAGGGGGGTGGGAGGTGTGGGCTGGCATGGTATCCACTGTCCATCACCTGAGCTGTTGTGATAGAAGAGGCTGAAGGGGTGTTTGTGTCTGTCCTGCCACCCTGAGCTGATCTGGGAAGAGGGGGGGGGTTGCTGTGTGTCCACCACCACCACCCAGGTATAGTGTAACTGAGCTGATTTGATAGGGGAGCTGGTATTACTGTGTCCACCACCCACCTATAGTTGTAATATAATATTAAATATTTTAGTACATCATTTGGTTCAGAATACTTTTTTTCTTGTTTTTCTCCTCTAAAACCTGGGTGCATCTTATGTTCAGGTGCGTCTTATGGAGGGAAAAATACGGTATATCTATTTGAAATCCGTAATCATTGCTGCCTCAAGTGCTCACTAGGGGTATGACTTGTCCATATTAATAAATAGGGTTGTGGTATGTATTTTCAAAAAAAAAATGAAAATTTTTAGAGGAAAGGTTGTACGGGTATAAGTAGAGCTGCACAGTGAAGACATTTGCTTATTACATCTACAGGTCAAACTAAAAAAAGGCATGCATGTTTTAGATCTCCACAAATTATTAGCACAAACAGTTGTCTATATCTGTTAAGCCTAATATTTGATGTCCAATGCCGCGTACACATGATTGGACATTCCGACAACAAAACCGTGGATTGTTTTCCGACGGATTGCTCGCTCAAACTTGTCTTGCATACACACGGTCACACAAATGTTGCCGGAAATTTCAAACATCAAGAACGCAGTCACGTACAACACTACGATTAGTTGAGAAAAATTAATATGGAAGTGGTTAATAAACCTATTCATTTTTGAATTACTACACTATGAAGTTTGCTTTTGTATCTTCTCCCCATGGTATATGTGGTCTTCTTTCTAAGCATACTGATTTTGTATTTATGTTTTATGATGTATGGTGGTGCCAAGTGATTCATATTCTATGTGCATTTGATATCACCTAATCTGAGATCCTATAAGTCTGAAAGGCTGGGCACATTTGACTGGTGAGACACTGGGATGTGGACATGTTTTGGTTAGGTGTTCTCTTTCAATATTGACAGCTAGGGATGACTTGAACACCCCCCCCCCCGTTCGGTTTGCACCAGAACCTTCGAACGGACCGACCGTTTAGAACCCCATTGACGTCAATGGGACTCAAGCATTCGAATTCAAAAGTGCTAATTTTAATGCCCCATATGTAAGTTATTGACGGAAAACGTCTTTGAGAACCCAAGTCTTTCCCCAGAGAACATGTACAGATGTGCCACTTTACAGGTAAACTAAGGGGACCCCCCAGGCACTATGTTAAAAGGAATTTTTCATTTTTATGTTTTCATGAATAAATCACTGCTTTTTTACAAA
Organism: Rana kukunoris; assembly: GCA_029574335.1. Classification (NCBI taxonomy): domain Eukaryota; kingdom Metazoa; phylum Chordata; class Amphibia; order Anura; family Ranidae; genus Rana; species Rana kukunoris. The sequence continues at coordinate 228,902,534 of CM056050.1, read as the reverse complement.
CTTTTTTTCATTAATACATGTCCCCCAGGGCAGTACCCAGACCATTGTATGCCTAATCATTTGCATATAAGCCTTCAAAATGTGCACTTTTGAGTTTTATAGTTCACTATTGGGTTCTGAACTTTTGCAATGTTAGAATGTTCTGGTGCGAATTTAATGGGAGGTCATTCAACCCATCCCTAATTTCTACATTGTCATCCCTAATTATAATAGTAATCTAGTAGGAAGTATAGGAGTACTATCACTGTTGAATAGGGATGAGCCGGAACCTTCGAACGGACCGACCGTTCGCGCGAACATTTAGAACCCAATTGACGTCTATGGGACTCGAACGTTCAAATTCAAAAGTGCTAATTTTAAAGCCTAATATTGTCGTAAAACGTCTTTAAGCACCCGGGTCTTCCCCCAGGGTACATGTATCAATGGAAAAAAAAGTTTTTTTCTGGAGCAGTGATTTTAATGATGCTTAAAGTAAAAAAAAAAGAAAAATTCCTTTAAATATCACACCTGCTGGGTGTCTATAGTAGTGGCGCGTGTTTAGAACTGTCCCTGCACAAAATGAGATTACTATAAGAAAAAGGTAATTTAAAACTGCTTGCGGCTTTAATGTAATCGCTGGTCCCTGCAATATGGATGAAAATCACTGAGAAAAATAGCATGGGTTTCCCCGCCTCCCTCCCCCCAGGTCATTACAAGTCCCTTTGGCCCTATATACTTTGAACAGCAGTATACAGGTGGTGCAAACAAGACAGAGACTGTAGGTTTGTTGTTAAGTAGAATCTGTTTGTATTTTTAAACTGGTACTTCTTTAAAGTGTAGCTTCAGCCATAGAATAATTTTTAAGCTTTTCTGAAAACATAGAGAAGGGTTATCACCCCTGTAACATTTGTTTTGCTGTCTGTGTGCATCTGTTCAGAAGATTGCACCTTACATTCTGTCCCAAAGACAAATGTTTTTTTTTGTAAAACAAGGATTGTGAAAAAGCATCAGTGGACAGGAGACACCTTTTACAGAAGAGAATTTCCCTTCCTAGGGGTAGATTTCCTCTCACTTCCTGTTGTCTCCTTCCATTTGCAAGTAGGAGTCATTTGTAAGTTGGATGTTTTAAAGTAGGGGCCTGCCGTATATACGCTGCAGAAATTTGGGCCCTAGGTGTTGGTGTTGCCACAACACTGTAAGTCCTCACAGTTAGTCTTGGTGGGCGCTGGAATGCCCTGCTGTGAAATATTAGATCAAGAATTGTAATTACACGCCCCTGTTGAACAGGGGCAGAAAAATCGGGCCTTAGGCACTGGTGCTGGTGCCACAACACTGCAACCCCACACAGATACTCTAGTTGGAGCGCAGCAAAGAGCCTGCTGCAAAGTATTGCATCAAAAATTGTAAATTACACGCCCCTGTTAAACAGGGGCAGAACAATTGGGCCTTAGCCACTGGTGCTGGTGCCACAACACTGCAAACCCCTCACAGATACTCTAGTTTTAGTGCAGCAAAGAGCCTGCTGCAAACTATTGCATCAAAAATTGTAAATTACACGCCCCTGTTAAACAGGGGCAGAAACATTGGGCCTTAGCCACTGGTGCTGGTGCCACAACACTGCAACTCCCTCACAGATACTCTAGCTGTAGCGCAGCAAAGAGCCTGCTGCAAAATATTGCATCAGAAATTGTAAATTACACGCCCCTGTTAAACAGGGGCAGTAAAATTAGGCCTTAGCCGCTGGTGGTGGTGCCCAGAACCAATAATATTCTTACAAGCTATCAGCAAGATCATTGAGAAGGAGAAGGATATTCAGTCACCATAACCGGATAGTCACTCAGCATCAGCATAGGCAGTTTCAAAAGGAATTGATATTTCAAAAAAATTATTCAATTACATCAGCATCAGGTACTTGGTAGCTGGTGGTAATCCAAGCCTGATTCATTTTTATGAAGGTCAGTCGATCATCGGTCACAAAGCCTCAAACAGCACTAAATGTGCGTTCTGAAAGAATGCTGGATGCAGGACAAGCCAGTAGCTCAATTGCGTACTGTGCAATCTCTTGCCAGTGATCCATCCTCAAGACCCAATAAGCCAGAGGATTTTCAGTGGGAAAGGTGTCCAAGTCTGCTCTTGCCCCTAGGTATTCCCGCACCATGTAAAACAGACACTGGCGATGGTTGCTGGAACCGGTCATACCTTGGGGGCTGCAGACTAAAAAATTGTCTGAACGCATCAGTCAGACGGCCACCTTCTCCACTGCTCCTTCTGTGACTCACCGAAGCCTCAGCAACACGTTGTCCAGGACCAGGATTTGGTAACCCCCCAGTCTCTGGGAATGCGTTGCACAGACCTTTCTGCAAGGCCTCCCGAAGATGTTTCATCCTCTGCTCCATCTGCGACGGCAAGATAAGGTACGCTACCTTACCCTTGTAACACGGATCAAGGAGAGTTGCCAGCCAGTAATGATCCCTCTCCTTGATAGCACGGATACGAGGATCCTTACCCAGGCTTTGCAGGATCAGGGAGGCCATGTGGCGTAGGTTTGCTGAGGCATTCAGGGCAGAGTCCTCTTGGTCACTGAGGATGACAGGATCTGCAGCCACCTCATCCCAGCCACGTAAAAGTCCATGGGTTCCTTGGGACTGTAGTTGATCCCTTGAAGACTGCTGCTGATGCTGAGTCAAAAGCTCCACCTCCATGCTGCTGATACAATCCTCCTCCTCCTCCTCCTCCTCATCCTCTTCCTGTGTGCTAGGCGGGCAAGCAGGAACACTGTCTGAATAAAGTGGGCCTTGAGAGGTAAGGAAGTCCTCCTCTTCCTCCCTCTGCTCTTCCTCAAGGGCCATGTCCATTATTCCACTGCTCACCATCCTCGTGGCCTCCTCAAATGGTGACAGGACAGTGCATGCATCCCTGATCAAGGCCCACTGGCGTGGGGAAAAAAAACCAAGCTCCCCTGACTAAGTTCTGCTGCCATATTGGCACAGGTACTCATTGATGGCCCTCTGCTGCGTGTGCAGCCGCTGCAGCATGGCCAATGTATAGTTCCATCTGGTGGGCATGTCACAGAATAGGCGGTTCTTGGGCAGGTTGTATTCCCTTTGGAGGTCTGTCAGCCGAGCAGTGGCATTATATGACCTTCTTAAATGCACACAGACTTTCCTGGCCTGCTTCAGGACATCCTGTAAGCCTGGGTACCTGCCCAAGAACCACTGCACCACCAAATTTAAAACATTAGCAAAACAGGGCACATGGGTCAGTTGTCCCTGTCGCAGGGCAGAGAGGAGGTTGGTGCCATTGTCGCTAACCACCATTCCTGGATTAAGCTGGCGTGGTGTCAACCACCTCTGAGCCTGCCCCTGAAGAGCTGACAGAACCTCTGCCCCAGTGTGGCTCCTGTTTTCCAAGCACACCAGCTCTAGCACCTCATGGCATCTCTTTGCCTGCATTCCTACGTAGCCCCTCGTACGCCTACAGCACACAGATGGTTCCGAGGACACATCAGCACAGGAAGAGGCCACAGAGGAAGAAGAAGAGGAGGGGGTGGAGGAGAGAGGTGTGTCACAACCAGTAGTAGTGTTTTGGAGGCGTGGTGGCGGAACAACCTCCATCACTACTGTATCTTGCCCTGCGTCCTTCCCAGCTGCCAGCAGAGTCACCCAATGCACCATGAAAGAGAGGTAACATCCCTGTCCATGCCTGCTGGACCATGGGTCAGTGGTAAGATGCACCTTACCACTGACCGCCCTGTCCAGCGAGGCATGGACATTGCCTTCCACATGGTGGTAGAGAGCCGGAATCGCCTTTCGTGAGAAAAAGTGGCGTTTGGGGACTTGCCACCGAGGTACCGCACATTCCACAAACTCACAGAAGGGGACAGAATCTACCAACTGGAAAGGCAGCAGTTGAAGTGCTAGCAATTTCGCTAAGCTAGCATTCAACCTCTGGGCATGTGGATGGCTGGTAGAGTACTTCTTTCGGCGCTGCAGCAGCTGGGGCAGGGAATTTTGTCTGGGACCATCAGTATATTGCCCACATGTACTACTAGGTTGTGACACACCTATTTTTACACCTTCAGTCCTATCGGTGCAGGAACACAATTAGTACACACACCTCGTACCTTTAGGTACAAACTGGAGAGGACAAGTGCAGTAACACCGAGTATGTTTAGGTGCTATTAAACTGGACAAGTACAGTAACACCGAGTAGGTTTAGGTGCTACTACTCAGCACAAGTGCGGTAACAGCAACTAAGTTTATGTGCTATTAAACTGGACAAGTACAGTAACACCGAGTAGGTTTAGGTGCTACTACACAGCACAAGTGCGGTAGCAGCAACTAGGTTCCAGTGCTATTAAACTGGACAAGTGCAGTAGGTTTAGGTGCTACTACACAGCACACGTGCGATAACAGCAACTAGGTTTAGGTGCTATTAAACTGGACAAGTACAGTAACACCAAGTAGGTTTAGGTGCTACTACACAGCACACGTGCGGTAACAGCAACTAGGTTCCAGTGCTATTAAACTGGACAAGTGCAGTAGGTTTAGGTGCTACTACACAGTACAAGTGCGATAACAGCAACCAGGTTTAGGTGCTATTAAAATGGACAAGTACAGTAACACCGAGTAGGTTTAGGTGCTACTACACAGCACACGTGTGATAACAGCAACTAGGTTTAAGTGCTATTAAACTGGACAAGTGCAGTAGGTTTAGGTGCTACTACACAGCACAAGTGCGATAACAGCAACTAGATTTAGGTGCTATTAAACTGGACAAGTACAGTAACACTGAGTAGGTTTAGGTTCTACTACACAGCACAAGTGCAGTAACATCAACTAGGTTTAGGTGCTATTAAACTGGACAAGTATAGTAACACAGAGTAGGTTTAGGTGCTACTACACAGCACAAGTGCGGTAACAGCAACTAGGTTTAAGTGCTATTAAACTGGACAAGTACAGTAACACCAAGTAGGTTTAGGTGCTACTACACAGCACAAGTGTGGTAACAGCAACAAGGTTTAGGTGCTATTAAACTGGACAAGTACAGTAACACTGAGTAGGTTTAGGTGCTACTACACAGCACAAGTGTGGTAACAGCAACTAGGTTTAAATGCTATTAAACTGGACAAGTACAGTAACACTGAGTAGGTTTAGGTGCTACTACACAGCACAAGTGCGATAACAGCAACTAGGTTTAGGTGCTATTAAACTGGACAAGTACAGTAACACTGAGTAGGTTTAGGTGCTACTACACAGCACCAGTGCGGTAACAGCAACTAGGTTTAGCTGCTATTAAACTGGACAAGTACAGTAACACCGAGTAGGTTTAGGTGCTACTACACAGCACAAGTGCGGTAACAGCAACTAGGTTTAGGTGCTATTAAACTGGACAAGTACAGTAACACTGAGTAGGTTTAGGTGCTACTACACAGCACAAGTGCGGTAACAGCAACTAGGTTTAAATGCTATTAAACTGGACAAGTACAGTAACACCGAGTAGGTTTAGGTGCTACTACACAGCACAAGTGCGGTAACAGCAACTAGGTTTAGGTGCTATTAAACTGGACAAGTGCAGTAACACCAAGTAGGTTTAGGTGCTACTAAACAGCACACAGGCAATACAACACGTTAGAACACTGCAGCTAGCACAATCTACTGCCTGACAAATAGGAATAGCTGATCTAGCTAAGCTATACAGTGTATAAATATATGTACAACTCCTAGGGATGTATATATATCCTCTACACACTGTAAATTAAGCTAAACTGACTAGCCTGCCTGCTCAATCTAGCCATATAAAAAGACAATCTCTCTGTCTCTCTGACTGATCTCTGTTCAGCGCTGGAACACACTACACGAGGCCGTCCAGCAGACAGCCTTATATAGTGTGGGGCGTGTGCTAAAGCCCTGAGCCATAATTGCTCTCCGTTTTATGTGCGCTGTGATTGGCCAAGCATGCAGGGTCATAGTGCATGTTTGGCCAATCATCAGCGCGCAATGCCGCAGTGAATTATGGGCCGTTGCGCGTCACTCGAATTTGGCGCAAACTACCCGTTTTGTTAGAATTTCGTCGAACGTTCGAACAGACAATGTTCTAGTTGAACATACATTCAAATCGAACGCGGAGCTCATCCCTAACTCCCACCACCATGCTTGACTGTAGGCAAGACACACTTGTGTTTCTACTCCTCACCTGGTTGTGGCCACACACGATTGACACCATCTGAACCAAATAAGTTTTGAGGCTTTCTTGTGCATCATCTTTAGAAAACGCTTCCTTCTGGGACAACAGCCATGCAGACCAATTTGATGCAGTGTGCAGCGTATGGTCTGATCACTGACAGGCTTACAACACCCTTCAACCTCTGCAGCAATGCTGGCAACACTCATATGCCTATTTCCCAAAGACAACCTCTGGATATGATGCTGAGCATGTGACCTGTTCTGAGTGGAACCTGTCCTGTTAAACCACTGTATGGTCTTGGCTAGGGATGAGCCAAACACCCCCGCGTTCGGTTTGCACCAGAACTGTCGAACGGTCCGATCGTTCGCATGAACATTTAGAACCCCATTGAAATCTATGGGACTCGAACGTTCGAATTCAAAAACGGTAGTTTTAAAGACCGATTTTCAAGTTATTGTTGGAAAACGTCTTTCAGAACCCGGGTCTTGCCCCAGGGAACATGTATCAATGGAAAAAAGTCTTAAAACGATCGTTTTTTCAGGAGCAGGACTCCTGAAAAACGACCTTTTTTTAAAACTTTTTTTTCCGTTGATAGTATCTGTAACGGTCACCACCGCTTACGACCTTCCATCCATCCACGACAAGCTTATCTGACACACTGCGACCATACTGCATACACGATCCATATCCATTCCCATAAACAAGTTGAGACTCAAGCTCTGCACTTGCTTCAAAGATATGACCATTTATTGGTATTTTCTCAGCTTCTTATGCAGTCTCAAGCATAATGCAGTTAATCACAGGACAATGCAATCTCCACCCCCCTATTCACTCACTGAGGATAATTCTTTAATTGGTAGCTAGACATGACGGCACCGTATCATCAATAGGGTTCAATTAACCTTGAATAATAACACAGACATCTAGTTGAATAAGTTATCTAGACAGCTTTATCACACAATGGCAGAGTCTTGTGAGAGTGGGTGCAATCAACACCTTCAACGGAATGTCTTTACAGTGAATAGCCAACACCTTAAGATATTTCAATAGCCTATTATACAAAAGATATGACTCACTGTCTGGCTGACCTGGTCATGTCATCATGAGCTCCTTGTGATATCTCAGTCCTGAAATATGAAGTATTAATAATGTCCCATCTCATGTAATATGAATTATGATTCTTTGTCACCCTATGGCCCTAGTGGACATAAGGTGACCCTAGACATAGAAATATCTCAGTCTGTCACAGGCCATTCCGTTACAGTATCAATGGAAAAAAAAGTTTTAAAAACGGTTGTTTTAAAGACCAATTTTCAAGTTATTGTTGAAAAATGTCTTTCAGAACCCGGGCCTTACCCCGGGGAACATGTATCAATGGAAAAAAGTCTTAAAAACGGTTGTTTCGTTTCACGCGAATTTGCCCGCGAACAATCGTTTTTGTTCGCAATTCGACGAACGATCGAACGGACGATGTTCGAGTCGAACATACGTTTGTTTCGAACGCGAAGCTCATCCCTAGTCTTGGGGCCACCATGCTGCAGCTCAGTTTCAGGGTCTTAGCAATCTTCTTATAACCTATGCAATCTTTATGTAGAGCAACAATTCTCTTTTTCAGATCCTCATAGAGGTTTTTGCCATGAGGTGCCATGTTGAACTTCCAGTGGCCAGTATAAAAGAGTGAGAGCGATAACACCAAATTTAACACACTTGCTCCCCAGTCACACTTGAAACCTTGTAACACTAATGAGTTACATGACACTGGGAGGGAAAATGGCTAATTGGACCCAATTTGGACATTTTCACTTAAGGGGTGTACTCACTTTGGTTGCCAGCGGTTTCGACAATAATGGCTGTGTGTTGAGTTATTTTGAGGGGACAGCAAATTTAGAATGAATTTTAATGAAGCTGTACACTCATTACTTTACATTGTAGCAAAGTGTGATTTCTTTGTCACGTGAGAAGATATACTGTAATAAAATATTTAAAAAAATGTGAGGGGTGTACTAACTTAAAAATACTGTATACTGGCTTTTTTATTTATTTAGTAGTAATGGTGATGATCAGCAACTAATAGTGGACAATCTGACACTAACTGACACTGCGTGAGAACTGACTAACTTGACACTGACATCACCAGTGACATTAATACAATGTTCGGTGATAATACTATACACTGTCACTGGCTGAGAAGGGGTTAACATCTCAGGGTAATCAAGGGGTTAAGTGTGTGCCCTGTACTCAGAAAAGATCAGTGACGTACAGGTACGTGGCTGTGGCTGTGCCTGTAGGAGGCACATGTCTGCAGTACAACGTGGGTGAGCGGTCCTAAAGAGGTTAAATTATAACTGCACTTTTACTATAAATTATACATGCTTCTTGTTCTAGCCACTCTGTAAAATATGACAATACATAGAGAAGATACTGTAATTGATGTTTCCAGCTATCTTACTTGCACTCTCCAAATACATCAATATACAGCAAGGGTGTCAAACTCAATTTCATCACGGCCCGCATCAGCATTATGATTGCCCTCAAAGGGCTGGTTGTATTTTCTAATCCAAATGTCCACAGCCCCCCCCCCCTCACATCAGATGTCAAGAGCCCCACCAAAATCTGAAGTAAAGAGTCCCCCACACTCCCTTACATTATAGTATACCCCTTTTACCTTGTGCTGCTGCTGGGAAGAAGCTGGGGCGTTGCTGGGGTGTTGCTGGGATGCAGAAAGTGCAGGGCCTGCAGGAGGGCTAAACGAGGACTAGAGCTCTCCTGCAGCTGCAGTGCAGGAAAGGTGTCAGGGCCTAATGAAACAGCCTGGGGGGGGGGCGTTTTTTGGCCCACGGGCCTTGTGTTTGACACCTGTGATCTACAGTATAGCCGATCTTCAAACAGCATCCTCTAGAATTTGCCAGAAATTGCATGTCTACAGCAATTATGCATTCAAACCTAGAGCTGGGTTATGCCACTAGAAAAATAATGTCTTCAATAATCATAATGTGCAGGGACACTTTTTCTCTGACTGTACAGCGCTGTTGTAATAACCATTATGTGTTTCATTAATATGTTGTACAACTGGTTTTCCTTTATTTTAGAATAGCAACCAACCTTTCGGCGTATGCACGGACAGAAGGGGTAGGCATTCTGGAGATATGCCACACCGCTGAATCCAAACAGTTATAGGCACCCTTTTCCAAAACACCCACTGCAATAAGCAGGGACCCAAAAAAAGGGCAGATAGGGAGAAAAATTTAGGGGCAAAACATGAGACACAAATGGTAAAAAACATGGCCCATAAATGGAACCCAAACACAATCTCTAATTACTAGTGAAATGTGCCAGCATATGTATAGAACTGCACTCTCAAACCTATCATTTCTTTTTCCATTCCAGACACAAACATAAAAAAATCCCAGTGAGCCAACGATAACAACTACAATCTTAAGACATCTGCCCTGTCACTTCATAAGTCAGTATAGATTTTAGACACATGTGTTTTGACATTGTATGGTACATTTACATTGTTTTCTGGAAGATGGATTTATTGATTTTTGTAAGCAATAAATGCAAGAGTGCCACTTCTTTATTCTATAAGAGTTTTGCAGAGCTGAATAATATTTGACTTTTGTCAATAAGTGTGATTCTTTTCAAAGGAAATCTGTCATAGCCTGGAAACTGCAGATCAAGCAGATAGAAAACAACTTTATAATAATTAGACAGCATAGATAAGAGCATTTTTTTTTCCAGCCTATATATAAGAAAACATATTTAATGTAGAAATAAAGCATAAAGCAAGACCATTTGTCACTATGATTGCATTCCCCCTTCCTTTTGGTCTGAATGATAGCCCTTATTCACACTTGAGCATTTCTCTGCTCCTTTCCCTATGCCTAGCTATGCCTTACTATGCAGAATCCCATTTTTCCTAGTTGTGCTTGGTCTTTATGTCATATGCTTAAAACAGTACAAGAGCTCTTTTGAACATATTTTACGTATTTTTGATACAATAGACTTCAATGGGAACAGCTGTAAATGAGTGCATTTTCGCGTGATTTTTTGCATGCATTTTTACACCTAAATATTTCCTCTCCTCCTATAAAACTGCTCTCCTTCCCTTGTCCAGCCCAGAAAACAAATTCCTGAAGCTTAATATATGTGTAAAAGCATCTATAAAATGGCTGTAATATGCTTGAAAAAAAATGCCTTTAAAACATCAGAATGTTTTATTTCTTTTTTGATATTGCGATTTTTTTTTACTAAAGACATGTGGCTAAATACATTTTGGCCTAAATGCTTGACTAACATTTCGTTTATTCGATTTTTCTTATAACAAAAATTAGAAAATATCATTTTTTTTCAAAATTTTCTGTTTTTCCATTTATATCGCAAAAAAAAAAAATCACAGAGGCAATCAAATACCATAAAAAAAGCTCTATTTGTGGGAAGAAAAGGACGCAAATTTTGTTTCGGTACAACATTGCATGACCGCGCAATTACCAGTTAAAACAGCGCAGTGCCAAATTGTAAAAACACCTTTGGGCATTTAGCAGCATATTGGTCCGGGGCTTACGTGGTTAAACCACCAGAATTACTCTCTGTCCAGCTTTAAAAGCATATAGTTACATACAGTGGGCCAGATTCAGAAAGAATTAGATTCCCGCAGAGTATCAGAGATACTCTACGCCGCCGTACTTTACCTGGCTCTAGGAGGAATTCAGAGAGATTTTGGCCCGTAAGGTACGGCGGCGTAGTGTATTTCTCCCGGCGGAATCAAACTACGCGATTAGGGGGCGTGAGGGATTTAAATTAAGTGCGTCCCCGCGGCGATCGAACTGCGCATGCTCCGTTCGGAAATTTCCCGCCGTGCATTGCGCAAAATCACATCGTTAAGTAATTTTTTTTTTGAGTAGCGTCGTTTTCGGACATTCCTATTTCCGGACGACTTACGCAAAAAAAAATAAAAAATTGAAAGTCGACGCGGGAACGACGGCCATACTTAACATGGGCCGCGTAACGTTAGACCAGCTAATAGCTGGTTTAACTTTACGTAGCGAAAAAATGACGTACGTGATTGCGAACGATGCTCGTAACTTTGTGGATCTCCGGAAAAAGCTCATTTGCATACCCCGACGCTAAAACGACGCAAACTCCACCCAGCGGCCGCAAAAAGATTGCAGCGTAGATCCGAAGGCGTATGAAGATGTAAGCCTGTCAGATCAAAGCCCAACGCCACCGTATCATGGTTTGAGGATTCAAACTAGTGATACGGCGCGCAAAATTTGAAATTACTCCTGTCTAACACCAGTTAGACAGGCGTAATGGCTCTCTGAATCTGGCCCACTATATTCATATCAGTTACCTTACCTATTGTTTGGGCTAATATTTCTCTCATGATTAGGCAAATGAAAATGTATTAACATATATAAAACAGAAAAAAAATGTTAATCCAAACTATTTATAAATGTTTAGTGTAATATATTTATAGTGCTTATAAAGGCAGACCGATCTTTCTAAAACAAAACTACAAGAGATGTACCATATACTGCATCTCTAATTAAAACCTCTAGGAAAAAACTCACAAAACTTAAAAAAAAAAGTAAATGCCATAGTAATTTTTTCAGTGTTTTTAATTTAGTCTAAAATTGTATTTTAGGAAAGGACTTTGAAAGTATTTTTAATTTGGTAGTACTGAGAAATAGCCACAACTAAAACGTTAAGATCTGTATCATTGGTCTTTAATCTGTAACTGTCCCTGTGCACTACTTTAGGATTTTTGCAGATGGCTGTTCTCAGAGATATATATGCAGGCCATTAGAATACATTGAATTCACAGCTTTGAGTATGTTTACACATGACATAAAAACAGATATTGGCTAGGATACCTTGTTTCGTTCCTGTTTTCTAGTTTTAAATAATTGTGCAATGTGTTTAACAAAGTTTATCTGAAAATGTTAAAGCTGTGTTGTTAGTGTTTTTGTGTCTTCTGTGCGTATGTATACGTTTTAAACAGTGAACTGTTTCTGAAAATTAATTTCTGATTCTGGCAACTATGTTTAATGCTACCTAAATTTACAGCCACGTAGAGAAAAGAGATTTAATTTATAATAAATACATACATACATAAAAACTAGGCATATATCCTGATTTTGTCAAAGTGGTTGATAATAGACTTTTCATTCATTATGAAGATCTATCTATCTATGTATCTATCTATCAATTTTGTTTCTTTTTTACTCCTATTTTTTTTATAAAAGCCACTGAATCTCACTGTATATTAGACAGTAAGCAGTTTAGACAGCAAATAACCTATTTAATGCTAACAGAAAAGTGAATAAAAAATGTTACCAAAAGTTAGCCAGATGACAGTTGACTAAAATGTGGGCAGAACAAGAACCTGCCAAAACCAGGATAGATAATAAAACTAAAATAAATTAGAGCTACATAGATATAATTGAACAAAGGAGATACTAACCATATTTCCGAAGTTCAGAATCAATGATATTGCCCTTGGCAAGTATTACAGTCTACTTTTGGTTTGCAAGCTTACTAAAAAAAAATGTGGGTGATGGTATGGGCTTGTGGACTAATACATGATGAGTACACTAGCTAGAAACTTTTTTGCAAATTCTTTTTATTGAATTTAAGAATAAGGTAAGGTTTACAAAACAAAGCCTATCGGGCATACCCAGGCTTGAGAAGCAAAGAAAAAACAAAAAACTAAATCGCACAAACTGAAATAGTTAGCAACCAAGCCTAAGACAACCCCCTTTTTTCCCTTTATATATAACAGTAAACAACCATCAATTCAGAAAGGTAAACCAAAGAATAGAAGGAAACAGCTGCCCCCTCTCCACCCCCCATCCCTTCAGGAGAGAGAAAACAACCGCGCCTCCCACCTCTAAAGGAGCAGAAAAAAAAAAAAAAAACAATAACGCGAACTACCCCCCCCCCATGGATGTCAGCATTCAGTGCGTGCTCAAAAGAACGAGGAAAACTGAGCCCTTCCATATTGTTCATAGTGTGCCCACTACCCTCCACCCCGACTGGGACCCGTGCATTTCAAAGTGAAACAATTCTGTTAGTCACACCCGTTAGTCTTTGTCTCCTCTTCCTCCAATGTGCTCTCAGAGTCCACCCACCTAAACCATACCTGTCTAAACTTTTTTTGTGGCCCCCCCTAGCTTCGTAGGTCATCCTTTACAGCATCACATCTGCATTTATTACTATTATCCACATCCCCAACGTCAACTGCTCGTCATGAATCCATCGTCTAGCAATGAGTTTCCTCACTCCAAAAAACATAATCCTAAGAAACAATTTAGTGTGTGCATTCATCTCCTCCTGGTCAAAAACCCCCAGGAGGCAACGTAAGGGAGAGCAAATATTAGGCAGGTCAAACTTATCCGATATAAATTCAGTTACCTGCGACCATAATCTCACCTTCTGGCATTCCCACACCATATGTAGGAAAGTGCCTTCTGCCCCCATACATTTATGACAGAGGGCAGATTCCCTCCTGTGCATTCGGTAAAGCCTAGCGGGTGTATAATACTGCTGGTGAATATAGCAAAATTGGATCATTTTGTCCGTAGAAGAGATAACAGACACCAGATACGTGTCCAGTACCTCCTGCCACAGCTCTTCTGACAACTCCGGGACAAGACTCTCCCACCGAGCCCTGGCCCTAGAAGCGGATCCCATCGCCCCCGGACCAACTTTTTCGTAGTATCGAGAGACACTCTTAGACGGATCCGGATCAAGCAGAACCTTTTCCAGATCCGTATTTTGTACCCGAATTTCCCCATTTCCAAACTGTGCAATCGCTGCATGCCGCAGCTGCGCATATCGAAAGTGCCAGGTCCTAGGTATCCCAAATTTGTCTCTTAATTGGGAAAAAGTACAGAGACGACCATCCTGACAGATGTGGTGCAGGTACTTTACACCATACTTTGCCCATGTCTTCTGTCCGTCAGGCAGTTTGAAAAACTCCCCCAAAACACCTGGAGCCAAACATTTGAAGCTAAAAAATGTTTTGGAGATTCTTTTGTACCATGATTTGGGCAGATTGGTACATTTTTGAAGTAGAAACACATTGCAACAAATGATGTGACAGATGAAAGTTTTCTGTATTGGCCACAAAAACACCAATGCGCCAAAAAACTTGGAAAATGCAGTAGAAAAATTCTAATAAATGTGCATACAAACGCGTGACATAACACAGAAAAAATATCTCCAAGTTTGGAAGAAACAGTAAACTTAAAGTGTTTGTAAATACTCACATATATCCAGTGAAGTGAACAGTCTCAGATGATACACATAGATGAAAAAAATCCCCCCACACAGGTTTTACTTGTTTATCTGCAGTCTTCTCTTCCCTACACTGCCTCAAAAGGACAGAAAAAGTGTTAAAATATTTTTTTAACTGTCAGGAGGACAGAGGAGGGGGTAGAGAGGCTGCAGTAACAATGTGTGAGAGCTGTTTGGAGGAAAGGAACACACACCCCTCCACACAGAAGAAGAACTGTGTTCTGAATAAACAAGCTGTCTGCTTAGCTCCCCCCTCCCTCCTGACACAAATTCATCCCATGTGTCAGAAACACTTCTCAGAAGTCACTCATGCTGATAACAGAGGAACAAAGCACCAGAGATAAATAACACTTAGAGCTTTGGAGGGAGATAATCAAACACTACAGACATACTGTAATGCCCTGTACACACGATCGGTTCATCTGATGAAAAAGATCTGATGAATTTTTTCATCAGATATCCGATGAAGCTGACTTTCATCAGTCTTGCCTACACACCATCAGTTAAAAAACCGATTGTGTCAGAACGTGGTGATGTAAAACTCAACGACATGCTGAGAAAAATTAAGTTCAATGCTTCCGAGCATGAGTCGACTTGATTCTGAGCATGCATGGATTTTTAACCGATGGACATGCCCGCAGACGATCGTTTTTTTCTATCGGTTTTTTAACCATCAGATAATTTTAAAACAAGTTCCTGTTTTTTTCACCGATGGATAAAAAACCGATGGGGCCCACACACGATCGGTTAGTCTGATGAAAACGGTCAATCAGACCGTTTTCATCGGACGAACCGATCGTGTTCACGCGGCATATGTGCTTTGCTCAGATTCCATGACTAAGATTTACCACCACTTTAACATATCTGTGCTCCCCAGATTATAATACTTGCCGCAAACACCCCTATGACCTTCCTTAAATCGATTTGAAGTGAATTTTGTAAGTTACAACAATTGTCCAACAAAAATAAAAGGCTATTACCTTTTCAAGGCCAGAACCTATGGTGGCATAAGAATATCTGACTCTACTTTATATCCCAGGTCAGGTAATATGGCACGAGTGTGGGATTGATTTAGGTATTTAATAATATGAAATGTTAAATCAAACGGAACAAGTCTATACCATGATTCCCCAACCTTGCCTACCTTAAATGGCAACCAATCTTTACCAGCAGATCAAAGCTCATGCCCTGGTAGGTAACTGTAACGGTCACCACCGCTTACGACCTTCCATCCAACCACGACAAGCTTATCTGACACACTCCGACAATATTGCATACACGATCCATATCCTTTCCCAGAATAAGGCGAGACAGAGCTCCGTTCTTGCTTCCAAAGATAAGACAATTTATTAGTATTTTCTCAGCTTCTTATACAGTCTCAAGCATAATGCAGTTAATCACAGGACAATGCAATCTCCAACCCCCCTTCACATTGGGGGGCTTCAATCACACTCTAAAAGGCATTCAGGTTAGCTAACCATGTAGACCACGCGGACGGTCTTGGCACACGCATCTGACTCTAATAGGGTTCTATTAACTTGAATAATAACACAGACATCTAGTTTGAATATAGTTATCTATACAGCTTTATCACACAATGGCAGAGTCTTGTGAGAGTGGGTGCAATCAACACCTTAAGATATTTCAATAGCCTATTATACAAAGGTATGACTCACTGGCTGGCTGACCTGGTCATGTCATCATGAACTCCTTGTGATATCTCAGTCCTGAAATATGAAGTATTAATAATGTCCCATCTCATGTATTATATGAATTATGATTCTTTGTCACCCTATGGCCCTAGTGGACATAAGGTGACCCTAGACATAGGAATATCTCAGTCTGTCACGGGCCATTCTGTTACAGTAACATTCTGAAAATAGAGGGCATTCTATCTAAAACTCCCTCAACCTTCATAATATCTCTGGTTATTTGTAACCCAGTCTTTTTTTTTTTATATAAATTCTTTATTTTTTTCACAAAAGTAATAACACATTTTTACAGATACATCAATACAACACGGCCTCTTTTTTAAGCCTTGCATCATTATGACCACCGTCAGTTACTATTACTCAAACTCCAAGTCTTTTAACTTATCATACTTATTCAGACTTTCATAATAATCTTAGGCCGCGTACACACGGCAGAGAACCTCGACGGGCAGAACACATCGCTCCGCCCGTCGAGAATCTCTGCCGGCCGTCAGATTCGGCGACCCGCTCGTCGGGAAAGGCAACCAGCCATTCATCCCGACGGGCCGTCAAGCAAATAGAGAACCTGCTCTCTATTTCGGCTTGACGGGTTTCTCGGCAGAATGCGGCTCCCAGCGAGAACCTCGGCCGTGTGTACGCCGCCTTATTTAAGAGAACCCAACATTTGTGATATTTTCCTTAACCAAGGTCCGCTCTCGTTATCATCAAGAAGAAAGAGAATAGGACAGTTAGAAAAAAATTATAAGAGAAAAACACCCAGATTATTTTTTGCTATGAACTTTAGGGGTTCTGTTTCCTGTATATTGTATACAGGGCCCAAACTTTCCGATACTTCTAATCTTGTTCTCTCAGCATCAAGGTAAGATTTTCCATTTGTTGAGTTTCTGTTATTCTAGCAAACCACTGTGCCCTAGTTGGCGATACAGTAGTTTTCCACAAAGCTGCAATACAAGCTTTCGCTGCAGTCAACAGATGCCTTAAGAGAGAGTTTTTATATTTTTCAATGGATAAATGAATGTCTTGTAATAAGAAAGCTGCTGGGTTTTCTCTCAGAGACACATGTGTAATTTCTTTAACTATTTTAGAGACCATCGTCCAGAATTCTTTTAACCCTGTACATTCCCAAAATATGTGTAGCACTGTGCCCTCCGACTTCTGACATCTCCAACAGACATTTGATACCTGAGGAAATATTCAGTGCAATACTGCTGGTTATATATACCACCCAGTCAGAATTTTATATCCACCTTCTTGATACCTTGTTGACAATGATACCTTGTGCGTAAACAATAAGATCCTGTTTTTTTTGTACCTGCAAGAAAGTAACCCCCAGATCCCTTTCCCAGGCTTGTAAAAAGGTGAGTTCTTGTGGGGTACCCAAATCAATCACATTAGCATATAGAAAAGATAGTAGGTGTCTCTGTGGTTCCCCGTTTAAGCATATTTGCTCAAATTTTGATCGTGTACGTACTGCAGTCGATGTCAATGGCCATAGAAAAGCAATAAAGGGGTTGTAAAGGTACATTTTCCCCCTAAATAGCTTCCTTTACCTTAGTGCAGTCCTCCTTTACTTACCTCATCCTTCGATTTTGCTTTTAAATGTCCTTATATTCTTCTGAGAAATCCTCACTTCCTGTTCTTCTGTCTGTAACTACACGCAATAATGTGAGGCTTTCTCCCTGGTGTGGAGAAAGCCTCCTGAGGGGGAGGGGGCGAGCAGGAGTGTCAGGACACCAACTAACACACAGCTCCGTTCTCTATCTGCGAAGTAGAGAGTGTCCTGACTTGCCTGCTCGCCCCCTGCCCACTCAAGAGGCTTTCTCCACACCAGGGAGAAAGCCTCGCATTACTGCGTGTAGTTACAGACAGAAGAACAGGAAGTGAGGATTTTTCAGAAGAAATAAGGACATTTAAAAGCAAAATTGAAGGATGAGGTAAGTGAAGGAGGACTGCACCAAGGTAAAGGGAGCCATTTAGGGAATTTTTTTCTTACCTTTACAACCCCTTTAAGCTGTATCCGCCTAAACGTGCCCCCGGCCGATGAGAACTCTTGTTCAATCTCCTCCCTAGACATCACATGATTGTTTATCAATAAATGTATAAGCCTGCTAATTCCTTGTCACCTTAAATTATTAAAACTCTGATCTGTTATGCCAGGCTGAAATGTGGGGGTACCCCAAATTGGAATAAGAAAGCTCAGGAATGGTGACATCTCAGTTTATTTTTTTAGTAACACGAAGAGTAGCACCCACTGTTGGATGTCTCCTCTCAGCCTGTGGGATATCTGCAGCCGAGAGCCACACCAGCCCCTCCAAAGGTATGGCGATCGTTGCTTGTTCCATCTGGATCCAAGGCTTATGCCTATGGAGCACACACAAATCTACTACCTGTGCAAGATGTGAAGCTTTGTGATAGCCAACCGTATCTGGGAATCCAACCCCTCAATCTTTTGTTAATGTCAGAATGTTTCTACACACTCTTACTGATTTTCCAGCCCATATAAACCTCACAATCACATCGCTCTAAGATCCATCAGATATCCTGGGGAAATCTTAATAGGTAGGGCCTGAAACAGATATAAAATTATTGCCATTACATTCATTTTTATGATATTAATTCTGCCAAACCACGTAAAAACCTCCTTATCCTAACCCGGTAGATCTAATTTATTCTGTTGTGCCAACGGGGCAAAATTAAGTTCAAACACTCTGTTTAATTTTATCAGTATTTGGTCCCTAAATAGCATACATGTGAGTCTGTGCACTTAAAAGCAAAATGAGAAGATAACTGATGTTGCAGCGATGCATTCATCTCCACTCCCATCGCTTCTAATTTGCTATAATTTACCTTAAGTTTGACTTACCCCCATACGTGCATAACTCCAATAGCAGGGACAGGAGACATATGGCTGGGGAGTTTATAAAGAATATCAAATCTATCACATACACGGCCAATTTATGTTCTTCTCCCTTTTTTAAAATACCCTTCATACAGTGGGGATCGAAAGTTTGGAAGCCCCAGGTAAAACTTTGTATTAATGTGCATTACGAAGCCAAGGAAAGATGGAAACATCTCCAAAATTACAGATTAGGCATCAAAAGAATTAGACATTCTTATAATATGTCAAAAAAGTTAGATTTTATTTCCATCATTTACACTTTCATAAATACAGAAAACAAAAAAATGGCGTCTGCAAAAGTTTGGGCACCCTGCAGAGTTAATATCTTGTACTACCCTCTTTGGCAAGTATCACAGCTTGTAAATGCTTTTTGTAGCCAGCCAAGAGTCTTTCAATTCTTGTTTGAGGTATCTTTGCCCATTCTTCCTTACAAAAGTCTTCCAGTTCTTTGAGATTTCTGGGCTGTCTGTCAGGCACTGCTCTTTTAAGGTCTAACCATAGATTTTCAATTATGTTGAGGTCAGGAGATTGTGAAGGTCATGGCAAAACCTTCAGTTTACGCCTCTTGATGTAATCCCCTGTGGATTTTGAGGTGTGTTTAGGATCATCATCCATTTGTAGAAGCCATCCTCTCTTTAACTTCAGCTTTTTCTCAGATGGCATCAAGTTACCATTCAAAATTTGCTGACATTTTATTGAATCCATTTTTCCTTCTACTCGTGAAATGTTCCCTGTGCCACTGGCTGCAATACAACCCCAAAGCATGATTGATCCACCCCCATGCTTAACAGTTGGACAGAGGTTCATTTCATTCAATTCTGTGGCCTTTCTTCTCCAAACGTTTGCTCATTCCGGCCAAAAAGTTCTATTTTAACCTCATCGGTCCACAGAACTTGTTTCCAAAATGTATCAGGCTTGTCTATATGTTCATTTGCAAAGTTCAAATGCTGATTTTTGTTGTGAGGACGTAGAATAGGTTTTCTTCTGATGACTCTTCCATGAAGACCATATTTGTACAAGTCTTTATAGTGGAATAGTGTACCACAACTCCAGTGTCTGACAGATCTTTCTGGAGGGATCGTGCAGTCAAACGTGGGTTTTGAATTGCTTTTCATACAATCATGCGAACTGTTCTGTCTGATATTTTTCTTGGTCTTCCAGATCTTGCTTTAACTTCCACTGTTCCTGATGACTGACACTTCTTAATTACATTCCGAACAGAGGATATTGACATCTGAAAACGCTTTGCTATCTTCCTATAGCCTTCTCCAGCTTTGTGAGTGTCAACTATTTTCAGTTTCAGTTTTCTAGACAACTGCTTAGAAGAACCCACGGTGCTGATTGTTGGGGCAAGGTCAGATGAGTCTGGGCATTTAAAACTTTTGAGATTGACATCACCTGGTCTTCCTAGACGATGATTGAGAACAATCCATGACACTGGCAGGTCTCGGCTTTGCAAAGGGGGCAATGCATGCTATAAATTCAGCATTCTATGCATAGCAAGGTGGGACAGGAAGTGAAGGAAGGAAGCAGCAAGACGTGCAGCAAGACGTGCTCTCTTCCTCTCTCCGTGCTGTTCTCACGACCAGGTGTCTACTGCTGGTTGTGTCAGCCCCCTCTCTCTCCTAGGGCTTGAACCAGGGAGTAGCAGCTTCTGGCGCACGTTTCCTAGCAGTAGGACGTGTGGCTCATACTCCCTGGATAGTTAGGGTTTTTTACCAGCCCCGTTCCTGCTCCAGCTCCACGCGGATGCACCTCTCCGCACCTCTCCATCCCTGCTTCAGCCCCCTCCTCTGAAAGTAAGCCTGCCTGTTCTCCCTGGAACTAAAAGTGGCCGTCCTTGTCAGGACAAGCCACGGTTTCTCTATCCCGGGAGACAGGCGATTCATATCCCCTCTCTGTATCCACACCCCTGCCACCGTGGAAACATCGTTCCCTCGCCGCCTCCCACCCCCTTCTGCTGTTTCCCGTCTCTTATACGGCACCGCGTCAGCCTATGCGAGACCCGCGGCAGCCGCGGCTTAGGAAAGACCGCGGCTTCGTCCACGGTCTAGCGGCGTGTTGCCCTGATACTACCCCAAGAGTGATCCAAATTGCCCAGAACACCCCCCCTTACCCCCAGGATGCCCCCACTCACCCCCGAGGTAGTCAATTCAGCCGCCTCTCACCCTGATGATAGCCCCCCAGACCTGGGCTCTGCATCAGACCGGCAGCCATCTTGGTACCCCCCCCCCCAGCTACACAGATATCTCCTACCCCCAGCCTCTCACAACTTAACAGCATTTGATCCAGGGTCTCGGCCGATCGCCTCTTAGGGATCAGGAAGGAATTTTTTCCCTGACCAAGCAGATTGGCATAGCAGGGTCCAGGTTTTTTTTGCCTTCCTCTGGACCAAAAACATAAAACAAGCCGGGAGAGAAGATTCACTGAACCTTCCTCCATCGCCATTCCTATCGCAGCCCCCCCCCCCCCTGGTGACGGACAACTATGGCTAATCTGCGGTACTCGGCAGAAACCATTTGGAGTCTGAGGCGATTTGCCACAATACTACCAGAAGTCACCAAAAAGGTCATAAGAACCAAACAACTTTTAAGAATCGATCGACAATCGACTGTCAAAGAATTCGGTCACCCATCCCAACCTAAGCACATATCATGTGCTTTGATCAATACAAGATCAGCTGTAAAACACCGATTGGAAATCCATGATTTCATTCTACAATACGATTTAGACTGCCTCTTTATTCACAGCCGACTGTAACACCATTCTAGGAGAACTGGTGCCAGAAAACTATTATAACGGAAAACAGAATAGGGCAAAGAGGAGGGGGCCTGGCGGTGATCTACAAGGCGCATCTTGCGATCACTAAACCAGTCTGTCAAAATCCTCTTCCATTCATGGAAACCCTTACTCTACAACTGCAATCAAATCCCCAGGAGACCGTTCGGATTCTACTCTGCTACAGGCCACCAGGGCCAAAGTCGCAGCTGTTAGCATCACTGACGGAATTTATCTCCACTTATACCCTAAACAGCAAACACCTTTTGCTGCTTGGGGACTTCAATCTCTGGGCCAACTCCTCACAGGATTCCATTGCCGACACCTGTATTGACCACCTGGAAGGATTAGGGCTACAACAACTAGTATGTGGGCCCAAACATGCTTCAGGTCACACGCTCGACCTAATTTTCAGACAAAATCTGAAAATAAGTATTTTGGAAAATGAACCGTTGCCATGGACAGTTCACCATGCAATTAAATTCATAATTTCCAGAATTCCCCCATTGATAAAAACACCTAAGCCAATGACAACACACTGGACTAGATTGCAGAAGAAGCTCCATTCGGAACTCTTCAAGTCTACCCTAGGAAATAAAATAAAAACACTCCAACCACTTCGAACAGTCTCAGACACACTGGATGCCATTAATACAGCCCTACTGCAGTCAGCCGACTTAGTAGCACCGAAATGCAAAATCTGCATCCGGAAAAACAAGTCCAGCTGGTTCAACAACCAGCTGTCGCTACTGAAGCAAGAACGCATAAGGGCGGAAGCCGCCTGGAAAAGAAACGCTTCAGAGGAGAACCTCATCAGCTACAAGACAATAACAAGAAAATACCGCAAAGAAATCTTCCAAGCCAAGAAAAATCATTTTTCTAAAACCATCAACAGTGCCCTAAATCGACCCCGCAAACTCTTTAAGCTGGTCACTCAGTCCATGAATCCAGGCTGTCTTGAAGCCCCGAATTGAGATACCCAAGAGTTTTGCGATGAACTATCGGATTTCTTTATCAATAAAATTGAAGGAATCCGGGAAAGCATTCGAAAAAACAATACCCCCCGCAACCTTCCCCTTATTCAACTACAGAACACCCATAGAAACCTTCTGCAATCTACCAAGTTTACTCTGGAACCCATCTCCGTTGATGCCACAAGAAATATCATCGGTACTTTGCGAAACAGCACAGCGCCTAACGATATTATCCCCACCAAGCTGCTGAAGGATTGTACCGACATCTTGGCACCACCTATCACGCAGCTCATAAACCAGTCATTCATGGAAGGCATAGTGCCCTTCCTGCTAGTGTTGCTCACGAATATTCGTATTGTGAATATTCGGCTTGAATATGGCATATTCGAGTATTCGCGAATATTTCGAATTTCGCGGTCAATATTCGCTATTCCGAATATTCGGATTTTTTCTATTTTATTTTTAAAACAGATCACATCCTAGTGATCTCCATCGACGTCTAAAAGCATTGCTGGTATGATTAGAGACCTTGGGCCGAGTAGCTGAAGCGATCATTTTATATTGTTGAAAATTCGCAATGCGATTATTCGGCAATAGGAATATCGCGCGATTATTTTCTCCGCCCTTCTTTTGCATCAGAGCGATTTTTTCAATTTTATTTTTAAAACAGAGCACATCCTAGTGATCTCCATCGACGTCTAAAAGCATTGCTGGTATGATTAGAGACCTTGGGCCGAGTAGCTGAAGCGATCATTTTATATTGCCGAATATTCGCAATGCGAATATTCGGCAATAGGAATATTGCACGATTATTTTCTCCGCCCTTCTTTTGCATCAGAGCCAATCACAGTTCTCCTACCACAGTTGTCAGAGGTTAGCAACCTCCATAGCAACCAATAGGAACCTGCCTACACGGCCATTATATAAGGTCACACCCAGCAGCATTTCATTGCAGATTCAGAAGGTGGCTAGAGAGTGTGGAGTGTTTCTGTGTGATCTTACAGCTTGCAGCATCAGCATTGTGCTTCCTTGCTAGTGATTTCAGATCATATTATCCTTATTCTAAACTGCTTTTTTCAAAGCAAAAGACCCAACAGCTTTTTTAAAAGCTAAGTTTTGTGTTGTATTGTCCATGTTAGTTTAGCTTAGTGTTAGATAGATTTCTGTGTAGTAAGTGTACATATTGTAAGTGTACATTTCTTGTTTTGTGTAAAAAAAACAAAACAAAAAAAAAAATTAGTAGTTAGTGTTTATTTAGTGCATATTTTTTATTTTTTTTGTAGTTGTAGTCCTTGTCAGTCAGTGTAAAAAAAAAAAAAAATTAGCTTTAGTTTATAGTCATATAACTTTGTGTAAGCAGTTAGTGTTTGTTTAGTGCATTTTATTTTTATTTTTTGTAGTTCTTGTCTTTGTCCTTGTCACTCAGTCAGTGTAAAAAAAAAAACTTTTAGGTGTACTAGTTTTATTATAGTTTAGTAGCTGTCTGTCTACGTCTTTGTCTACGTGCCTGTCTTTTAAAAAAAAGACTACCAGTAGCACCACCATTACACCAGTGCCTTTAGTCCCCCCCCCCAGCCCCCAAGAGTCCAGCATCTTACTGTTCGACAGCGACAGTGAGAGGGATATCTTGGGGGAGGCCCTGCATCAGGCAGACCTCCAGTTCTGTCCTGATGGTCAGGACCTTTTTGAAGGGATGGAGGAGGAGGATGGGATACCTGCTGTCAGTATCCCAGAGACATCCCTTCAAAGTGGTGCTGCTGTTTTGGTGCAGGAAACAACAGCACCTAGTCAGACCCAGGCGTGGGTGAGGGGACAGCGGAGCCAGGATAGCGGCTCCATGTCAGCTGGTTCCCTCAGACCACCACATTTCAGCCCTGGGTCTGACATATCTGGGGGCGAAGAGGAGGGTGACCCAACATGGTAGCCACCTGGCTTGTCGGTTCACAGCAGCAGTGACGACGAGGAAGGTAGGCACCCTGGGGAAACGGTGCGCCAGGTCACCAGGGAGACCAGCGTCAGGGTCTCCACTGGTGATGGCAGCAGGAGGTGTCAGCAGCAGCAGCAGCAGCAGCAGGCAGCTCCACCTGTGCGCACCGAGTCCCAGCAGGTGCAAGTCAGCGTCACCCCATCTGACAGGAGGGCGGCGCTGAAGTCACCTGTCTGGCCCTACTTCACCCTGGTAGCAGATAACCCTACCGTGGCCATCTGCCAGATCTGTCGTGCCAGGGTGAAGAGAGGGAAGTGCTTGGCTCGGGTGGGTACCACAGCCCTGAACCAGCACCTGAGAATAAACCACTGGCGGGAGTTTGAGCAGATGAAGCGTGGTGGTGGTAGCAGCGCCACCACCACAAGTGAGCAGGGTACAGCAGCCCCTGCCACAGCTTCATCTGTTGCCAGCAGGTCATGCCCCCCCGCTCCCTCTAGTAGAGGTACTAGTACCGGCAGCCAGACCTCTACTTCCACAGCACCCTCCTCGTCTGTGTCCTGCACTGCCGTCCGGCGCCAGGTGTCGCTTTCCGACGCATTTGAACGCACCACTCCCTTCCCCCCTGGAGACCGACGTGTGCGTTCCCTCAATGGGCTCCTGGCAAGGTTTATTGCTCAACATCTGCTGCCCTTCAACATCGTTGACAGCAACCCCTTCAGGCAGATGTTGGAGCAGGCCCAACCCCAATGGCGTGTCCCCAGCCGCCATTTCTTTGCCAGCACATTGTGCAGAATGTAACCCTGTCGCTGGATCACGCTCTCAGCGACAGGGTGCATCTCACAATGGATGGCTGGACCAGCAGGCATGGGCAGGGCCACTACATCAGTTTCACGGCCCATTGGGTTTCCCTCCAAGGCGCCGGGGAGGGACCGGCGGCATCAGATTTTGTGGTGCCGCCCCGGGGGGTCCAGGGGAGAACTGCTGGTCTCCGTCAAGCCACTGTCTCCGCAGCTGCTGAGCCTCCCAGCAAGCACCCCCGTAGCTACTCAAGTGTGGGGCACGTGCGCTGTCAGGCCGTGCTCCAGCTTGTTAGTTTAGGGGACCGGAGACACACTGGCCCTGAAGTGCTGACCGCACTTCAGGCTCAGGTCCAGAAGTGGCTGACACCCCGAAGGCTCCAGGCAGGTATGGTTGTCTGTCATAACGGCAGCAACCTACTCTCTGACCCACGTGCCCTGTCTGGCACATGTCCTCAACCTTGTGGTGCAGAAGTTCCTGCGCACCTATCCCAGGTTGAGTGACATTGTGCTAAGGGTGCGTAGGATTGCCAGCCTCTTCAGGCGCTCCCCAACCGCTACCGCGTCCCTGTCCAAGTTGCAGCGGGACAACAGCCTGCCCCTTCACAGGCTGATTGTGCACAGTGTGACGCGGTGGAACTCCACCCTCCACATGCTGGAGAGGTTGTGGGAGCAGCGAAGGGCGGTGAAGGAGTAACTGCTGGAGCAAGGCACTGCCGGGCCTTCACATACACTCCCGTACATCACCAGTGCGGAGTGGGGGCAGATACACCAGGTCTGCCATGTGTTGGCCCCTTTCGAGCAGGCGACCAAGATGGTCAGCAGGGAGCATGTCGGCCTCAATGACGTGCTCCCTATAGTGTTCCTGCTGGACAGGACACTAGATCGCCTGCTCGAAGCTGGGGAGAGTGCCTTGGTGGAGCAGGAGGAGGCAACACTGCTCCACCAAGACCAGGCCCAGGACGAGGAGGAGGAGGATGATGATGAGGAGGAGGAGGTTACTGGTGTCGTCCTGGAGTCAGGGCCTGGTCAGGAGGGAGAGCCGGTGTTGGGGGCACCGATAGTCCGGGGGTTGGGCATCTCTAAGCGTGAGCTGCAGCGGCTCCGGGATGAAGAGTTGGACGTCATTGACCCGGGCAGCCTTGCGGAGTCACAGTGGGCTGTGCTCTTCCCCATGGCTGCCCACATGCTGAGATGCCTCAGAAGGGAGCCCCGGGTTAAGACCATCAAGGAGAGGGATGAATTTTGGATGGCCACCCTTTTAGATCCCAGGTGCAAGGGGAAACTGGAGCAGTTCTTCCCAGCCAGCCGGAGGCAACGCCGGATGGAGGAACTGCAGGCAGGCATAGTCAGCCGGTTGGAGCAGGCAACTCCCCGGCCTCCAGTTGTCCCCCCTCATCTCACCCAGCAGGTGGCTGCACCCAGTAGCAGCCGAGCAGGGGACCTAATGGGTGAGATGAGGATGTTCTTCCAATCTGAGCGACCCAGTACCAGCAGCAGCAGCAGTCACCACCAGCGGCTGGCCCACAAGGTGGCAGATTACATGGCGTCCGTCGGTGCTTCTGACAGTATGAGCACCGACGACCACATGGAGTACTGGGTTGCCAGATTGGACACCTGCCACACGCTCGCTCAGTATGCGCTGGAGTTATTGTCTTGCCCCCCCTCCAGCGTACTATCTGAGCGGACATTCAGCGCGGCAGGTGGGGTGGTCACGGACAAGAGGACCCGTCTGTCCACAGACTCCGTGGACAGACTCACATTCATCAAGATGAATGAGTCCTGGATCGGCGGTGACTTTCTGGCACCCGCCGTCGGTTCAGGGCGCTGAAGGGTCCCTTGTCATGCATTCCCTGATGTATTTACAGTGATGAACATAATTATTTGAACACCTGAGAAAATCATTGTTAATATTTGGTACAGTAGCCTTTGTTTGCAATTACAGAGGTCAAACGTTTCTTGTAGTTTTTCACCAGGTTTGCACACACTGGAGGAGGGATTTTGGCCCACTCCTCCACACAGATCTTCTCTAGATCAGTCAGGTTTCTGGTCTGTCGCTGAGAAACACGGAGTTTGAGCTCCCTCCAAAGATTCTCTATTGGGTTTAGGTCTGGAGACTGGCTAGGCCACGCCAGAACCTTGATATGCTTCTTACAGAGCCACTCCTTGGTTATCGTGGCTGTGTGCTTTGTCATTGTCATGTTGAAAGACCCAGCCTCGACCCATCTTCAAAGCTCTAACTGAGGGAAGGAGGTTGTTGCCCAAAATCTCGCAATACATGGCCCCTGTCATCCTCTCCTTAATACAGTGCAGTCACCCTGTCCCATGTGCAGAAAAACACCCCCAAAGCATGATGCTACCACCCCCATGCTTCACAGTAGGGATGGCATTCTTGGCATGGTACTCATTCTTCTTCCTCCAAACACGGTTAGTGAAATTATGACCAAAAAGTTCTATTATGGTCTCATCTGACCACAAGACTTTCTCCCATGACTCCTCTGGATCATCCAAATGGTCATTGGCAAACTTAAGACGGGCCTTGACATGTGCTGATTTAAGCAGGGGAACCTTCCGTGCCATGCATGATTTCAAACCATGACGTCTTAGTGTATTACCAACAGTAACCTTGGAAACGGTGGTCCCAGCTCTTTTCAGGTCATTGACCAGCTCCTCCCGTGTAGTCCTGGGCTGATTTCTCACCTTTCTTAGGATCATTGAGACCCCACGAGGTGAGATTTTGCATGGAGCCCCAGTCCGAGGGAGATTGACAGTCATGTTTATCTTCTTCCATTTTCTAATGATTGCTCCAACAGTGTACCCTTTTTTCACCAAGCTGCTTGGCAATTTCCCCGTAGCCCTTTCCAGCCTTGTGGTGGTGTACAAATTTGTCTCTAGTGTCTTTGGACAGCTCTTTGGTCTTGGCCATGTTAGTAGTTCGATTCTTGCTGATTGTATGGGGTGGACAGGTGTCACTCTTTATGCAGCTAATGACCTCAAACAGGTGCATCTAATTTAGCATAATAAATGGAGTGGAGGTGGACATTTTAAAGGCAGACTAACAGGTCTTTGAGGCTCAGAATTCTAGCTGATAGACAGGTGTTCAAATACTTATTTTCCTCACTGTATACCTTTGAAACTCATAGTGGACAGGTAGTGTTAAGGGCATAAATATTTCCATGCTGTGTCATTAAGCCACTATAAGGAGTCCTGATGCTGCTGCCACATTATTTTGAAAAGTAATTGCTCATCATGAATTTAAAAAGTCACGGATGGCATAGAAATGACGTTAATCAAACTTTTAAATTATGAGGCACTATGGTATAGTCAGGCTACAGCTACTTAAGGCCTGTGTCATTCTGCTTTTCAAATTTAATCACCATGCTACTGCAACTTCAAGCTTTTGTAATTTTGCCACCATATGGGCTCCTACTGTTAATGACAAAAGGCTGAGTGATTATGTACCGATATATTACTCATACTGCTGCTGTCACCTTTTGTCTGAGAGATTTGCCACTTTCTATTACTACTGCTGCAGCTGATGGCACCTCTTGGCCGAGCTATTTGCCATTTTATTACTCTTACCACTGCTGCTGTTCATGGCATCTCTTGCCCGAGTGATTTGACACTATATTGTCTTGTACTACTACTACTGCTGCTGCTCAGTCAAGACACCTATGTCACAAGTTATTTGCCACTCTATACTACTATTACCACTGCTGCTCATAATGGCACCTCTTGCCCAAGTGATTTGACACTGTATTGTCTACTACTACTACTACTGCTGCTGCTCAGTCAAGACACCTATGTCACAAGTTATTTGCCACTCTATACTACTATTACCACTGCTGCTCATCATGGCACCTCTTGCCCAAGTGATTTGACTCTGTATTGTCTACTACTACTACTACTGCTGCTCAGTCAAGACACCTATGTCACAAGTTATTTGCCACTCTATACTACTATTACCACTGCTGCTGCTGCTGCTGTTCCTCATGGCACCTCTTGCCCAAGTGATTTGACACTGTATTGTCTACTACTACTACTACTGCTGCTGCTCAGTCAAGACACCTATGTCACAAGTTATTTGCCACTCTATACTACTATTACCACTGCTGCTGCTGCTGCTGTTCATCATGGCACCTCTTGCCCAAGTGATTTGACACTGTATTGTCTACTACTACTACTGCTGCTGCTCAGTCAAGACACCTATGTCACAAGTTATTTGCCACTCTATACTACTATTACCACTGCTGCTGCTGCTGCTGTTCATCATGGCACCTCTTGCCCAAGTGATTTGACACTGTATTGTCTACTACTACTGCTTCTGCTCAGTCAAGACACCTATGTCACAAGTTATTTGCCACTCTATACTACTATTACCACTGCTGCTCATCATGGCACCGATTGCCCAAGTGATTTGACACTGTATTGTCTACTACTACTACTACTGCTGCTGCTCAGTCAAGACACCTATGTCACAAGTTATTTGCCACTCTATACTACTATTACCACTGCTGCTGCTGTAAAGTCTTGCCCAAGTGTTTAGATGCTATCTAGTACAATTACCACTACTGCTTGTAAATGGTGCCTGTGTGATAATTACATTATATTTTAATACTACTGCTGCTGCCTTCATGCTGAGTAATGCTTCATGACCTCTCTGGCACAGCGGATCCACCAACAGCCTCCGCTACAAGCTACCAGACCGGACCGTAACAGCAAGTGTGACTAAAACACTGAACTTTATGTTAAACCCTGTTTTGCGGCCTTTATACTGCAACCATTAGCCTGTCTGCAAGAGCAACTCTGTATATAGTATATATATATATATATATATATATATATATATATATAGTATAAGAGCAAATAGTATAAAATGTTTTTGGTTATTATGAAGTTAGATCTGTTGATGTTGATGTTGATGTGTTAGATGTGAAGTTAGATGTGTTGAAAAACCTACCAATCTCAATAAGAATAAGAAAGGAAACATTGAAAAAAAAATGTTTTTTATTAGAATAAAATAAATCCAATGGAATTCTGCAAACGCTTCTGAATCTCTATCATCTCCGCATACTTCTTCATATGCTGTTGCTCCAGCTGAATATTCTGTTGGTCCAGATACCGCATTTTCCGCTGATTTACGCAAATTCTATCTTGGATCCTCTGCATTTCGCTCTGTTTCACCAAAATCTCTTTCATAGCTGTTAGGATATAAGAAAAAAAAATTTGATTTCAAAGACCGTTACCAAATACATAAAATATTTATGTTGCTTATTAAACAATCATTATGATGTATACACAATTGTTATGTGTCTAGCACAGGAGTCTCCAAACTATGGCCCTCCAGGTGTTCAGGAACTACAATTCCCATCATGCCTAGTCATGTCTACGAATGTCAGAGTTTTACAATGCCTCATGGGAAGTGTAGTTCCACAGCAGCTGGAGGGCCGTAGTTTGGAGATCCCTGGCTCTAGCACATACAGGAAGTGCAGAATTATTAGGCAAATTAGTATTTTGACCACATCATCCTCTTTATGCATGTTGTCTTACTCCAAGCTGTATAGGCTCTAAAGCCTACTACCAATTAAGCATATTAGGTGATGTACATCTCTGTAATGAGAAGGTGTGTGGTCTAATGACATCAACACCCTATATCAGGTGTGCATAATTATTAGTCAACTTCCTTTCCTTTGGCAAAATGGTTCAAAAGAAGGACTTGACAGGCTCAGAAAAGTCAAAAATAGTGTGATATCTTGCAGCTTCTGAAGCGTGATCAGCGAACAATCAAGCGTTTCATTCAAAAGAGTCAACAGGGTCGCAAGAAGCGTGTGGAAAAACCAAGGCGCAAAATAACTGGCCATGAACTGAGAAAAGTCAAGCGTGCAGCTGCCAAGATGCCACTTGCCACCAGTTTGGCCATATTTCAGAGCTGCAACATCACTGGAGTGCCCAAAAGCACAAGGTGTGCAATACTCAGAGACATGGCCAAGGTAAGAAAGGCTGAAAGACGACCACCACTGAACAAGACACACAAGCTGAAACGTCAAGACTGGGCCAAGAAATATCTCAAGACTGATTTTTCTAAGGTTTTATGGACTGATGAAATGAGAGTGAGTCTTGATGGGCCAGATGGATGGGCCCGTGGCTGGATTGGTAAAGGGCAGAGAGCTCCAGTCCGACTCAGACGCCAGCAAGGTGGAGGTGGAGTACTGGTTTGGGCTGGTATCATCAAAGATGAGCTTGTGGGGCCTTTTCGGGTTGAGGATGGAGTCAAGCTCAACTCTCAGTCCTACTGCCAGTTTCTGGAAGACACCTTCTTCAAGCAGTGTTACAGGAAGAAGTCTGCATCCTTCAAGAAAAACATGATTTTCATGCAGGACAATGCTCCATCACACGCGTCCAAGTACTCCACAGCGTGGCTGGCAAGAAAGGGTATAAAAGAAGAAAAACTAATGACATGGCCTCCTTGTTCACCTGATCTGAACCCCATTGAGAACCTGTAGTCCATCATCAAATGTGAGATTTACAAGGAGGGAAAACAGTACACCTCTCTGAACAGTGTCTGGGAGGCTGTGGTTGCTGCTGCACGCAATGTTGATGGTGAACAGATCAAAACACTGACAGAATCCATGGATGGCAGGCTGCATGAGTGTCCTTGCGAAGAAAGGTGGCTATATTGGTCACTGATTTGTTTTTGTTTTGTTTTTGAATGTCAGAAATGTATATTTGTGAATGTTGAGATGTTATATTGGTTTCACTGGTAAAAATGAATAATTGAAATGGGTATATATTTTTTTTTTGTTAAGTTGCCTAATAATTATGCACAGTAATAGTAGTCACCTGCACACACAGATATCCCCCTAAAATAGCTAAAACTAAAAACAAACTAAAAACTACTTCCAAAAATATTCAGCTTTGATATTAATGAGTTTTTTGGGTTCATTGAGAACATGGTTGTTGTTCAATAATAAAATGAATCCTCAAAAATACAACTTGCCTAATAATTCTGCACTACCTGTATACTTCTATCATAAATACCATATTATTGTTCTGAAATCTGACGGGTGCGCTTTAAATGCTGTCCATTTTTATATCTACATCTTATTGTTGAAATGTTATTAATCTTTGTGCACATATTTACCCTCCTGACTGAGGCTCATAGGAACGGTCTCTTCCTCCTGCTGGTCTTCTCCTACAGCCGATACTCCAGCAGAAGTTTGGGGGGGGGGTGCAGCTCCTCATCTTGCTCCTCAACAGGAGCTGGGGTTGGCGAGTGGGAGGGCCCTGGCTGCTCCTCCTCATCCCTCTCCTCCTCTTCCGCATCCTCCTCCTGCTCCTCCTCTTCATCCTCCTCCTCTATGGCCTGTCGCCTTGTGCTTTTGGGGCGCACAGCTGGTAGAGGAGCTCCTTTAATAACACAATGTTCATATATGTAAAAATGTTTTCTAATGACGTATGCAAATTCTGTGTACTCTGCTGTATTGTATATGAATACAAATTAATTTATATAGACAGTTAACCAATGGGACAATGTTATATTAAAGGGTCTTGTGGGCACTACAGGGGACTCAGCGTGAGCTGGGCTGCCACCATGGTAAAATGAGCTGTTTTTGTCTCCTTTGTTTTGTTCAGACGATCTCATGTTAAAAAAAGGGCCTGATGGAGCACACAGGATTACTATGACAACCCCACGCCTAACACAGGAATTTAGTGGGAATCTATATATATAAAACTCAACGTGTGTGTGTGTGTGTGTGTGTATGTATGTATGTATGTATGTATCAGTGGTGGCCCGCCCATATGGGCGCACGGGCGCCGCCCCCCCTCCCGCAGTCACAAGAAAAAAAAAAAATTAAAGAAAAAAAAAAAATGGGCCCTTTAAGAACTTTTATTCGGCTAAAATGTCATTTTGACATTTTAGCCGAAGTTCTGGCGGCCGTCTATAGAGGGCGCTGCAGCGCCACCTCCTCTCGCAAGTAACACACGTTCAATGCTATGCATTGGACGTGTGTTACTGTTGCCAGCTGCCTGGTCTATTCGTATAACCGGACATGGGACGCCGGTTACCCGAATAGCGGCAGCTGGTTGGCTGAGGGGAACTGCCTATCAAAGCCAGCGGCTCTGATAGGCTTTTCCAGTGCCGCCCTCCGGCTCTCGGAAGTCTATGCTCGGAGCGCAGGCAACCTGCGGTCCTTGCATTAGACTGACAGCCGTTTCAGCCAATCAGGTTCCCGGATTCTGGTTTTCAGGAACCTGATTGGCTGAAGCTTCTCCACGGCGGCAGAAGACATCGAGGGAGGACATGGAAGCGTCAGGTAAGTGATTTTTTTTACAGGGAAAGGGGCAGCATGGGGCACAGTGGCAGCATGGGGCACAGTGGCAGCATGGGGCACAGTGGCAGCATGGGGCACAGAGGCGACAATGAGCAGAGTGGCATGGGACACAGTGGTGACAATTGATGGCACAGTGACTGAATATGATGGCATGGCACAGTGGTGACAATTGATGGCACAGTGACTGCATATGATAGCATGGCACAGTGGTGACAATTGATGGCACAGTGATGGCGTTTGATGGCATGGCACAGTGGTGACAATTGATGGCACAGTGACTGCATATGATGGCATGGCACAGTGGTGACAATTGATGGCACAGTGGTGGCGTTTGATGGCATGGCACAGTGGTGACAATTGATGGCACAGTGGTGGCGTTTGGTGGCATGGCACAGTGGTGACAATTGATGGCACAGTGACTGCATGTGATGGCATGGCACAGAGGTGACAATTGATGGCACAGTGACTGCGTTTGATGGCATGGCACAGTGGTGACAATTGATGGACACAGTAGCTGCTTTTGATGGCATGGCACATTGGTGACAATTGATGGCACAGTGGTGGCGTTTGATGGCATGGCACAATTGGTGACACAAGTGGTGACAATTGATGGCACAGTGACTGCATATGATGGCATAGCACAGTGGTGACAATTGATGGCACAGTGACTGCATATGATGGCATGGCACATTGGTGACAATTTTTTTTTTTTTAAACACTAGATTTTTATTAAGGTTTTGTTTTTAACAGAACAATGTAGAATAATGCAATACAGTGTGGATCAAAGCAATATAAGTCAATGTAGATCAAAGCAATATAAGACAATGTAGTCAGAGTACAACATCAAGCCTAACATCAGAACAAGTATTGACTTAAGATAATATAAGAGTAAGAACAAACACAAGTATGATGGTCAAACACCATCACGACCATTCAACAATGAGTAACTAGACTATTAACTGTATCAGGATTCCATTCTCGAAGGCTGCTACCATGTAGCGATCGAACAAAGGGTAGGACACCTATGAATGATTGGTCCCGGGGAGGGCCACCTCCGACTCCAGACACCCCCAACTGGGTTCACGACTGTGTCCCGGACTCCGAGGTGGGCTCCCTTTCACGTTCCTATAAATTGGCCCAAAGGACCTACGGCAAGGCAAGTGGACTCATGCAATTTTTGTCGTACCAGGATGTCCATAGGTGCCATCGCCCTGCTGTATCCTCTTTGTGCTTATCCCTGAGTGCTAGCACTTTCTCATATGTACAGTGTAATTGTGTAGTCTGTATGACAGCCCCTATAGTGGGGGGCACTGGATTTTTCCAGTTCCTCGTAATGCTGAGTCTAGCAGATAACAGAATATGTAGGACAATATGTCTGGCGTGGAATGGAACTTGGTCCAGATCGAGCGACAGGAGCGCTAGACCAGGTTGGGGAGTGATTGCAGAGTGAGAGGCTTCGGAGATCACGTGGAAGACCGAAGTCCAGTATTGAGATATATTAGGACAACTCCATAAAGTATGAAGTAATGTTCCTCGGTGCCCACAATCTCTCCAGCACCGATCGCTCTGTGTTGTATTGAATTTGGACAACCTGTCAGGGGTTAAGTACCATCTCTGCATAATTTTGGTGGACAGTTCCCAGAGGGTAGAACAGCTAGTAACTTTAAATGTGGCCGTGCAGGCTTTGGCCCATTGTTGGGTGGTGTAAGGACTACCTAATTCCAGTTCCCATTTGAGCAGGGCAGGTGATTTTGATAATATGGATTTCTGTTGGAGAGCATTATAGAAAAGTGATGTACCTTTTTGGGAGGGTGTGGGTGTGTGTAAGAAAGGACCAAGTGAGCCGAGGTATGTGACGTTCCCAGTGGGGAGAGGCAGACAGGAAGTGTCGAGTTCTAATGTAAAGATAGATGTCCGAGTTGGGTAGGTTGAATTCCTGTTGCAAAAAGGGGAAAGATTTGTTCCTACCATTAGTGAAGAGATCATTGACGAACAGTAACCCTTTTTCACGCCAATGTTTGTAGGATATCATGTTTATGTTGAATTGTAGCGTCTCAATCGGAATTTTTAGGGAGATGTTGTCGGGGTATCCGTGGCAAATATGTACAAATTTGTTCCATGCACGGATCGTGGCAGACATTGTGGGGGGGACGGAAGAGGGGAGTTTAGTCTTGGAAGTGGTAGAGAGCATCCAGGAGGCTAGTGATGAGTTAGGGAAGAGAGCGGACTCCAACCGTCCCCACGGAGTGTGTGGTTCAGGTAGAAACCATTCTCTGGATTGGGTAAGGACCGTAGACAGGTAGTAATGGTGGAAGTCCACATAACCTGTGCCTCCTGCCTTACGATTTTTAATGAGGGTGGAGTGCGCGCTTCTGGCTTTTTTCCCCTGCCATATGTAGGAGGAAAAAATAGACTGAAGGGACTTGAAATACTGAGTTGGTATGTTAATCGGTAGAGTCCTGTATAGATACAAGATCTGGGGTAAATGGAACATTTTGAAGGCCGCTAGGCGGCCCGTCCAGGATAATTCTTGAGATGCTAACCTGTGTAGATCAGTTTGAAGTTTAGTACGAAAGGGGATATAATTGTAGTGGAATAATTGGCCAGTAGATTTTGTTAGTTGGATGCCAAGGTAGGTGATGGTATTATCCGCCCATGAGTACGGGTAAAGTTGTTGGAGTAAGAGACTAGTGGTGGGGTTAATTCCTAGGTTTAAAACATGACATTTAGCTTCATTGACTTTGTAGTAAGATACTTTACTGAAACAGGTTAGCGCCTCTTGGACCGCAGGGAGTGATGAGGATGGGTCAGATAGCATGAGTATGACATCATCCGCAAAAAGGCTGATTTTTTGTTCTTGTCCTCCTACCATTATGCCAGATATGAGTGGGTTTGTACGAATGGATTGTGCCAGTGTCTCCATTATCAGGTTGAATATCAGGGGAGAGAGGGGGCAACCCTGTCTTGTCCCATTAGTAATAGTGAAGGGGGAGGACAACGAGTCAGCAGAGTACACTCTGGCTGAGGGATTAGAGTATAATGCCATTATTGCTCTATGTATGTGGCCTGTGAATCCAAATTTAGTGAGGACTGAGGACAGGTACCCCCAATGTACTCTGTCGAACGCTTTTTCGGCGTCTAGGGACAGGAGTATAGAGGGGGCTCCAGATATTCCCGCTTGATGAATGACATTTATCATCCGCCTTGTGGCATCCGATGCCTGCCTTCCTTTTGTAAAGCCCGATTGGTCCGTGTGGATGAGTGTGGGGGAGGATGTCGTTCATTCTATTGGCTATCATTTTGGCATATAGTTTGGTGTCTACATTGAGGAGGGAGATTGGACGAAAATTTTGGGGCAAGGTCGGTTCTTTGCCTGGTTTAGGGAGAGTAACTACCGTCGCAGATAACATGTCTGGGGGGAAAGACGAGGATGTCGCTGCTAGATTAAAGACTTCACAGAGGGTAGGGATTAGGACATTCTGGAACCTTTTATAGTATTCCCCTGTGAGACCATCGGGTCCTGGTGATTTGGCATTGGGTAGATTGCTGATTGTGTTTACTAGTTCTGTGACTGTGAAGGGTGCATTAAGCGATGCAAGTTGGGATTCAGACAATGAGGGAAGACTAAGTCGTTCTAGGAAAGTTGCTATTTCTTGTAGGGATGGTTGGGTCGTATTTTCGTCATTCTTTAAGTTATACAGGTCAGCATAGTAAGTGCCAAAAGCATTCGAGATATCATGGGGTTTCATCAATTTTTCTTTGGTGTGGGGGTGGGAAATGTGTGAGATTTTTGATTTAAGTCTGTGACCTCGAATTTTCAATGCTAACAGCCTACCTGCCTTGTTCCCCGTTGCGTAGGACGTGGCCCTAACTTTAGTACAAGCCTGTTCAAATGAGTTTAAAAGTAATGATCGTAACTCGTGGCGGAGGGAAAAAATTTGCGCTTGCAGATAGGAAGAGGGTAGGGTCTTATTTTGGGATTCAGCGAGGTCTATATCAGCTGTCAGTTGATCTATTTTTCGTGCTCTAGTACGTTTCGCTCTAGCTCCAAGTTGTATTAATACACCTCTAACTACCGCTTTGTGGGCAGCCCACACCACCACCGGATCAGCCACTGATTGGGAGTTTAGGGAGAAGTATTCTTCCAGACTTTGATGTATAATGCTAGCAGTGTGTTTGTCTCGTATTAGGGAGTTGTTAGCCCTCCAGAGATAAGAGTTTGTCGGGGAGATCCGAAAGTCAACAGTTATGCTGACAGGGGCATGGTCCGACCAGGTGGTGGGGTGGATCGTTGAGGCAGTGATTCTTTGAAGTAATGATCTATCAGATAAGAAAAGATCTATTCTCGAATAGGTGTTGTGACGCGGGGAGAGAAAGGTATAATCCCTTTCACTCGCATGACAACACCTCCACACATCAAACAATTCATTCGATGATATGAAGTTTTTCAAGGGAGATGCATGTCATTTGGGGCCTGCAGTGGAGTCCACAACCTGGTCTGGGACAAGGTTAAAGTCTCCGCACAGTAGGAGATGACCTTTTTGGGACTTTGTAACCTTCTGCATAACAGATTTGAGAAAGGATATTTGACGTTCATTGGGTGCATAAAGTGAAACCAAGGTATATTGAACATTGTTAATTAAACAAACTAAAATAATAAATCGACCCTCTGGGTCAAGTATACTGTCTTGGAGCTGAAAGGAGATTGTGTCCCGGACAGCAATCAACACTCCCCTCTGCTTCTTCGTATAAGAAGATGTAAAGACATGGGGGAACTGGCGGTGTTGGCAGCGGGGGTGTGATTGCTGTAGCAGGTGGGTCTCCTGAACGCACAAAATGTCGAATTTAAGAGATAGTGCAGTCTTCCACATGGAAGAACGTTTGACCGGATGGTTTAGTCCTTTCGTGTTCAGCGACAGTATGGAGAACGACATATTGTCCAGATAGAGGATCAAAGTTCAAGAATAAAGACTTACAGTTATTAGAAGATGGGTGAACTTCTCTAGATCTCCTGTGCAAGCTGAGATGGCTGATGTTCCTGTGCGAGAGTGCCCGAGGATGGAATTCAGGTGAGGGCTACAAAACAGTCAAAACCAATATTAAGAACAAAAGAAATAAATACAAATCAGCAGGTTGGACAAAGCCTTATTGCTGAGCAACTGAGGGTAAAGTTTTGGCTCAAAGAAATAACGAGGAGCAGGGAGAAATAACGGTCAGCAAAAAAAAAAAAAAAACAAGTGCAGCAAACAGGCTGCTAGCCGGTGCGGACTGTTGCATGGTAAAGCATTTGCCTGATGTCATCTGTAGTTGGCTCAGTGCATCTTGGTAGCAGGTTGGTCCGTACGGCGGGGGCTCCTGTGGGATGGAGAAGGTTTCTCCATTGGGTTAGGGTATGATTTTGGCAGCTCCGTAATGATGCCCCAGGAGAGAAGTAGCTTTGCTCCCCCCTCAGCAGTGGAGATAGTGTGCGGGATCCCATTGTGAGTTACCAGGATGGTGGCAGGGTGACGCCATTTGTAGATTATTTTGTGGTTTGTTAGGACCTTGGTCACGGTATTTAATTGCCTCCTCATCTGAAGCGTGTGTTGGGAGAGATCAGCGTACATTTGGATGTCAGCATAGGGAGCAGGCAGTGTGCGGAGTGCTCTGGCTTTGGAAAGAATCTGTTCTTTTGCTTGGTAGAAATGGATGCGGAGGAGCACATCTCTCGGGACTGTGTCCGCAAGGTGGCGCGGTTTAGGGATCCTGTGGATACGATCCACCGTTAGTTCAATAGGGGATAGATCAGGCAAAAGAGTGGAGAACAGAGTGCCCGCGTATGTGCGGAGGTCTGCAGGGAGGACAGTTTCTGGGACACCCCTAAGTTTTATATTATTGCGTCTGGACCTGTCCTCGAGGTCTGCTATTTTGGCCTTGACCCATTCAGTATCTTCTTTCTGAGCCATACATTCATCCACAAGATCATTCATAGTTACTGTGCACTCCTCCATTTTTTCCTCCATATATGACACCCTATTGCCCATGTGCTGCATGCCAGTAGAGAATTTATGCATCAATGAGGACAGGTTGGACATCAGGGAGGATTGCAGTAACATTAGCATGTCCTTCATGGTTGAGTCCAGAACTGGCTGTCCCGTTGTGGGGAAGGCCGCAATGGAGGACTGCAGTGAGGAGATGGCGTCAGGGTTGTGGAGCATGGTACTCACATTTCTATGCTGCTGAGATGGATCCAGGCGCATCCGCGCCTTTGCAGGGCTTCCAGTGCCGGGGGATACCGGAGGGGATCCTTCATGGAGCGGGGATGACATTCCCCCTGGTGTGTCTTCCTGGTCACTGCCCGGGAGGTCCGTGTAGGCCGCAGGCATCTGACCTTTCTCTCCAGCGGCGCCATCTTTGGCTAGGCCCCGCCGAGCGGGCTGGAACGAGAAGGCCGTGAGCTTCTGGAGGTAACGTTCCTCCTTTCGTTTGCGGGACATTGGTTCCCCGGAGTCCTCCTACGGCTCGGGCGATGGTACTCGCGATCGTTTGTGCGGTGCGGCTGCTGGGGATTCGTCGCTGTATGTCCGGCTAGCGGGAGCTCTGGTTCTAGGCGTCCATTCTCCTTGCGCGCAAGCCACGCCCCCACATTGGTGACAATTGATGGGCACAGTAGCTGCGTTTGATGGCATGGCACATTGGTGACAATTGATGGCACAGTGACTGAATATGATGGCATGGCACAGTGGTGACAATTGATGGCACAGTGACTGCATATGATGGCATGGCACAGTGGTGACAATTGATGGCACAGTGGTGGCGTTTGATGGCATGGCACAGTGGTGACAATTGATGGCACAGTGACTGCATTTGATGGCATGGCACAGTGGTGACAATTGATGGTACAGTGACTGCATATGATGGCATGGCACAGTGGTGACAATTGATGGCACAGTGACTGCATATGATGGCATGGCACATTGGTGACAATTGATGGGCACAGTAGCTGCGTTTGATGGCATGGCACATTGGTGACAATTGATGGGCACAGTAGCTGCGTTTGATGGCATGGCACATTGGTGACAATTGATGGCACAGTGGTGGCGTTTGATGGCATGGCACAGTGGTGGCGTTTGATGGCACAGTGGTGGCGTTTGATGGCATGGCACAGTGGTGACAATTGATGGCACAGTGACTGCATATGATGGCATGGCACAGTGGTGACAATTGATGGCACAGTTGCTGTGTTGCATGGCACAGTGGTGACAATTGATGGCACAGTGGCTGCATTTGATGGCATGGCACAGTGGTGACAATTGATGGCACAGTTTCTGTGTTTGATGGCATGGCACAGTGGTGACAATTGATGGCACAGTGGCTGCATTTGGTGGCATGGCACAGTGGCTGCATTTGGTGGCATGGCACAGTGGCTGCATGTGATGGGCACAGTGAGGCTGCAATATTTTTTTTTCGTTTGCGCCCCCCCAAAAATTTTGAGCACCAGCCGCCACTGGTATGTATGTGAATTGAGTTTGGTGGTCTCAGCCCGGCTCCCGGTGGGTGTGCTATGCGAGGTAAGCCTGCGCTTAGTACGCCCACCCCCCTCCCACAAAAACCACCACACTTACACACGCACTCGAAATTGGGTTAACATGCACGCACTCTGACCACGCGGTCTCTAAAAAGAGAGGCAAAGGACTAACGGGGCTGGTTGAGCGGGCAAATCCTCTCACTCCCTTATAGGGAGTCCCTCTGCCCCGTTGGGCTTCAAAGCGGAGCAGGTAGGACGGGCTGTGTGGGAGGACCCCCTCACACCCGCCATTGCCACCCGGGGCATGGAGAAAGGTGGCAGAT
This sequence comes from Rana kukunoris, assembly GCA_029574335.1. Lineage (NCBI taxonomy): Eukaryota > Metazoa > Chordata > Amphibia > Anura > Ranidae > Rana > Rana kukunoris. The sequence continues at coordinate 228,860,818 of CM056050.1, read as the reverse complement.
TGCCTCTGGGGAAGGCCTGCCTACTCCCAACTCCTGCAGTCCGGCTCCTCTCTCGAGTACACGCACAAAATACACTTTAGAAAAAAAAAAATACATAACTGTCACCAATAACTTACCTGGATGATATTCATCCCGTATACATTTGACCTGGTCCATGTGGCGCCTCTTCAGGTCCGACCATTTTTTTAATATGGCCATGCGGTCGTGTGTGCAGCCCTGTTGGTCGCGTAAGTCCTGCATTAGGGAGCTGATCACTTTTTTTTTTCGGCTGCCTCCGCAGCTGATCGTAGCCCTTTTGCAGGAACCTCTGCAAGATGAAGAACAAAGTATATTATAATACTTTTGTTTAAACCCTTATGGATATATGATGAAAATCTATGGTATTCAACAATTGGAAGCATTCTCGCCTTATTAATCAATGACAGGGGTAACATGACAGATTTTATATCTTGCCATTTTGCTAATTATTTTTGGACACTTATAATGGGCCTGTACAATAGATTATTTTTTTTCATCCCTATCTTTATATAGGAACAATAATATGTTTGTTTCATTTGACTTTTTGATGAATTAATTTTGAATAAATAATGGAGTTGATGTTATTTAAAAACTACAACTACCAGCATGCTCTGATACACCATGTAGCTCACCGTCACCAGCTGTACAACAATTATACTTTAACTACCAGCATGCCTGGACAGTTAATGGCTGTCCGGTAATACTGGGGAGTTGTTTTGCAACAGCTGTAGGCTCCGTTTAGGAAACAGTGCCGTACCAGATGTTTTTTTTTTATTGTGGAGGGGAGGGTGGCTATGTAGGGGTATGTGTATATGTTTTGTTTTTTAATTTATATTTAGTGTGGTGTAGTGTTTTTAAGGTACAGTCAGAGGGGCGTGGGGTTCACAGTAGTTTCCCGCTGAGGGTTTGAGCTGCAGCGCCAAATTTGCTTCAGCTAGTAGAAGCACACTGTAAGCCCCAGCCCATGTGAATGTACCCTGTACATTCACATTGGGGGAGAGGGGGGGGGGTTATTGCAGCCAGTTGCATGCAGGGAGTTGTAGTTTTGCGACAGCTGGAGGCAGAATGGTTGCAAAACCCTGCGAGTTTGTTACCTAACTCAGGGTTTCAAGACCAGTCCACCTCCAGCTGTTGCAAAACTACTACTCCCATCAGCCATGGTCTGTCAGTGCATGGTAAGAATTTTACTTTTGCTGTATCTAGGGTGCCACAGTTTAGAGACCCGTGTATAGTGGTCTGAAAAATGTGGGCCTGCAAAACTTGCAAAACTAGAAGTGCCAGCATGCCCAGGCATGCTGGAAGTTGTAGTTCTGCAACATCTAAAGGGCCTTAAGGACCCTGAAGTTAGGACGTTCGCATACGTCCTATGTCCACAACATGTTAAATTAATTATGCTAAATAGCAAGGAAAGTGCCTAAATACACATTTACCAACCAGGGTGTCTGCAGCTGTGCAGGCATGCTGGGAGTTGTAGTTTTGCAACAGCAGGAGACACAATGTTTGGGAAATACTAATATCTGATCTTATATACTAACTTTTAAACTAGTCTAAAATGCAGTTAAAGATAATGAAATAACAGTGGTGAAAATACTTACACTAATCAGCATCTTTTCCTCACTGGGTGTAAAATTGCTTCCAACCATTTTCACTTCCAAGGACTGGGCAGCACAAAATTGCGATGCGAAAATCAACTGGCAAGGATACAGGAAATGGTCGCGTGTTGGTCACGTGTTGTTCGCGCGTTTGCGCATGCGCGAACGAGAATTTCGCAATAAATATCGCAATCGCATTAGCGAAATTTCGCAATATTTTTTTTTCGCTAAAATATCACGAATATTCGATTTTAGCGAATATTTCTCAAATATTCTACTATATATTCGTGATATATCGCAAAATCGAATATGGCGTATTCCGCTCAACACTACTCCCTGCTGAAAGAGGGCACAATCCAGCCCATCTTGAAGAAACCCATTTTAGACCCCAAGGATCCTACTCACCGCCGTCCCATAACAGGCCTAAATGTTCTATCTAAGATAATGGAGAAAGTAGTGGTACAACAGCTGCAACAGCATCTAGATACCCATAATCTACTTGATCCATTGCAATCAGGCTTCCGTCCCGGACACGGAACTGAAACAGCATTGCTCAAAATATGGGACGACGCTCTTGAGGCCGCAGACGAAGGAGAATCTTGTCTCCTGGTTCTGTTGGACCTAAGCGCAGCCTTTGACACTGTAGACAACAAACTGTTACTGACTCGGCTGACTAAGGTAGCCAGAGTCGCAGAAGGCGATCTATCATGGTTCTCCTCCTTTCTGGAAAACCGTTCACAAACAGTGAAATTAGGACCTTTCACTTCTGAAAAACGCACGGTGTCATGCGGAGTCCCTCAAGGATCCCCCTTATCACCGGTGCTCTTCAACATCTATCTTCGTCTGCTTTTTGAAATCATCAGTAGCCAACAAATACTTTATCATTCATACGCAGACGACACACAACTATACTTTCGCATCTGCAAAAAAAAGGATCATCACCCCAGTGTAGAGAATTGTCTCTCTTTAATAGAAAACTGGATGACTAAGAGTTATCTTAAACTCAACAACTCCAAAACAGAACTTCTTCTGTTTCAGGCCAGTCGCAAGAATCAACTGGCAACTATTTGGAAACCCCCACCCATTTTGGGCCAGATCATTGCCCCTAGCTCCAAAGTCAAAAGTCTCGAGTCATTTTCGACACCTACATGACAATGGACGCACAAATAGGGTCAGTAGTCAGCGGATCTCACCATCTGCTGCGCCTACTATGCAGACTTATTCCTTTTATCCCCAAAGAAGACGTAGCAGTCGTGGTGGGAACAATTGTGAACTCCAGATTGGACTATGCAAATGCCCTCTACCTCGGACTCCCCAAGTACCAAATCGCTCGTCTGCAAGTCGTTCAGAATACGGCCGCCAGATTTGTGACTGGGAAAAAACCATGGGAATCAATCTCACCGTCGTTGAGATCCCTCCACTGGTTACCAGTAAAAGACAGAATTGCTTTCAAAGCACTCTGCCGGACTCATAAGTGTATCCATGGGAAGGCCCCGCAATACCTATGCGAAAAGATAGAAGCCCACAATTCCAATCGCATTCTGTGATCCACCAACCAAAATCTGGTCAAGATACCCAAAGCCAGATACAAGTCCAAAGGAGAAAGAAGGTTTGCTTTCCAAGGTCCCAGACTATGGAACGCTTTACCAACCAGCATTCGGTTGGAAGAAAACCACCTGAGTTTCAGAAGACAGATAAAAACTCTTCTCTTTTGATGACCAGAGAGACACAAACATCAAGCGCCCAGAGGTGATTCAGTTCGCAGGTGCCGCGCTATATAAGTTTCTCATTCATTCATTCATTCATTCATTCATAAATTCTGCAGGGTGCCCAAACTTTTGCAGACACCATTTTTTTATTTTCTGTTATTTTGAAAGTGTAAATGATGGAAATAAAATCTAACTTTTTTAACATATTATACGAATGTCTAATCTGTAATTTGGCTGTGATCTTTATCTTTTCTTGGCTTCGTTATGCACATTAATACAAATTTTTACCTGGGGTGCCAAAACTTTCGATCCCCACTGTATCTATGTTAGCTGGTATAGTTCTTAAAAAGGGCTCCTGTGTGAGTATAAAAATAATGGGCGAGAGTGGGCATACCTGACGCGATTCATTGCATATGGAGATGGGCTCAGAAATTATGTCATTTATCTTGACCTTTGCTTTTGGAGCAGAATAGAAGCTTGTAATCTAACTCTGCCTCCCCATTCTCATTCTTATATGTTGTAGCATGGCTTTTAAATATGTCCAATCTACTCTATCAAACAATTTCTCTGCATAAGCGGAGATAAGCACTGAAGGTTTTTGAAGTCTTTGAGAAAAATGTATGACACTTAGGACCCGTTGCGTGTTTTCTCTACCTTCTCTATCATGGGTGAATCCCCCTTGATCAGGATGTATTAAGGAAGGAATATGGGTCAATATTCTATTAGCCAGTATTTTTGTAAAGATCTTCAAATCCACATTTAGCAATGATATTGGACGATAGCTAGAGCATAGGGATGGATCTTTTCCCTCTCTGTTATGTGGGCCAGTAAGGTCTCTGTCGGCATTATTTGTCCATCTCGTATCAAACTGACATTTCTGACCCAACATTCCATATCTTTTGCATACCAACAAGTTCCATTTAAAATAGACCCCCCTTTACATTTTAAAAAATCTACTCAGATTGGCCATCACCTGACCAGACAACGCAACTGGCCCTATCTCTCTGACCTATTCATTACAATGGAAACTCCTTGTTAAGAATCCTGTCCTCGGAGTCACTGCATCATTCTCTTATACAGTATACCTAACACTCAGACGGATGGTTACATTTCTCAATTCATTAAAAATGCTCTGGGTCCCATCACATACATTCAGTGCCAAGTTGTTTTTTTTTTTTTTTTGTTTTTTTGTTTTTGTTTTATCATCATCACGTTTTTGAGGTGACTGCCTATTGTTCAATGGCCATCGCCGGTCACTTTTCGATCCAGCTGCCAGCCTTACACATATTACTTGTGATTATTTACTTGCATCTATTTATGTTGACTTATGCATTTTAGGTAGCGCGATTTATATTTTCCTGTGCAATTTTATGTCTGCCTCAGGACATGTGTGAACATAGCCTAAACTATATCTCCAGCTTACACGCCAACCTCAATGCACTATTTAATTGGGCAATTATGTGGAAAATATTTATGTTGATAAATATAAAGTTATCATACATTCTAGGAGGAGAACAACTGGGGGGGGGGGGGTCTCAATGCTCGAAAAGCATTTTGCATTTTTGCCACCCATACAAATCATTAGTAATAACTCATTTGGAATAGACAGTTCAGTTTAGGGAATCTGTTTACAAAATTGGTTTCGGAAAACTGGAGGAAGTGCAGCAAAGGGTAACCAAAAGGCATAAACTGGAAAGTAACTGATAAAAGGCATGGAGAAGCTCAGCTATGAGGAAACATTCACTGATTTGAATGTAACCTTTCTTGTGAGGAGTCGATTAGGGGGGGATTTAATTACCATGTATAAAGAGTGGTCCATATAGTGAACTTGGTTTTGAGTTATTCACTGTCAGTTCATTACAGGGGACAAGAGGCATTTTTTATGCCTAAGAAAAAGAGATTTCACCTCCACAAACATTAAGGCTCCTTCACAGTAAGAGATGTACAAATGTACAATAGGCAGAGAATTTCCCAGCATTCCAGGTGACTCAGAAAGAGTAGACATTGCCTGACGCAGCAGAGGTTCTGGGTTCAAACCCTAGCCCTGATATCTGGTACTGACAGCACCATCCTCAGGGTGCAGGCAGGCTGAAAGCGCCTTGCTCAGCATATCATGTGTACACGATGAGAGACGGACTGGGAAGACAGGTGGCTAGGACCAAGAGCCTGGAAGAAAAAAATAACCCACCTCCTCTCTAATCCCTGAAGAGGCAAGCAGCAGAATGTGCAGCATCCCTGACACCTCCCTGAGCCTCCTACTCCAACCTTCTCTCTGCTTAGTGATGGCAGCACGGAGAATGAGAACTGATGGGAGGCACAAGCTGCCAGGGACCAGTACCTGGGACAGTCTGTCTGTCTACTGCTGGCATGAAAGATACTGAGCAGCAGACACATGACACACACAGAGGTTGGCACAGGAGGTACTGCAGACAGGTATAGGGCCAGTGGTCTCGCTCTAACCTCCCTCTCTATCTTATCCCCCGTTCTCTCTCTCATCTCATGTGGAGCCCCTAATAATCCATTGCAGCACAGCAGCCAGCCAATAATGCCTACGTAAATGACATTCTTAAGTTAAGGACAACCAGTATAATAGGTAAATAAACTACAAAGACCACAATATATATGAATAATCCTACAATGTACCATAAGGGGTTTAATACTGTACTAGTGGAAGGGACTCAGGGAGTGCTAAAAGTCCATGGGATAGGGCACGCACATTTCTTGCCTTGCCCCATGAGCTGACAACCCATGCTACGTCACCGACCCTCCCTAACCACAAACTATAAACTGCAATTCACTGCAAAGTCTCAATAGCAAGTATACAGCACTGAGTATAATACTTCCATTTCATGGAAAAAAACAAATGTTACAGAGGTGTTACCCCTTCCCTATGCTATCCAAAGAAACTAAAAATGTGTGTATGTTCTTGTATTGTATTTAAATGTACCTGTTCCGACTTACAAATAAATTCAACTTAAGAACAAACCTAAAATATGCAACCAGAAGATTTTTCTGCCCCTGGGAGCTGTATAATTGGACAATTGGACAATTATTTGGGCGATAATTTTTATCACAGGTGTCCTGGAACATGTGGTATTGTGGAGTGGACATATATATTTATCACATCAGGTTGTCAATATGACATATGATATTTATGACCAATGCATCTCAGTTAATGGAGGGATTATTGGGATTATTGGTAAAAAACTAAGGAATGGCCAGAATGACAGGACATTTGGGTGACATAATCAGCTGATAGTCTCATGATTGTTGGCCTTAACCACTTGACCACTGGGCACTTAAACCCCCTTCCTAACCAGACCAATTTTCAGCTTTCGGTGCTCTCACATGAGATTTATGACCAATGCATCTCAGTTAATGGAGGGATGGTATTTGGGATTATAAAAGAAAAACGATGAAAATTCTGTAAAAAAAAAACTAAGGAATGGCCAGAATGACAGGACATTTGGGTGACATAATCAGCTGATAGTCTCATGATTGTTGGCCTTAACCACTTGACCACTGGGCACTTAAACCCCCTTCCTAACCAGACCAATTTTCAGCTTTCGGTGCTCTCACAATTTGAATGACAATTACTCAGTCATACAACATTGTACCCATTTGACATTTTATATGTCCTTTTTTTTCACAGCAAAGACCTAGAGCTTTCTTTTGGTGGTATTTGGTCACCTCTGGGTTTTTTTTATTTTTGCGCTATAAAAGAAAAACGACTGAAAATTTGTGCTAAAAAAAAAACTAAAAAATTTGCCCAATTCTTGTTTCAGAATGTGAAAGATGACGTTACGCCGGAGTAAATAGATACCCAACATGTCACCCTTCAAAATTGCGCACACAGCATGGAATGGCGCAATACTTCGCTACTTAAAAATTACACCCATAGGCGACGCTTTAATTACTTTTTGGTTACATGTTTTAGTAACGGAGGACGGAGGTCTAGGGCCAAAATGATTGCTCTCGCTCTAACGTATCGCAGAGATACCTCACATGTGTAGCTTGAACACCGTTTTCATATGTGGGCAGGACTTACGTATGCGTTCGCTTCTGCATGCGAGGACACGGGGACAGGGGTGCTTTAAAAAAATGGGTATTAGAGTATTAGGGTACTGCAGAGTATTAGGGTACTGCAGAGTATTGGGGTATTGCAGGGTACTGGGGTACTGCAGAGTACTGGGGTACTGCAGAGTACTGGGGTACTGCAGAGTACTGGGGTATTGCACAGCTGGGATGGATGGAGGGATGGCTGGATCTGTGACTGCATTTGTCACAGATCCAGCCACAGCGCAGCTGCTGACACCCCGTTCCCCCCCCCCCCTCTCCTTGCACACTGTACCGAACGGTACAGAGAGGAGACTCAGGAGAGGGAGGTTTGTTTACAAGTGATCGCGCCGTCATTTGGCGGCGCGATCACGTGGTGAACGGCCGCTATCAGCGGCAGTTTACCGTGATGCGCTGGGTCTTATAGACCTGGCGAGCACGGACACTTCTGCGAGCGCGTCCCAGGGGACGCGCAATCGCAGAAGTGAAGGACGATGTCCCAGGGACGTCGTCCCAAAATAACTCCACCGCGCCATAGCAGTAAAATGCCTATGGCGCGGTGGGAAAGAGGTTAAAGGATAAGTTCATTTTTTAGAAAAAAAATAATAAATGCACATTTTTTGACACGCGTGTTTTTTTTATCTTAATGCATAAAAAAAAAAACTTCTGCCTTTACAACTCCTGTAAGTTTCTAAATCTGACAATATAGTTGAACACTTTCTTCCTCTAAGCAAAAGGAATGTAAAAAGGGGGCACAATATCGGCCCACTTTCTTGAGATTGCGGCCTCCCCACACAGTTTAGTGCAAGTAAAGCAGTAGTGTTATTAGGGTTATTAGGTATTTAAGAGACGTTGCCCCTTTAAGGACAGGATTAAAAGGAGCTGGCAGGAACCAATTAGAAGCTGGGGAATTTTCTGGAAAATCGTTAGGAGGCTATATAAGGGCAGCTGGAAAGAGGATTGCCCTCTTTTCCGAGTGGAATCCCAGAAGGAAGAAGAAAGCTCCTCCTACCATTGCAGCATGAAATCCCTTGTCAGGCAAGTCTTTGAGAAGGCTGACAGTAAGGGAGGGGAAGCATGGTTGTGCTGCTGCCTGGCAATAGCAGGAGAAGGAAAGAAATAGCTGGAAAGTAGTGGGGGAACTGCCATGGGTTGTAAAAAGTGCAAAGGCACAGCGGGGGAAGTGCCGAACTGTGGGAGGAGGAGCCCACACAGAGAGAGACACAACAATTGTTAGGAAAGAAGAAGATTCAGCTAAAACAAATGCAGTCTCTTTTGCTTGTAGGATTATGCCGGTTGGTCGGATTTTTTCATGGCAACTTTATCTTTCTATTTCTGGTCTGAAATTGCTTTTTGCCTACATTAGCCTGACCAGCTCCCTTAAGGAGGATATGTTGGTTTGGACCAATTTTATTGCTGTTTAGAATGGGCGGTCGTTTTTTCAGGCAGATTTTATTTTTGCCCCAGATTTCGGCTTGTTTTCTGATGCGGCGGGTTCAAAAGATTTTGGTGCTATCTAGAAAATGCACTGCAGCTTGGCCAGAATCTTGGGATCACAGTCAGGCCACAAATAATGTGGTTCTTTTGGAATTGTTCCCAATTTTAGTGACTTTGGGGAACCGAATTTGCAGACAGGCGCATTATGGTGGAAACGGATAACAGAGGAGTGTTGTATGCAGTAAATTGCCTTTCGTCTAGTTCTTTGTTGGTGATTACGGTGTTAGCAGTGCCGATCCTGACCTCCCTGGGGCCCTAAGCAAAATTCTGCTAAGGGGCCCTCTATCTGACCTGTGATGCCATCACCCAGAACTCTTCACCATAGCGCCCGACCACATAAGAGGGACAGACCTAGAGTGGTGATAGGGTGACCTGTGGCCCCCAAATGTTACTATTGCCTCAGCAGGAGTCAGGTCTAGTACCACAGTATGAGTACACAATTCTCTGCCTGGGGCCCATATCACATACAGCAGTGCCGATCCTGACATTAAAGTTAAGAAGTGCAGGGGATGGCTGGATGCTGCCGAAAATGACATCTTGCATTAAAGTCACAGATCCAGCCACAGCGCAGGGGGTGCTGACTTCTTACCCCCCCCCTCTTCCTCACATGCAGCCAGCGAGTTGCTACCGAAAGGGGCCAAAAATTACTTCTCACCAGACGAGGAGACTCTAGTAATTTAGGAGAGGCCCTCTGCAGGTTTGCGGGCCCTAAACGGCTTACATAGTGATCGCGCCGTCATTTGGCGGCGCGATCACGGCCCTGGGTGTTAGGACAGGTGGCCTTTTTATGTTTATCAGCGGCAGTTTACCGTGATTTGCGCTTAAGGGTAAACTTACTTAGACCTGGAATTCTGAATAATTTTGCACGGACACTTTCTGCGAGCAATTGCGTCCCAGGGGACGCGCAATCGCAGACGAGTGAAGGACGACGTCCCATGTCTGGAACATCTGTGGGGAGTGATTTGATGCTGTCAGAAGCAATTATGGGCTTGGTAGCACCCAAGACTTTGTCTAGTTATGCAGCTGCTTGGAGGAATTGGATGGAATTTACAGGCAATGGGGGATTTTGTTTCAGTAACCCATCTGAGGAAGCCATTTTGGCATCTTAGTTATGTCATGAAAACGCTGGCTGCATTCTCTTTTTTCTTTAGGTTAAGGGGACTCCCGCCTTGTATGTCTTTTTTTTTGTTAGGCAGGTGCTAAAGGGTTACAAGAGGATGACCTTTGTTTCAGATAATAGAGGCCAATATCTCTTGACTAGGGACAAGCTTTATGTTCAGGACAAATATGAGTTTGACTCGAACAATTTGGGATGTTTGTGGCAAATTCGAAAGCCACGGAACACCCTTTAAAAGTCTATGGGAGAAATCAAAAGTGCTCATTTTAAAGGTTAATATGCAAGTTATTGTCATAAAAAAAGTGTTTGGGGTCCCGGATCCTGCCCCAGGGGACACAGTTTCAAGTGCAAGTAAAGCAGTAGTTGTTAAATACCTAGGGTTTATTCGGGAGCAGTGATTTTAAGAGAAACAATAAAAGTTAAATATATTGCCCCTTTAAGGATTTCATACCTGGGGGGATTAAAAGTTGAGCTGGCAGGAACCAATTAGAAGCTGGGGAATTTTTCTGGAAAATCGTTAGGAGGCTATATAAGGGCAGCTGAAAAGGGGCTTGCCCTATTTTCCCGGCAGTGGAATCCCAGAAGGAAGAAGAAAGCTCCTGCCCTACCATTGCAGCATGAAATCCCAGTTGTGCAGGCAAGTCTATTGAGAAGGCTGACAGTAGAGTCACCCTGGAGGGGAAGCATGGTTGTGCTGCTGCCTGGCAATAGCAGGAGAAAAAGAAATAGCTGGAAAGTAGTGGGGGAACTGCCATGGGTTGTTATTTAAAAAGTGCAAAGGCACAGCGGGGTTGAAGTTTAATTTACTTGTATCCGGGAAGGTTTTCTTGGTAGGGTAGGTGTGGCTTGCAATCTCATGTTTCTTTCACCATGCTTTTGGTAAACTGGAGACGTACCTAAAACATTATAGTGTAGATCACTTATGATCAATGATTCTTGGTATATGATCTACTTCCCTATGGCCACCCTTGCATCACTATACATGTTTTGCTTATTGCAAAAATAACTGTGTATTTGTTTGATATAGTAAAGTCAAGCAACCATGAACACAATAATAATAAACTTGATGGATTTTTGTGAAGGGTGTATAATTATTAAAAAAAACTCTTGGCATGCACTTTAATCTTAGTATTTCTGGTCTGCTAAAAAATTGCTTTTTGCCTACAATTAGCCTGACCAGCTCCCTTAAGGAGGATATGTTGGTTTGGACCAATTTTATTGCTGTTTAGAATGGGCGGTCGTTTTTTAAACAGTGCAGATTGCTTAATTTTTGCCCCAGATTAAATACTGGCTTGCTTCGCCTTTACTGATCCAGAAATAAATATTCATAAAGACAAATCACTGGATGAAGAATATGGACCTTAGCCAATCAAGATTGCTTCCCTTGCAACAGTCTGTGCTAGCCAAATAAAAATGAAACTGGAATTTTGAATATTGAACCAAAAGACTGGATGATTTTATACAGTTCAGCATTTATCATAACAAACATTGCATATTTGTAATTACTTTTCTTAACCACATCCATACTGGGCACTTAAACACCCCTCCTGACCAGACCAATTTTCAGCTTTCAGCGCGCATTACACTGGTGGAAACGGATAACAGAGGAGTGTACTCAGTCATGCAACACTGTACCCAAATGATTTTTTTGTCCTTTTTTCCCCGCAAATAGAGCTTTCTTTTGGTGGTATTTCATCACCTCTGCATTTTTAAATTTTTGCGCTATTAATAAAAAAAGACCGAAAATTTTGGAAAAAAAATGTTTTTTTCTTAGTTTTTATGATAACATTTTGCAAATTATTAATTATAATTTATACTGCTACATGTCTGATAAAAATAACCATCACCCAGAACTCTTCACCATAGCGCCCGACCACATAAGAGGGACAGACCTAGATGCGCGTGCGTGATAGGGTGACCTGTGGCATCCCCAAAACGAGATACGCAGAAAATCTGCTTTTACTATTGGTCCGGCGTAATTTCGTTAGACAGGCGCGTCCGTCCGCGCAAAACTGCGCTAGTACCACAGACCATTGATTTGCTAGTACACAATATGCTAATGAGGGACTGCCTACGGGGCCCATATCCACAAAAGAACGTTGGGGCTACAGCAGTGTGCGCAACAGCAAAATGTCCTGACTAAAATTAAAGCATATAAGAAGTGCAGGGGTGGGGGTTGCTGCCGAAAATGAGAAAAAAGTCTACTTGTTACATTAAAGTGAATGAAGCGGGGGGTGCTGAAAACTTCTATAGCGCGGCACCTGCGAACTGAATCGCCTCACATGCAGCCAGCGCTTGTTGTTCCTGTCTCCTTTGATATCAAAAGGGGCCAAAAATTACTTCTCACCAGACGGGGCCTTTTTCCTAGTAATGCTAGGGGGTTCTCCTCCAACCGAATGCTGGTTGCGGGCCCTAAAGCGGCTTGCATAGTGAGCCTATAGGGACCCTGGATCGGCAAATCTTCTCTCTCCTGGGTGTTAGGACTTGAAGGTGGCCTTTTTATTTTCGGAACCTGGAGCAGGTTTACTGATTCGTGGATCTTAAGGCTAAACTTACTTCTGGAATTCTGAATAATTTTGCCAACTTTTGGCAATTGCTCCCAGAGGCAGACGAGGAAGGCATCCCATGTCTGGAACATCTGTGGGGAGTGATTTGATGCTGTCAGAAGCAATTATGGGCTTGGTAGCACCCAAGCAACTTCTGTCTAGTTAACTGGCAGCCAATGAAGGGATCTCAGTGGAGGAATTGAGATGGAATTTACAGGCAATGGGGGATTTTGTTTCCCAGTCACAAGTCTGACGGCCGTATTCTGAACGACTTGCAGACGAGCCATTTTGGCATCTTGGGGAGTTATGTCATGAGGTAAACGCTGGCATTTGCATAATCCAGCTTTTTTCTTTAGAGTTTACAATAGGGGACTCCCACCACGACCTTGCTATGTCTTTTTTTTTGTTAGGGCAGGTGCTAAAGGAGTTACAAGAGGATGACCTTTGTTTCAGATAATAGTAGGCGCAGTAGATGTGAGATCCTCTTGACCACTAGGGACCAAGCTATTTGTGCGTCCATTGTCATAAAGGAGTCAAAATATGACCCCTAGGCTTTTGACTCGAACAATGGTGCTAGGGGTGATGAGTTTGTGGCCCAAAATTCGAAAGGCGGGGGGGTCCACGGAACACCCTGTTAAAAGTTGATTCCTACGCTTGGCGAGAAATCAGAAGAAGTTCTGTTTTCGCTCCATTTTAAAGGTTAATATGCAAGTCTATTGTCATCCAATCCTCTATCAAAGAGAGGCATGTCTCTAGATTGGGGTCCCGTGATCCTGCCTGTTGCAGATGCGGAAATACAGTTGCGTGTCATCAATGCAAAAAAGAGTGATAAAGCACCTGTTTTTTCGGGAGCAGTGATTTTAAGTGAAATCTCAATAAAGAGTGACGAAGGTAGATTCCTTTAAATAGCATACCTGGTGACAGAGGTGATCCTATAATATGAGGGACTCCGCATGTAAAGTACTGTGCATGTTTTTCAGACGTAAACAGTCCTAGCTTGCACTGTTTGCGATCGGTAAATTTCCTAGGAAAAAGAGGAGAACCAAGATTTAAAATCGCCTTACTGCGACCCTGGCTACTTCAGTAAGCCGAGTCAGTAACAGATTGTCGGAGGCTATATAAGGGCAGCTGAAAAGGGGCTTGCCCTATTTTCCCGGCAGAATCACAGAACCAGGAGACAAGATTCTCCTTCGCCCTCTGCGGCCCCAGTTGTGCACATCGTCCCATACTTTCAGCAATGCTGTTTCCGTCACATGTCCGGGTTGGAAGCCTTATAGGTAGACAATGGATCAATTTGTATGTAAATGTGTGGTATTGCTGAAAACTGAGCAAGAAAATCTGCTGTTTCTTTGAATTTATGCTGTTATGTGTTAATAACAAAAGAGTTATAAAGGATGCTTGTTATGGGACGGCGGTGGAGTGGGTCCTTGGCGGCCAGGGAGGGTTTCTTTAGCCAAGCTATTGGTTGGATGTTTTATTTAACCCTCTTTCAACTGTGAGGGCACTATGCCCTCCAAGAAAGACTGGTTGATAAGCTTGCGTAATGGGAGGAGCCAGGATGTCGGCTTGCAATCTCATGTTTCCTTTCACCAGTGCTTTGTGGGGATAATGTCATTTGGCGCTGCGCCATTGCGCAGACGTACCTAAATGACATTTATAGTGGACTCAACGGAGATGGGTTCTAGGGTAAACTTACCTGATATCGAATGAATTACTATGGGTGCTATATGAGAGGCTACAGGGGGGGCTGAGGGGAGAAAAGTTTTCCCTGAATGGCCACCCTTGCATCACGGATACATGCCTCGATTGCTTATTGCAACGAAATAATCCTGTGATAGCTCATTGCAAAATTCTTGATATAGTAAAGTCAAGCAACTGGGGGCATGAACACAATAATAATAAACTTGGTTTCATGGATTTTGGGTGACCATCTTGAAGGGTTCGCGGGGGCGGTATAAGGGCCCGTTGATAGCCTCCGAAAAAAAATTCTTCTTGGCATGGCACTTTAAATTCCTTTGTGGTATTTTCTTGTTGTCGCCTTGTAGCTAAAATGGATAGGTTTAGCTCTAAAGAACATCTTTTCCAGGCAGATTACTGCCCTTCTGCGTTCTTGCTTCAGTAACGACAGCTGGTTGTTAAACCAGCTGCGGTTTTTTTCCGAATGCGGGTTCTACGTTTCGGCGCTACCAAATCGGCTGACTGTAGCATGGCCGAGTTGATGGCTTCCAATGTTTCAACGGCCGTTTGATGCGGCTGAGTTGTTTCTATTTGTTTTCCATAAAAGAACACCGTTAATAACATATGAAAGAGTTCCGAGTGGAGCAAAATATTCTTCTGACAGTTCTAGTCCAGTGTGTTGTCACTGGATTTGATGTTTTTGTTGTGGGGGGGATTGTGGAAATGAATTTAATTGCATGGTGGTCTGTCCATGGCAACTTTTCATTTTCCAAAATTTTTATTTCCAGATCTTGTCTGAAAATAAGATCAAGTGTGTGGCCTGAAACATGTGTGGGCCCACATACTAGATTGCTGTAACCCTATTAATGATTCCAGGTGGTCAATACTGGCTTGCTTCGCAACGATGTCTTTACTGAGGAGTTGGCCCAGAAATTAAATATTCCCCTAACAGCAACAGGTGTTTGCTGTTGAGGGTATCACTGGATGAAGAAATCCGTCCATGGTGACCTTAGCAGCAATGCAAGATTTTGGGCTTCGGTGGCCTATAGCAGAGCAGAATGTGGACGGTCTCCTTTGAATTTGCTTAGCAGTTGCAAAGTAAGGGTTTCCATGAAACTGGAAGAGGGTTTTGAATATTGAACCAAAAGACTGGATGATTTTATACAGTGATCGCAAGATGAGTCTTGTGGATCATAACAAACATTGCCAGGCCTCCCCCTATTTGCCCTAATTACTGTTTTCTGTGATAACCACATCCACGGTAGTTTTCTGGGCACCAGTTAAACACCCCTCCTGACCAGACCAATGGTGTTACAGCTTCGGCTGCGAGCCAGCTCTCTGTAATAAAGAGGCAGTCTAAATCGTGTTGTAGAATGAAGTCATGGATTACAAGTCTATGTTTTACTGCCGATCTTTGTGTTGATCAACACTGTACCCAAATGATTTTTTTGTCCTTTTTTCCCCGCAAATAGTTGCTCCATTCTTAGGGTCTTTTTGGTGATGGCTGGCAGTATTTCATCATGGTTTCTGCCCCAGATTGCATTTTAGTTATTTTTTGGTGACGATGGGGGGAGGATTCAGTGAATCCTCCCAGCTTGATCCAGAGGAAGGCAAAAAACCCCTAGACGTGCTGTGCCAATTTGCTTTGGAAGGGGAAAAAATGTTTTCCTTTCTTAGTTTTCCCTGAATGGCGATCGGGCGAAGCCCTGGATTTTGCAAGTATTATTAAATTATAATTTATACAGGGGGGTGAGAGCTGTCACATGTCTGCTGGGGTGATACCAAAATGGCCGCCGACGGGAGCAGGACCAGGGACCCAGGCTGATGTATAGTCAGCTGGAAGGACTGGGATGGGGGGGACTGGTTGTTGAGGGGTGGATGAGTCCTGCAGGGGGTGGGGGCGAACTCTTGGGAGGTTTCTGGTGGCTTGGAGGGGATTCTGTGTGTGAAAGTGCGGCGCGGTGTTAGGCCGCAGGTGAAGCCGCGGACTTTCACTGGATCGCGGCCCCGCGATTATGAGAGAGGCCTGGCGCGGAGGTCCCGACAAACGACCTGGAATGGCGAAAATTGCCGTGGAGAGGTGGCAAGTAGGTGCCTCTGAATGGTGATGGCTGTATGGGGGGCGTATGGACCAGAATGAAGGAGCGGGGGAGCGGCTGGTTGTTGGGGGGGGCTGGAGCTGGAGGAAGCGGATCGCGGGGGAGTTGTATCTCCGCTGGGGGACATTAGGCTGCCGCCGTGGCTGTCCTAACAAGGACGGCCACCTACGGGTCCTAGGGAGGTGTAGATCGCCCTGAGTAGCAGGGGCTTACCTGGAGGGTGAGAAGCGGCCAGAGAAGGCGGATGAGAAGGCCTGCTGGGCGGGGGGGTGGAAACCCTGCCTGTCTGGAGCCCAGGAGCCATACGTCCTACTGGTAGGTACGTGCGCGGATTACTACTGGGACAGTTCTCGCCCTGGGGGAGGGTCACTCTTTCAGACCCAACAGGAAGAGCTCCTGGAACAATTGTCTACGGTAAGATGCAATGAGGAGCTCTGATCTTCCTTGCCCAACACACTGTTAGTGAGGAGCTCAGCAGTCACACGTGTTGCACAACAATCTGTATGCCAACATGCCAGGGGCATCGTCGCGCATAGCTATACTACTGACTTTAGATGAACAAAGAAGGATGAGGGCACTGAGGAGGGCACGGGAGATTTTTTTTTTTTTTTTACTTTTTATTTGCTTATATAAACTTTACAATTTAATCTAATCTAATACAAGCCCCTCACTCTTCACAGGAGAGGATATATCACACACGCATAGACATCTATGGCATGAGTGATTCTGAGATGTCTTCAGATTCACCCCTCATGCCATCATGGAATTAACCACAACCTTGCAGGAGGACATCAGCAGCCCAACACATGGCACTACCCATGACACCAATGACCGCTACATATACAATCATAGCCCCATCCCCACAGATTTCGAACAGAACATGTATGGGGACAGCTGGCTGGTTGGTGAGTGACATGGGTGGCAGGCATGACTGCCCCCCCCCCATGATGCTGAAATCACAAGGGGCACATGCACTACTAACATCCTCCTGTCTTTTCCCTTCAAGATGACTCTGCATATGCACTGGGACCCCATCTCATGACCCCATCTCATGCCAGCTCACATATGCATCTTTGCACGTTAAACATACACATTAATCATGGCACAATGAGAATGCATGCATGCAACACCACTGTGGTCCCTAGCACAGACACATCACATCCTCATCACATTGGATTGGCACAAGCCCACCATGCAGGACTTGTGAGCAGCAACGCCATGCCACGGCTCCAATTATGTCACTGTACATTCATACACCATTCACACAGACCTGGGGATCACTTCTCCACCACAAATGAGGGTGACACCCCTTTTCCCGCAGGAATATCACCCCCACATTCCAAAATCATACACAAACAGAACCAAAAAAATAAAATAAATGACGAGCAAAAATAAAAAATGCCCAGCAAAAATATAATTTAAACAAAATAACAACAAAGAAAACACATAAAAGACAAAAATCACTTTGCAAAACAGTCCCCAAATATCTCAAAGACACGTCACAAACAAACAAACAAACAAACGCTAATAAACAACAGAACAAAAGCACCTTGCTGTATAGGAAGGGAAACAAAGAGATGTGCTTTTGCAAAGGAAGTGCATTTGTGTCTGTCTATTTATGCTGTTTGCGTAGTTCACTAAGTTGCCCTAGTCCACTTCCAATTTCACTGATTGCGCCGTTCCCGAGTTGTGAGCATGCGCACAGAGGTGCTGACCATGGTCTGCTTCAAGCGCGCATGCGCGAGCCGGCCGGCCCTTCATTTGCATGGGGTCGCGGCTCATTTCAATGTAACACGCCCACGTCCTTCCCAATTTGTATTACTCCGCCTTACGCCTCTAAAATAACGTTACGCATGCGCAATTTTCTGCGCAAAAGCTACGAGAATAGGGTGATTACGCGACAAAATTGCGCAAGTCTAACGTAAAGGCGGTGCGCTACGCCGGTCCAATAATGCGCAGATGTACGTGAATCTGGGCCTTAGAGTCTACAAGCTATAGTGCAAATCATAAAACATGATCACATTTGATCACACCTTATATATTGAAGGCCTCTCTCATTTCTTGAGACCCTAACAAGCCAGGAAAGTACAAATGCCCACAGATGGCACTGATGAGGTGGCACAGATAGCACTGAGGCGGCACAGATGGCACTGAGGCGGCACAGATGGCACTGAGGCGGGTACTGATGAGATGGGTACAGATGTGCACCGATGAGGCCTGTGTACTGGTGGACACAGGTGGGCACTGATGAGGCGGCACTAATGAGGCGGCACGGATGGCACTAATGAGGCGGCACAGATGGCACTAATGAGGCACTAATGAGGCGGCACAGATGACACTGAGATGGGTACTGATGAGATGTAACATCCCTGATGTAACATCCCTGCTATGCAATTACAGTAGTGCAATTGGTTTTAAAACTACAGAGGTCTCTCAGGTACAACCAACAGTTCTCTCTCGGAATAAACAGAAAGTTTGGGGTTAATTCATCACAACCTCTTGTGGACAACCAATTGAAAGACTGTAGATGCTTATTCGATCATAAGCAACTAACTGAGGGGGAACAGGTAAGTATCTCAGATACAGACAAGGTAGATTGGAAGTGACTGTTATCTTAAACATGCAACGTATTACTGCCAATCTACAAACACAGACTATAGGTAAAGCAGGTAGTATATGGTACTTGCGGTTCTGTTAAATGTAGTAGTAGCAGATGATGTAGGAGATATCTGGAAGTCCCAAGCAGATGCAAGCTACTGGTGTATAGAAAGGATCAGCAGCTATCAAGGTGACAGCAGGTGTCCAACAAACAGGAACCAAAGACAAGTCCGGGGCACAAGCCATGGGTCAAGGGCTGGAGACGGTAGAGGAAGTCCGAAGGTACAGGCCGGGGTCAAAGGACAGGAGATAGCAGCAATCCAAAGTACAAAGCAGAAGGTCAAAAGCCGGGGTCAGTCTAGGAACTCAAGATCTGCAGGTACAGACAGGGAGATCAATAACAATGAACTGACCCTGCTCTCAAAGTGAGGCAGGGCTTTATACCCTGGCTAATTGGGTAATCTGCGTTAGCTGAAACAAGATAATCAGGTGTAGAATGTAATGGGATCCAGCTAATGGTGAACAGTACATTCAGCACCATCATAGCTGGAAAGCAACCAGAAATCCCCAATTGAGAAGTGGCTCAGAGGAAAGGTGTTGGAATAGCAACGAGAGGTCCTGGGTACAATTCCACCCTGAGGCGCGACCACGCCTCGCTGTCTGTTTGGCACGATAGGGATCGTGACAGTCTTTCAGAACCCGGGTCTTGCCCCATGGAACATGTATCAATAGAAAAAATGCTTAAAAACGGTCGTTTTTTTCAGGAGCAGGTCTTCTGAAAAAACAACCGTTTTTAAAACTTTTTTTTCCTTTGATAGTAGTATCAATGGGAAAAAAGTTTTAAAAACGGTTGTTTCGTTTCACTCGAATTTGCCGCGAACGATTGTTTTTGTTCGAAATTTGACGAATGATCGAACGGACGATGTTCTGTACTGTACTGACTAGGTGGCACCTGGTACCAGCCAGGGTAGCCAAATATGTGCAGAACTATTCGCCACAATGTTTTCGGGGGTGTACAGATTTGGGCACATATCTTCATATTTGGTGGTCATGTCCTAAAGCACAAACATTTTGGAAAGGTATATTTAAAATTGTAACCAAATTACTAGGGAATACAATCCTTCCTGGTCCTGCAATGGCACTACTCAACTTAAAACCAAACTCTATTTCACATACTCAATTCAAATTGCTGGTGCAACTCTTCACAGCAGCCAAACAGACACTAGAAAAATCTTGGAAATCACCTAAATTGGTCTTACTTGAAGCTATAGCTAAGATGAATTATACATGACCCAAGCCAAGATGGCTGCTATTGAATTGGACATGATCCCCAAGTTTGAGAGTATGTGGCAGCCCTGGATTGCATATATTATGCCAACCTTACAATAGAGTACCACTGCCATGGTAGCTGAATCAGTGTGTTATATATGCCATTCTTTACCATCTCTTGGATTGGAGCAGTGGCTCTTGGCTCGACCACGCGGACCCCCCTTTTGGTTCCAGTACTCTCTTTTTTCTCCATGTTATGTTCTTATAGTTATCGTTATTAATAAATGTTTTCGTTTTTCTCTGTTATTTTACTATTATGATTCCTTTCGCTGCAATGCCGGGTGCGGTGGCTCACACCGACTTATATAGGCCACCTACGATGTCACAGTCCCATCATGCCCTGGTATCTACCCACGTACCCGGCATTGCAGCGAAAGGATGCGTCGTGTCAACATCTAAAGGAAAGAAGAAGCGAAGACAGAAGCCGACAGAAGCACACCAACCCCCGCTGAAGATGTCGGAGGAAGCCCGCCGGGGGGTGGGCGCTTTTATAAAAGCGACCCCCCCCCGGCGGCGGAAGAGAACCAGGCGGCGGTGAAGAACAGCGGCACCAACCCCCCGCCGAAGATGTGGGAGGAAGCCCGCCGGGGGGGGTGCTTTTATAAAAGCGACCACCCCCCCCCGGCGGCCAACTAATAAAATATTTTAATACCCTGTGTGGTTTATTTGTGTTTACACTTTTCTTGCAGGTGAATGGGTAGGGGTACGATGTACCCTATACTCATTCACTTAGGGTGGGGGGCTGGTATCTGGGGGCCCCCTTATTAAAGGGGGCTCCCAGATTCCGATAAGCCTCCTGCCCGCATACCCCAACAACCAACGGCCAGGGTTGTCGGGAAGGGGCCCTGTCCTCATCAACATGGGGACAGGGTTCTCTGGGGTGGGGGGGCCTGCAGTGCGCCCCCCTGCCCCAGAGCACCTGACCCCCACATGTTGAGGGAATGCTGCCCGGTACAGCTCAGGAGGGGGGGGGGGGGGGCGCTCGCCCCCACTTCTTTTCTGACCGGCCGGCCGGGCGGCGTGCTTTGGTTACGGGTGTGGTATGGATTGTGGGGGACCCACACGCCGTTTTTTCGGCGTAGGGGGTCTCCTTACAACCCATAACAGACCTAAGGGCCCGGTATGCTCCTGAGGGGGGAACCCATGCCGGAATTGTATTTAAAATCTGGCGGGGAGTTCCCCCTAAGGATTCATACCAAACGTCGCCCACGTGTAGAATTGGCGGGAATCCACGTCGGATCCCCGTCGCTTCTATGACGGCTTTATCTCTATCGCGGCAAGCCAGCTCGGCGCTGGCTCCCGCGATGGGGCTCACAGGTGGTCAATCTCACTGAGAAAGGGAGCGAGATTGACACAATATCGCGGTCACCTACTGTATATGTCAGTAGTTACTAATAATTACATAAAACCTCTAAACTTAATAATCTTAATGTCATTAGTGACTAAATAGTATACCATACTTTGTCCACAAATATTTACTTTCTATATTTACATATTGGAATAAGAATATTTGAGCTTCTCTATTTTCAATGTATTTATTGTATTCCCTGTAATGTGTATTACACCTTTGTACCCAATAAAATATTTTTGACAAAAAAAAATGCTCTAGCAAAGCGCGGTGACGTACAACGCGTAGGACGACACTATAAAGGGGAAGTTTCATTCGGATGACGCCACCCTTTGGGCTGCTTTAGTTGATTTTGTGTTAGTAAAAGACCATTAGCGCTTTTCTGTCTGTTACAGCGTGATGAATGTGCTTACTCCATTACGAACGGTAGTTTTACCAGAACAAGCGCTCCCGTCTCATAACTTGCTTTTGAGCATGCACAGGTTTTTCACGTCGTTAAAGCCCACACACGATCATTTTTTACAACCCAAAAAACTACATTGTTTAAAACGTTGTGAAATAATAGAGCATGTTCGAAAATGCTCTGAAGCCTACACATGATCATTTTGAATTACAATTTAAAAAAACGTCGTTTTTTTTACAACCCGAAAAATGATCGTGTGTACGCGGCATGATGCTTTGTATAGTACATTATGTTTGTATGCTTCAAGAAGATGCAGGCATGCTTCAAGGTTTTTAACAGGGCAGTCAGAAAAAAGAGACATAGTACAGGTCTATAAATTTAAAGCAAAGCTTATTAATTATATATTGCTCAACTACATTCAGTATTGTTCAATGCATTCAGTAAAATAAAAAATAAAACGTTTTTGATAGGAAAAAAAAAAACCTATACAAGGAACTTTCAAACATGCTAGACAAATCCTTTAACCAGCCTATACTGAAGTTCCACTAAACTCAAATATCATTAAATACCAGTACTATAAATTAACTTTAGCAGCCACTCACTAGATGAGTCTATTATTATCAGTTTCTTTGGCCAGGTGGACTGGATTAAAAGGAAGGCATAGAGTTTTTTTTTTTACATAATTTCTGCAATTATTTAACATAAAAATAAAATTTAAAGATGAAGTTAACTCACATTTTTTTACCTGTACCTACAGGTAAGCCTATAGTAAGTACTACCTGTAGGTACTGTGAAAATCTCCTAAACTTGCACAGTTTAGGAGATATTCAGAGTGCATGCAGCTGATGACGTCAATGTGCCGGACCTTCAGAGCCTGTGCCGTAAACGGTGGCTCCCATGCGCATGAAAAAGTATACTGCTCTGAAAACTGCTAATTCCCTTTGCTTCCTTCCCACTGAACCGAAAGGGTGCTGGCTGTGCACAGGTGCATAGGATGAATAAAGTCCTGGACCGCCGCGCTCCTTAAAACAATGTCTTTATTCAGAAAATGAAAATCAAAAAACAACCAAAAAATTATGCAGTCAAAAAGAAGAAGTGGACATGCGTGGGAGTGATGTCATCATTACTCCAGCCACTCACAGCGCTGGAGCCCACACACCCAAAAGGAACGCTGGGGAAGATGTCAGCCAACTTAGCGGTGTGAGGGCACTGCTTGAGGTCTTTGTTCTAAAGTAAGTATTTCATAATGAGCTAGTATGCGATGCATACTAGCTCAATATGTGTTTGTCTTACAGGGTTTTTTTTCACTAGGGTATACAACCTCTTTAATCTCTTAAAGACTGGCCACTGTAGTTTGACAGCAGCACAATGGCTCTCCTGCTTGAATCGCCGTAGGTGTATGGTGGCTCGTGCAGGCTCAGTTGCGGGAGCCTGCCCACGGGTTTGGAGGGCCTCAATGTCATCTGGCAGCCCACAATCCTTGTACACAGGCTGAATATGGAAATGTAAACAAGGCATTTCCTCGTTCTGACAGGAGACATGACAGAGATCTACAGTGGTCGGGAACAGTGATTGCTGTCATGTCCGAGTAAGCCCATCCCCCCACAGTTAGAACACATCTAGAGAACACAGGTAAAGCCTTGATCACCCCTAAGCTCTGTACACACAGACAGGAATCCTGTCTGTTTGAAAACCGTCAGTTTTCCCGACGGGATTCCTCTCAATCTTGCCTTGAAAAGCCATGTATACACACTGCCACACAAAAGACCCGCCATTCTTTTGAATGGCAAGAACGCGGTGACGTCAAAGACTACGGCGAGTCGGCTAAATTACGCTCTACGCTACCGCGCATGCGTCGAATTGTTATCGAAAATGCGTGGTTTATTTCCCCTTCAGGTATGCATACAGACGACTGTTTTTCTCCTCAGGAAACACTCTGCCGGGAATTCCGACGGGAAAATAGAAAGCAGGTTCTCTTTTTTTTTTCCGGCAGTTTTCCACACGGCCAAAAACTCTTCTGGCAGTGTTCCGTGTGAACGAGGCTTTAGTATTAAACCCCTACCCTGCCAGTGACATTTACACAGTAATCAGTTTAGTTCTGATTGCTGTATCACTGCTCCCAAAAGAGTGTCAAAAGTGTCCGATCTTTCACAGTTACAAAAAAAATCGCAGATCACCGCCATTACTAGTAAAAAATGTATAACATTCAAAATGTCATAAAAATGCCATAAATCTATTACGTATAATTTTTGCGCAAACCAATCAATATACGCTTATTGCATTTTTTTTACCAAGACTATGTAGAAGAATATATATCAGTCTAAACTGATGAAGATGTACACCCTGGGACACGAACCCTTTGCTGAATCAACCATCTGATAGCCTGGCTCAAATCTTGAAACTTAAAAATCTACGTGCTGAATGGTTGCTCAACACACCTGGAGGACCTTAAGTTCAGTCTAGGTCTGGTGATGTGTCCCAGCTGGCTCTATGGTCTTTCATCACTGAATGGAGGCTGCCAATAGCATCACGCTTTTTTATGAACTTTAAGAGTATCCTTACCTTGACTCTGTTGTCAACTAAAAATCTATAACAAGATCTGAGGACTTTCTTGAATCAAGTACTTATCATACCATTGAATATCCGATTGCGGTGTGCGCCCTGGATTGCATTCGCTGTAGAATCATCGGCTATACAACTATTTTTGTTTTCTGAGTATACATCATCTCACAAAATCCTTAACATCCGTCCTGAAGAAGCCCCACGGCGAAACGTGCGTCGGCGACTTTAGGGATTTTGTATACAGTGGTTCACCCATGTATATGTATTATTGTTATTGTAATGTATATGTTATTATGCATTTATTTTGTTTTATCTAAATGATGATATTAAAATTATATTTTAAACTACTTCCTTGGCCTCGAAAGTCCGACCATCAATACCTCTCCAATAGTTATTGTTTTCATTTTTTTGATCCTATATACGGATGTGGCCCATGTTAGTGCAATCCCTCTGTTTTTTCTTATCCCTCTTATTTTCCCAGCCCATCCCTTCCCTTCCCTCATCACTTTCTTTTTTACATTGATACAATGCTCCATAGCTCAAGTCAAAAGCTATATAAAGAAATGAATCAACACTTTAAAGATAAAACAGACATGAAACCTAAGTTTAAAAACATATAAACATGTCACAATACAGGTAACAAGGGGAGGAGAGACCGACCAAGATAACCACGTAATGAGGTAGCTCCTCTAAGCTCCTCTTAAACCCAGGTATTCAGCTGAACTGACTCTCTACCTGTATCCAGGAGCGGTCTCTAATGAGCGGAGGGAGAGGATCATGACCTCGGCCAGTGGAGGAGCCAGCAGAAGTGAAAGGCGGTCAGAGGAGACCCATAGTGAGCCATAGTAGCCACATACATGTAAAGTCATAAAAAAAGAAAAATTCAAGGTGAGATCTAAAAAAAAGTATTATTGTATAAACAACACAGATTGCAATATGTTACCTAAAGGGTACCAATCACAGAAAGCAAAGAGGGGATCTACAGGGGGTACAGCAAAAGGCGCACCTAGTCCGATCTGCACAAAAAACATACATTAAAGGATTATTTCAACAATCACAGTTACAAGGTCAGCTTAAAGTTACCAATGTAACAGAACTGAATATGTCTTCTTTAACTGTAGAGTCAGAGCTAGAAAGATCAAGTAGGAGCCCCCCTCTAATCATGCAACAAGGTATAATGTGATCAGAGAGAGAGGAAGGTGTGCCCTGGGATATGCAGGCATATATACAATCTCTACCGACGAGAGAAGATATGGATAAATATGTATATAGATTGGAAACTTCATAAAGCTGAGCTGCAATCAATGAAAACGTCTTTGGCAAACACTCAAAGTAGGATGGATACTGTGGAATCCAGAGTATCAAAAAATATTACAGTCTGAAAAAAACAAAACAGGAACAAGATTAAAGTTTAAAGTATGCTATCATTATCATTGATGATCTGGAAAATAGAAACAGACAAAATAATATTAAGATCAGAGGTTTACCAGAAACAGGCCCAAGGTATTTGGGACCAACACTACAGGGTATATTCAATACCCTGTTGAAATGCTCAGCAACAACTGAACTTATCTTAGACCGTGCACATAGATCATGGGGCCCTAAAAACCTTAATGTCATTTGTAGAGTGCATTTTTTTATATTAAAGAAAAGATCATGGCAGTGACACGTTTGCAAAGGATTATAGATTTTGATGAAGCACATATAATTTTGCTACAGGACTTATCCAGATATATTCTGGCTATGAGGAAAGTAAAACCTATTTTGGATGCCCTTAGAAAAAGAAACATTCTGTACAGATGGGGATTTTTCTTTTTCAGATTACAGTACATTTTAAGCAACAAAAAGCTATATTTTGGGACAAGTTCTCCAGGATTTTTCAGGGAGACCCTCTAGAACAGTGGTTCTCAACTTGGGGTTGGGATCCCCTTGGGAGTCAAATGATGATTTGCCAGGGGTCACCAAATCCTGGGCTGTTCCTGAAGCCCGCATCACTCAGCCTTTTTGGAGCCACCCTGGAGCCCGCAGCCGCTCACTCAGCCTTTTCGCAGGTGCCCATTCAGTTCACGGCATGGCTGGGGGGCAAAGACTAGAGGTCAGCTGACTGGTGAGGAATGTCAAATGGGAGGGGCTGGAGGAGACCCTAACTCCTAATTTGGGCATAGGTGTCACTGCTACGAAACACCACAAAGTCGGAAACACAGTGAAGCTGGAGACACAGTGAGTGACACTACCTGCGATTATAGTTGCCATTAAAAGGACTCAGGGAGCACTAAATGTTTGTGGATTAGGGGCGCAAATTACGTCTCTTGCCTTGGGTGCGGACATCCCACGCATTGAAAATAATTTTACTGTTAGGGGTCCCCACAACTTGGGAAATTTTATCAAGGGGTCACGGCCCTAGAAGGTTGAGAGCAACTGCTCTAGAAGAAGATACATAAATATTTTTTCTCTCATTTTTGGGGAGGTTTGTGAGGGGAGAGGTTGGACGAGGTTCATCCAGAAGGGGGGGGGGGGGGACAGAAATTTGTAACTAAATCAGAAAATCATGAAAGCCATATCATTTTATAGAATGATTATATATAACCAAGAATGTGGGGGTTGTTTTTTATATATTTATATATATATATATATATATATATATATATATATATATATATATATATATATATATATACTGTATATACACTGCTCAAAAAAATTAAAGGAACACTTTGAAAACATATTAGATCTCAACGGGCAAAAATCTCTTGCTGGGCTGAATTCAAAGACACCCCAAAAATCAAAGTGAAAAAATTATGCAGCAAGCTAGTCCATTTTACTGAAATTTCATTGCAAAAACTCAAAATGGTCCTCTGTAGTTTGTATGGCCCCAAGGGCTTGTATGCATACCTGACAACATCAGGGCATGCTCCTAATGAGACGACGGATGGTGTCCTGGGGTATTTCCTCCCAGATCTGGACCAGTGCATCACTGAGCTCCTGAACAGACTTGAGGTCCAACCTGGTGGCACCGGATGGACCGAAACATAATGTCCCAGAGATGTTCTTTTGGATTTAGTTCAGGTGAGCGTGGGGGCTATTCAATGATATCAATTTCTTCATCCTCTAGGAACGGGTTGCATGCTCTCGCCACATGAGGCCAGGCATTGTCCTACATCAGGAGGAACCCAGGACCCACTGCACCAGCGTAGGGTCTGACAATGGGTCCAAGGATTTCATCCCGATACCTAATGGCAGTCAGGGTTCCATTGTGTAGCCTGTCGAGGTCTGTGCGTCCCTCCATGGATATACCTCCCCAGACCATCATTGACCCACCACCAAACTGGTCATGCTGAACGATGTTGCAGGCAGCATAAAGTGCTCCGTGGCTTCTCCAGGCCCCCTTCACGTCTGTCACATATGCTCAGGATGAACCTACTCTCATCTGTGAAAAGCATGGGGCACCAGTGGCAGACCTTGCCAATTCTGGTGTTCAATGGAAAATGGCAATCAAGCTCCACAGTGACGGCAGTGAGCACAGAGCACACTAGAGGATGTCAGGCCCGCAGGCCACCCCCATGAAGTCTTTTTCTGATTGTTTGGTCAGAGACATTCACACCAGTGCCCTGCTGGAGGTCATTTTGTAGGGCTCTGGCAGTGCTCATCCTGTTCCTCCTTGCTCAAAGGAGCAGATGTCGGTCCTGCTGATGGGTTAAGGACCTTCTACAGCTCTGTCCAGCTCTCCTAGCATAACTGCCTGTCTCCTGTAATTTCCTCCATGCTCTTGAGACTGTGCTGGGAGACACGGCAAACCTTCTGGCAATGATACGTATTGATGCGCCATCATGGAGAAGTTGGACTGCCTGTGCAACCTTTATAGGGTCCAAGTATCGCCTTGTGCTACCAATAGTGACACTGACCCTAGCCAAATGCAAAACTAGTGAAAAACAGTCAGAAAAGATGAGTAGGGAAAAAAATGTCAGACACCTCCAACTGTGTGTGTGTGTATATAGAATTAATGGATAGGGGCTTCCCTATGGGAAATTAAGGGGTGTATAGGTAGGTACAATAATGTAAACTCAAAGGTAGAAAAGCTACACAATTAAAGGTCACATAGATCACTCAGAGCAAGTTAAATCACTGTGAAGATTCCATACCCCAAGAGAGGGTGCATATCAGGTGAGTGCGGGATTTGCAGGGGCACAGATTGCAGTGTCCACCCACTGGGATTAAAAGTGTCACTTTCACTAAGCACCAAGCACGCATTTATAAATATCCAGCATGAGGGAAATTATTTTCAGGTTTCTTTTCAGGATTTGTGCTGTTTTCACCTGCCAACAATAGACTTTTTCATAGCCATTTGATATTTGTTCATATCCACTTCAATATGTTTGCACCAGCTGTTTTGTATTGATTGCAGCAGATTAAAGATTAAGCAAACAGAATATAAAATGTTCATATATGCAGAGGATTTGCTGTTATATATAACTACTTTAGTAGTGAGTATACCAAATCTAATCCAGGAATTTAACCGTGTTGGTGTATTGAGTAATTTTTAAGTCAATTAAGACAAATCAGAAGCTCTGAATATTACAAATAAAACTTTAGACCTTCTCCAAAGAAATGTTTAATTCCGATAATTAAAAATGTACCAGTAATTAAACTACTCCAAAAATATGATAGAACTTTTTTTCCTGGAGGTGCAGGATTAAAATTATAAAAATGAACATACTACCAAAGTTATTATATATATATCAGACAATCCCAATATGTTTACCAAAAATCTTATTAGGCCAATTGCGAAGAGCTGTAGGGAGATTCATATGGGCACATAAAACACCCTGATTAGAAGAGACATACTAATTTGAGCAAGAAAAAATGGAGGCTTGGCTCTTCCAAATTTCTCAATATAACTCTGTTCTGTATTTAAGACCAGGATAGGGGATTAGTTTCATAATGCAGTGCGTAAACAATGGGTGAAATTGGAGGAAGATGTCACTGCCATGGAATTGAAATCATTACCATGGATAGCCAAGAGCTTCCGACCTCCGAAGAGAGAAGTGCTACTTTTGGTCTCCTCTAAATTGAAAGTGTGGGATGCACTACTAAAAAATGAGACTTGGTCTACCCAGAATGAGCAAATGACACCTTTATTCTGCAACCCTGAATTTGAACAACTGTTACTACAGGAACAAAGACCAGGTCATGTTTTATCTACAATATATAAATATCTGCTTGAAAAAAAAAAAAAAAAAAAAAGGAGCAGGAGTCAACATATGTGGGAGAAAGAATTGGAGAAGACCATTTCTAGACTGGATTGGGAAAGATCGTTTTTATTAAAACATAAATTATCGTTATCAACTAGACATCAAGAAAGGAATTAAACATTTTAGCAAGATGGTATAGATGCCCTGTAGATATGCATACAATGGGGAAAATCAGGAGACATGTTGGAGATGTCTTAATGCAAACGGTACAATGTCTCACATATGGTATTACTGTATATATAGAGAGAAATTACACAGCCCCCCCTTTTACTTACCCCTTTTCCTTTTCCTCTTCTCTTTTTTTTTGGGGGGGGGGGGGTAGGGTTTATGTGGGTTGAGTTTGTTTTGAATGTTATATTGACTGAAAATAGTGAGATTTGTGAATTAACTTCTATAATAGAAATTGTTGTATCTAAAAGTTATCCTAAATATATATATATATATATATATATATATATATATATATATATATATATATATATATATATATATATATATTGTAACACTTGGGGGATCAGCTTGACCGCAGGACACAGGCTTTTAAATCAAAACTGAGGTTTATTGAACATAAATGGCTTTACAGCAGCAAAACAAAAATAAGTCATTAGTCTCACCGACTTGTAGATCTCAGTACTGGGGTTGCAATTCAACAGTCCTTGCAATTTAAATTACTCCAAAACAGGCTTTCAGGCAGCCACTGCCAAGTCCTTTCAAAGTTTGTTTGTTCCCAGCTTCTCAAAGCTCTTTGCAGCACTTACTAGTTCAGCTTTACCATACACAGGCTCTGCTACACACTTCCACTCTCATCTGCAACTTCCTGTCCTCACTTAAACCATTTCCTGGACAGGTGCATTAACCCTTTTCGTCCTCTTAAAAGGACCATAGTCCAAATAGAGGGGAAACATAGCGTCCCTCCAGGACGCAGCCACGGCGACCTGTACATATCCCCCCCCCCTGTGCCCCAACGCCGAGGAGGTGGGGGCAACAGTGGAGCCCAAACAATGGACTCGGGAGAGGGCATCTGCATTTTGCGAACCGTACATACAATCAGGACAGACAAGAGGAACCCACCCAAAGAGAAAACGCACCAGAGGGTGCAGGGGAGGGAAGAAGAAAACGCCCCAGACAACATTAGGTAGAGGTATCTTCAACCTTAGTAGTATCCAACTTACTAAAGAAGAACTGCAGATATTAGATTTGGGCCTTAAATATGCTCCTGATAAAGCCCTAGACCAATTTGAAGTATACATCGACTTCCAAAAGTTTCTTAGGAAACTTAATTTGAAAAAATTCTTTGCGGATAATATAGAAGAACGTAGTATAGAACCTTCAGCATATACACAAACTGAACTTAAAAATAATTCTTTATTCAACCCTACCATCGCAGGCAATCAGTGCGTAGGAGCTTTTAAAAAGATGGTAGAAAGAGACCTAAGAAAACTCCAAAGAAAGTTCAAAAATAAAAACAAGAACACGTGGGAAACCATTAAAGCCATTGGGAAGAAAAATGAAGTCATCATCAGGCCAGCAGATAAAGGGGGTGGGCTGGTCATTCTTGATAAGAAAGACTATGAGGAAGAGATGGACAACCTACTTAGAGTCCCCAATACATATTTAAAGCTTAAGGGTAACCCCAAAGCCAGATTTAACAAAAAACTGGCTAAATATATTAGTAAGGGCAAAACCATGGGCATATTGAGCCCCCCTGAGGCAGAATATCTGGTGTCAAACTCCACCAAAACACCAGTGATATACTATACACCCAAGGTCCACAAAAGACTCATCAAACCTCCAGGAAGACCCATCATAAGTGGAATTAACTCAGTGTTCTCCAGGCTAGGAGAATACCTGGACAAGTTCCTCAAACCCCTAGTCAAAAAGGGGAGGTCCTATCTCCGCGATAGTGTACAATTAATCAACGAACTCAAAGATGTTGATGGAGCAGAAAATCTACTGCTCGCCACGATGGATGTTAATTCACTGTACACCAGTATTACACAAGCGGATGGTCTATACGGGGTAGAGAAAGCCCTCCATCAAAACTCCAGGCTTAAACAAGAACAGATTAATTATATCATAGAAGGGTTGCATATGGCGATGAGCTGCAACTACTTCTGGTATAAGAACAACTACTACGTTCAAAGTAAAGGCGTAGCGATGGGGGCACGGTATGCCCCCAGTGTCGCTAACCTGCTGATGGACTGTTGGGAAGAGGAGTATGTCTACAATCGTTGTATCCCCCAGATTAAATTATATCGTAGATATATCGATGACCTTGTCATCCTCTGGGATGGAACCATAGAGTCATTTCAGGAGTTTTTACAAAACCTTAATTCCAACAAATATGGACTTACATTCACAGGCAAGTGCGATTTGCAGAGTATAGACTTCCTGGACCTTCAGATCTTCGAAGAAGGGTCCAAACTACACACAAAAACTTTCTTCAAATCTACAGATCGGAATGGGTACATCCCGACCACAAGCTGCCACCACCCAAAGTGGAAGGCCAACATACCCAAAGGTCAACTCATGCGGTTACGCAGGAATTGCAATTCTATCGCAGACTACTCTAACCAAGCTGATGTTATTATTGAAAGATTCAAAGAGAAAGGGTATAAAGAAAGCAACCTGATCATTTTGAAAGAAGAGGTACAGAAAATGGACAGGAACAGCATGCTGAAACCCAAAGAAAAGAATGCATCAAGTACATCAGATGTAGCCTTTATCACCGGGTTCAACTCACAATATAAAGAGTTCGAACATATAGTCAAAAAATATTGGCCCATCTTACAAGAAGATCATACTCTGAACAAAATCTTGAAAAAGAAACCCACCTTTATTTACAGAAAAGCTCCATCTCTACGAAATCACCTTGTACATAATGTCATTGACCCACCCAAATCCATCAGTCTGTGTCCTGAACTTAAAGGCTTTTATAAATGCCAAAAAATGTCTACCCTGTAGAGTAAGCAAGAAGCAACCAAGAAGAAAAATGAGTTTTAAGTCTAGGGTGGATTTCAAAGAATATAAAATTAAGGACCTAATCACATGTCATTCTACACATGTAACATACATTATTGAATGTCCCTGCCATCTACAGTACGTAGGCCGTACTACACGACCCCTGAAAGTGAGAATCCGTGAACACATAAACCGGATAAAAAAGGGATCTACCAAACATAACCTGTCGCGGCATTTCAATAGATACCACCAGCAGGACCCAACCGGACTCATATTCTACGGCATAGATCTTATAAAAGATAATTGGAGGGGTGGCAATAAGACCACAGATATTTCACAGAATGAAACTAGTTGGATATACCGTTTGGGGTCCCTTAAGCCACATGGGTTAAATGCAGATATAGATCTTAACTGCTTTTTGGCAAACCCTTAATTGGGTCTCACTTTATATTACACTTTAGTGGAAGCCATTTTTACCACGGAGCATCACCTAATTGGGGTTTGACTAATCACACTTCCCCAATCTCCCAATGGAAATTTCATTCACCCCTTTCCCACATCTCCTCATATTATTCATATGTATATTTTTATATTTTTATCTCATATGTATACACCATTCCTTGGTTGTATACAGATCACCAGTTCGATACATGATGAATCCACTGGTCGATCTGTATGTGCCACTAAGGACATAGGTCTTGGTAGACCTCTCCCACCCACAGTCTCTGTCCATAATGCTATATATATGAATGAATGAATGAAAACTTATATAGCGCAGCACATGCGAAGTAAATCGCCTCTGGGCGCTTGATGTTCCTGTCTCCTTTGAGATCAAAAGAGATGCATCTTAATCTTTCTCCTGAAGACTAGATAGTTCTCCTCCAGCCGAATGCTGGCTGGTAAGGCGTTCCATAGTCTGGGACCTTGGACAGCGAATCTCCTGTCTCCTTTGGACTTGAATCTGGCTTTTGGTATCTGAAGCCGATTTTGATTGGTGGATCGTAGAATACGATTGGGATTGTGAACTTGTAATTTTTCGCATAGATAATGGGGAGCATTCCCATGGATACATCTATGCGTTAGACAGAGAGCTTTAAAGGCGATTCTGTCTCTAACTGGAAGCCAGTGAAGGGATCTCAGTGAAGGTGAGATTGATTCCCAGGGTTTTTTCCCAGTCACAAGTCTGGCGGCCGTATTTTGAACGACTTGAAGACGAGCGATCTGGTACTTGGGGAGTCCGAGGTAAAGGGCATTTGCATAGTCCAGTCTGGAATTTACAATCGCTCCCACCACGACCGCTATGTCTTTCTTGGGAATAAAAGGCGTGAGTCTGCGTAGTAGGCGCAGCAGATGGTGAGATCCGCTGACTACTGACCCTATTTGTGCGTTCATTGTCATGTCGGAGTCAAAGATGACCCCAAGACTTTTGACTTTGGCGCTAGGGGTGATAATTTTGCCCAGAATGGGCGGCGGGATCCAAGTTGGTGTCGATAGATTCCTACGCTTGGCGTGAAACAGAAGAAGTTCTGTTTTTGCTCCGTTGAGTTTGAGATAACTCTTTGTCATCCAGTCCTCTATCAAAGAGAGGCATGTCTCTAGATTGAGGTGGTGATCCATTTTATTGCAAATGCGGAAGTACAGTTGCGTGTCATCTGCATAGGAGTGATATAGCAGTTTTTGGCTGCTGATGATTTCGAAAAGAGGACGCACATAGATGTTGAATAACATCGGCGACAGGGGAGATCCTTGAGGGACCCCGCACGATAATGTGCGTTGTTCAGAAGTGAAGGGTCCTAGCTTCACTATTTGCGATCTGTTTTCCAAAAAAGAGGAGAACCAGGATAGATCGCGTTCTGCGACTTTAGCTACTTTAGCCAGCCGAGTCAGCAACAGCTTGTGATCTACTGTATCAAAGGCTGCGCTTAGGTCCAGCAGAACCAGAAGAGATGATTCTCCTTCGTCTGCGGCCTCGAGAACGTCGTCCCATATTTTAAGCAATGCAGTTTCCGTCCCGTGTCCGGGACGGAATCCTGATTGAAATGGGTCGAGTAAGTTGTGGGTGTCTAGATGCTGTTGCAGCTGCTGTACCACTGCTTTCTCCATTACCTTGGAGAGAACATTTAGGCCTGTTATGGGGCGCCAGTTGAGTGGATCCTTAGGATCCAGGGTGGCTTTCTTCAGGATGGGTTGAATGAAGCCCTCCTTCAACTGGGAGGGCATTATGCCCTCCTTGAAGGATTGGTTGACAAGCTGCATGACAGGAGGTGCCAAGATGTCGGCGCATTCCTTCAGCAGCTTGGTGGGGATAATATCATTTGGCGCAGTGCTGTTGCGCAGAGTGCCGATGATATTTTTAGTGGTCTGAATGGAGATGGGTTCCAGCGTGAACTCACCTAACTGTGGTGACTTACTGCCGGTGCAGTGTAATCGACTCCGGGGGGGGCTGGAAGAGCGATTGTTTTGCTGAATGCCTTGCCGGATTGCCTCAATTTTGGTAATGAAGCAATCCGCTAACTCATCGCAAAATTCTTGTGAATCCAAGTTGGGGGCCACAAGACATCCTGGATTCATGGTCTGGGTGACCAGCTTGAAGAGTTCGCGGGGGCGATTTAGGGCACCGTTGATAGCCTCAGAAAAGTAATTCTTCTTGGCTTCAAAGATTTGTTTGTAGTATTTTCTAGTTATTACCTTGTAGATCGAGAGGTTCTCATCTGAAGAGTTTCTTTTCCAGGCTGCCTCTGCCCTTCTGCGCTCTTGCTTCAGTAACGCCAGCTGGTTGTTGAACCAGCCGGAGTTATTTTTCCTGATCTGGGTCTTTCGTTTAGGCGCTATCAAGTCAGCTGACTGCAATAGTGCTGTGTTTATGGCCACCAATGTTTCTTCCGCTGTTTGGTGCGGCTGAATTGTATTTATTTTTTCCCCTAATGTGGCTTTGAAAAGCTCAGAGTGGAGCTTCTTCTGACATCTAGTCCAGTGTGTTGTCACTGGATTTGATGTTTTTGTTAAGGGAGGGAAATCGGAAATAATGAATTTAATTGCATGGTGATCTGTCCATGGCAATGGTTCATTTTCCAAGATTTTTATTTCCAGATCTTGTCTGAAAATAAGATCGAGCGTATGACCTGAAGCATGTGTGGGCCCACATACTAGTTGCTGAAGCCCTAATCCTTCTAGGTGGTCGATGCAGGCGTCGGCAATGGGGTCCTGCGGGGAGTTGGCCCAGAGATTGAAGTCCCCGAGCAGCAAAAGGTGTCTGCTATTCAGGGTGTAGGTGGAGACAAAATCCGTCAAGGATGGGAGCAGCTGCGACTTGGGGCCAGGTGGCCTATAGCAGAGTAGAATCCGGACGGTCTCCTGGCCGTTTACTTGCAGTTGGAGAGTAAGGGTTTCCATGAATGGAAGAGGGTTTTGGAGGCTTGGTTTTGTGATCGCAAGACGTGTCTTATGAATCACCGCCAATCCTCCTCCTCTTTGCCCTATTCTATTTTCCGTTATAATACGGTAGTTTTCTGGCACCAATTCTCCAAGAATGGTGTTACAGTCGGCTGTGAGCCAGCTCTCTGTGATAAAGAGGCAGTCTAAGTCATGTTGCAATAAGAAATCGTGGATTTCTAATCGGTGTTTTACTGCCGATCTAGTGTTAATCAAAGCACATGATATGTGCTTTGGCTGTGGTAACTGCCTGCGATTTTTTGAAGTCGATCGTCGCTCGATCCTCAAAAGTCGCAGATTTCCTAGGGTCTTTTTGGTGGCGGCCGACAGAATAGCGGCAAATCGCTCCAGATCCCAAATGTTCTCCGCCGAGTATTGCCGATTAACCATGGCAGGAGTGGGGGGGTGGATTCTCAAGGATAACCGAATCCTCAGATCCTGGCTTGGTCCAGAGGAAGGCAAAAAACCCTGACCACGCTGTGCCAATATGCTGTGGTAGGGAAAAAATTCCTTCCTGACCCCTAAATAGGCGATCGGGTTTTAGCCCTGGATCAAGTTATAAACGAGTATGAGCAGGGGGAGATAGGGCTGGATGGAGCAAGCTGGCCACCAACCTGACAGCAGGATCCAGGCTGGGGGGGGTACCAGGCTAAGGTGATCACTGACTGTGCCGCCAGGGGGGCTGAGAAGGATGATCGGGGGCGAGGGGACTCTGCAAGGGTGGGGGGGGGTTTCCTGGCCCGATTTGGGGAAAAGTAATAGTTGGAGGTGGGGAGCGGCACGCCGCTAGGCCGCGGATGAAGCCGCGGCCTTTCCTGAGTCGCGGCTGCTGCTGCAGTGATAGTGATGTGGAGATGCAGTGATAGTGATGTGGAGATGCTTCTGGGGTGAGGTGGGGAGATTTCTGGCCTGTAGCAGCGTGTGGGGATCGGCGCGGCGGTAGGCCGCAAGTGAAGCCGCGGTCTTTCCTAGATCGCGGCGCCCGCGATTCCCCACAGGCTGGCGCGGTTCTCGGGCAAAAACACCCGGGGGAGCAACCGTGGAAGGGAAGAAGGAGCAGGGGAGCAGGGGAGAGCCGTGGGGCATGGATGTTTGTGGCGGCTGTCCTCAAAAGGACGGCCGTCAGTGGTCCCAGCGAGGCTCTTACCTGGAGTGAAGAGAATCCAGGGGAGGGCTGGATCACTGAACCGGAGGTACCCAGGGAGAGGTAAATTGTAGGTAGTGGCAGCCAAGACAGGGAGACAGGGAGGTGGAAGCCCTGCTTGCCTGCGAGGCCTGCGAGGCCTGGAGCCGCACAGTGGGAGGACCCTGCCTGGCTGAGCTATCCCTGAGAGAGAGACTCGTTGGAGAGCGTCCTTACTCTCTTAATACCTGACACTGAACTGAACTCTTATAATAGAACCCAGTGCTACTAATAATACAGTACCTATTTTCACTAGGTGTTGCTAAATGCAACATATATATATATATATCCTTTGCTATTCGGTGTCGGTTCCATGCCCACAGCACTCACACGGTATTACATATTGTATTCATATATGTCACTGTATCACGAACATATGCCCCACTATTATTTTCATTTATTATCCTCATTCATCATAGGTGCTGCACCATCATTCTATGAGCACGATTTATTCTACTTCCCTTAGGTGCACATATATCACATTTCCTCAACTCACTTTAAACTACACCCTCTATCTGGATATATAGTTATCCCTTATTCTCTTATTCACTTAAAAGGGTGACGGACAACCCTACACATGCCCCCATCATAGATGAGGCATCACTTCACGTTAGGGCATATATTAAGATTTAGGATGCTATTCACAATACCCTATATTTATTGCCCAATCTACTTCTTCTCCCATATCATCGGTGATTATAATCACTTCCCTTCTGTGACATATAACCTCAGACACACAACCAAGTCACATACAGCTGGAGTATATAACTTAGTCACGGACATGCTCTAAATGTGTAACATTAGATAATATAATGTGTTTGGTCTCTATGCCGCTGACTTTGCTCTTTTTGGTGTCAGCTCCCTGCAATTATTAACGAGATCTGTACATAAACTTTGCTTCCGTATTATATAGTTCCTTTTAATTATTATTGTGATCATTTGCACTTCCTGTCATGTTCGGGATCGTTGCTATGGCAATTGATATATACATCCGGGTTTCTGATCTTATTTCTCACCAGCGCAACTCGCCCTACCGGAGAGTGGGATTCACAGACACGCCCCCACGTGAGGCACGTGATCCGATATCGCTGATCTCATTGGGTAATAAAGGCCGTATACACGCCCCCATACTAAACCAATTCGATAGAACACCGGATCTGTCAATCCACTAGAATACATGACGCTATCAGCGTCTGGATATTGCCATGGATACGTTCCCTATAAAGGCAGGAAGCGAGGGTATGCGTGTACCCGCTTCCGAAGACGTAAGCTCACGAAACGTACGTAAAGCGGCCACACGCACACTTTCACGCACTTCCGGTCCTAACCAGCTGTCTGCATTTGGAACGCACGCCGTTCCCATGCTGGTGCGATCAGCATTTGGACATCTTTTAGTGCAGTGACTTTTAGAGCCCATTATCCATCTGGGCATAGGCTGCAAACTACAGTCTGCACATTTTTGTCAGTGACATTGTTCATCATTAGCTGCGGCAGTTTTTCTGTATCAGCTTGATGTCATCTTTTATTTTTATATTTTTATATTCTTCACTGTATATTTTTTATTG
Organism: Rana kukunoris; assembly: GCA_029574335.1. NCBI lineage: Eukaryota > Metazoa > Chordata > Amphibia > Anura > Ranidae > Rana > Rana kukunoris. Next base: position 228,821,877 of record CM056050.1, on the reverse strand, counting down.
TAAAACATTTTTTTTGTAATACTGCATCTGTACCTAACTATTGGTGTACAGTGCCAATAAATAGTGTGTTTTTTAAACTTATCACGCTATGGAAGCCTTTTTGTTTTGACTTGGAGGAAATCAGAATATCCACTGAACCTCATACCATCAAGCACATACATTAAGGACACACTGCAGGAGTCCAGGTGACTTACCAAGGATTGGAGTAACTCAAGGAAAGAATCCACGGCAGTTTGGAGTAACGCGCCTACTTTTATGCACTTTACCCCAGCAGGGGTGAGTGCTTCTGGTGAGTGGGGATCCACAAGGGGGCACACCGGACCCACTGCGAAAGTCACTGGCTATATTGTCTACCATCCATTCATATAGGAGCACCTGTACCACCTATGTCACACGTTTTTTAATATATGGACTTTTATTTCAACTTGTATTATATATTATACTTAGAATGTTGTGTATAGATATCTTGTGTATGTACTGTATACTCTTCATTAGCCACTAACACGGTGAGCTCAACCTGTCATACTCGCATATCATATTACCACACCCCTGGTGGTTTACATAAGCATTACCATCAATATCTACACACATCCAATACCACCATAAAATCCTCTTGCCTGCACGGTGATTTGCACGTATGTGTATCCTTTGGGGAATAGTTGTCCCATTATAGCCTATAATTACCCAGCTGGGTCGGTTACTGGCCAGGAAACAACTAATAGTGACAGCGCCATTACCCCCACCACCTCTCTTTGCATTTTGATGCAGTCTCCCGGGCCTATGCTCCACTATAAATTTAAATTCTTGGAGCGCCAGGAACCACCGGGTAATCCTGGCATTAGTCCCTTTACCTTGCCTAAGCCATGTTAAAGGTGCATGATCAGAAATGAGCCTAAATTTCCTGCCCAAAAGGTAATATCTGAGGGACTCCAGGGCCCACTTAATGGCCAGGCACTCTCTCTCAATAACAGCGTAGTTTTTCTCTGCTGGTGTCAACTTCCTACTGAGGAAGACTACTGGGTGCGCCTCACCATGAACAACCTGTGATAATACAGCTCCCAATCCTACATCGGAAGCGTCAGTTTGGACAATGAACTCTTTAGAAAAATTGGGTGCTATCAGGACAGGGTGTTGGCACAGTGCTGACTTGAGCTCCAAAAAAGCCTTTTCAGCATCTGCATTCCACTCGACCATGACCGATTTCCGACCCTTGGTCAGATCGGTCAGTGGAGCCGCTAATGTGGCAAAGTTGGGTACGAATCTTCTGTAGTATCCCACCATGTCCAGGAATGCACGTAGCTGCTTTTTTGTGAGGGGGCGGGGCCGACTATTTATAGCCTCTACCTTGTTGACCTGAGGTTTCACCACCCCTCTACCCACGATGTAGCCCAGGTATTTCCCCTCCTCCAATCCCAAATGACATTTTTCAGGGTTTATTGTGAACCCTTCTTTCCAAAGAGAGTCCAGTACTGCCTGGACTTTGGGCAAGTGCGAGTCCCAGTCTCTGCTAAAAACATGTCATCATGTAATCCAAGTACACTGAGGCATACTCCCGATGAGGTCGTAAAATCCTATCCATTGCTCGCTGGAATGTGGCTGGAGCAGTTTGCAGTCCAAAAGGCATTCATTTGTACTGAAAACTCCCCTCTGGAGTAGAAAAAAGCAGTTTTCTCTCTAGCAGCCTTAGTCAACGGGATTTGCCAATACCCCTTGGTAAGGTCTAATGTTGTGATGTACCTGGCTGGACCTAGTCGCTCAATAAGTTCATCCAACTGGGGCATGGGGTAGGCATCAAACCGTGAAACCTCATTAAGTTTCCGAAAATCATTGCAGAATCGCAGAGTCCCGTTGGGCTTTGGTACAAACACGATCGGGCTCGACCACTCACTCTGCGATTCCTCGATGATATCCAGGTCTAACATTTTCTTCACTTCCTCTGAAACGGCCTTTCTTTGCGCCTCTGGGATGCGGTAGGCCAGACAAAAACTTTGACTCCAGGTTCTGTGATAATATCATGCTCTAATAATATAATATCATACACTAGTAAGCCCTGGCAAGTCTGAAAATGTTTCTTTATTTCTCTGCAAGAACTCCTTTGCTTGCTGACTTTGTATTTTAGGGTATTTGCTACTTGGACACTCTCTACCCCAACCTGAGGCTCAAGCCTTGCACTAGCCAGGGAGGTCACTGGTTCCCTGTCGGTCCAGGGTTTTAACAAGTTAACATGATATATCTGATACGGTTTCCTCTTGCCTGGCTGGTGCACTCTATAATTTACCTCTCCTACTTTTTCCACAACTTCAAAGGGACCTTGCCACCTGGCCAAGAATTTACTTTCCACAGTGGGAATGAGCACCGCTACTCGATCTCCCACTTGGAAGTGCCTTATTTTTGCAGCCCTGTTATAGACCCGTCGTTGAGCCTCCTGGGCCTTTTGTAAATGTTCTTTGACTAGTGGCATCACGGTTTGGATCCTTTCCTGCATTTGTGAGACATATTCCAGGACACTCTTATGCTGAACAGGTTCACTTTCCCATTCCTCTTTAATAAAATCAAGTAGTCCGCGAGGTCTCCGCCCATATACCAACTCAAAAGGCAAAAATCCCGTGGAGGCCTGGGGCACTTCCCGGATGGCAAATAGGAGAGCTGGCAACAGGCAGTCCCAATCTTTCCCATCCCTTTGCACCACTTTCTTGAGCATAGACTTAAGGATTTTATTAAAGCGTTCCACCAACCCGTCCGTTTGGGGATGGTAGACCGATGTGCGCAGCTGTTTAATGTGGAACAGCTTACACACATTGGCCATAACCCTCGACATAAACGGGGTACCCTGGTCTGTGAATATTTCCTTGGGGAAACCCGTCAGTGTAAACAATTGGAATAATTCTCGAGCAATGGCCTTTGAGGAGGTATTCCGCAGGGGTAGCGCCTCAGGATATCGGGTGGCATAGTCAAGAATCACCAATATGTAGAAGTGACCTCGAGCTGACTTTACCAAGGGACCAACTATATCCATGGCTATCCTCTCGAATGGGACCTCAATTATGGGCAGAGGGACCAAAGGGCTCTGAAAGTGAGTCACCGGAGCGGTCAACTGACAGGTCGGACAAGAGGTACAGTATCTCTTTACCTCTGCTTTCAGACCTGGCCAGTAAAACCGGTCGGTGATCCGTGTCTCCGTCTTCTCAACTCCCAGGTGTCCCCCTAACACATCATCATGGGCCAGTTCCAGAACCTTTCTTCTATATTGTTGGGGTACCAACAATTGTTCTACCACGTTTTCTCTCTCTTTGGTAACCCGATACAGCAATTCATTATATATTGCAAAGTGTGGCCACCTTTCATTCGCACCTGGCTCTTGGGGAACCCCATTTACTACTACAACTTGTTCCCGTGCACAGGCCAAAGTGGGGTCCTGCATCTGAGCAGTGCCAAACGCCCCCTGGAGAACACCCAAATCTGGCAGGGCAGGGGTAGAGGCTACTTCCTCATCCTCTTCCCCCAGCATTACCTGAAGTGGGGAAGGCTCCTCCCCCTGAGGGTTTTGGTAGGTCTGTGTACCACATGTCTTGACATTCTCAACAGTATCAACACTACTTTCATCACCATTAACCACATCATGAGCATTTTCCTCATCTGGATCCACATTAAACACATTTGGCAGTTCAGGGTTATTCCTCTCAGCAGCAGGAACAGGGGGACTAGTTTCTCCCCAGTCTCTGAACTGTTCTCCTTGTTCCCACAGTTTGGTAAACAATGGACAGTCTCGTCCTATTATAACATCATGTACCAAGTTCTTTACCACCCCCACCTCTTGAGTACAAGTGCCACATGCTGAGGAGATAGACACCATGTTGATGGGGTACTCTCTAGTGTCCCCGTGTATGCACATCACCGTAAAGTTTTGCTTACCGTACAGACCTTCCCAATTATTCTAGGATGAACAAGGGTTACCATGCTTCCAGAGTCCAACAAAGCCCAGGCATAGAGGTGGTTCACTTGGTCTTCATACTCAAACTTATCCTCATCCATGTCGAGATGTGTGGTGCATACTTTATGGGCACAGAAAGACCCCCTCCGAAGAACACCGCATTCAATGGGCTCCTCTTGCAGTGGGCAGTGTGCCCGGGTATGACCCCAGGAATGACATCGCCAACATTGTACATCCACTCCTCTCCAAACAGGAACAGAACGCTGAGGAGGTACCGGGAGTGACTCTTGGCCTTCCGGGGTGTTTGTTCCCAGGCCCCTTGGAACATCCTTTCGAAGGGCAGCAGTTGGTCGAACAGGCCGTGGCAAACTGGGCCCTATGTGCTTGGTAGGTGCGAGCAGGTCCTCCACCACTGTAAATCGTTCCACCATCTCAACAAGGAGGTTTGCGGTTTTGGGGTCTCCATGGCTGACCCACCGTTGAAGGTCATCTGGCAGGGACCTCAGGTATCGGTCCAGCACGACCCGCTCCACGATTTGGGGGCCAGACAACACCTCAGGCTGCAGCCATTTTTTCACTAGTTGCACCAGGTCGTGCATTTGAGACTGGGGTGGCCGATCTGGACGATATTTCCATTGGTGTACTCGTTGGGCCCGAACAGCCATAGTCACCCCCAGACGAGCCAGAATTTCTGCTTTTAGCTTTTGATAGTCTTTAGCATCATCCGGTGGCAGGTCAAAGTAGGCTTTTTGAGGATCTCCGGTGAGAAAAAGAGCAATGAGGCCGGCCCACTGGTCCTGAAGCCACCCTTCTCTCTCTGCCGTCCTCTCAAAGGTAGCAAGAAATGCTTCTATATCATCGCTCGGGGACAATTTCTGCAGAAAATGGCTTGCCCTCACAGTCACCAGGTTGCCAGGGGCAACAGCCGCTTGTCCCTGAACCTTAGACAACTGCTGCACTGCTTCCTTTAAAGCAGAGTCTGCATAACTTCTTGCTGGGTTGCTTGCTGGGCTGCCAACTGGGCCACCAACAGGCGGGTATTTTCTTGCTGCAGCGTCAGCGCCTCCTCATGGCGGGTCTGCGCTTGTATGTTAGCCAGGGTCAGCTGTTTAATTAGCTCCTCCATAGCTTCGGCTTTCAATGTTAGTGCAGCTTTAACCCAGGACATAAATCCAATGCACTGTCTCTTTAAATGTCAGTTCAATATACAGTCCAATGCAAAGAGAAAAAAAAAATTCTCTTCTTATGCCTGTTAATCTGTCCTGCCCGCATTCTAGCTCCAGTGTAACGCTTGGGGGATCAGCTTGACCGCAGGACACAGGCTTTTAAATCAAAACTGAGGTTTATTGAACATAAATGGCTTTACAGCAGTAAAACAAAAATAAGTCATTAGTCTCACCGACTTGTAGATCTCAGTACTGGGGTTGCAATTCAACAGTCCTTGCAATTTAAAGTACTCCAAAACAGGCTTTCGGGCAGCCACTGCCAAGTCCTTTCAAAGTTTGTTTGTTCCCAGCTTCTCAAAGCTCTTTGCAGCACTTACTAGTTCAGCTTTACCTTGCACAGGCTCTGCTACACACTTCCACTCTCACCTGCAACTTCCTGTCCTCACTTAAACCATTTCCTGGACAGGTGCATTAACCCTTTTCGTCCTCTTAAAAGGACCATAGCCCAAATAGAGGGGAAACATAGCGTCCCTCCAGGACGCAGCCACGGCGACCTGTACAAAATATATATATATATATATATATATATAAATATATATATATATATATATATATATATATATATAAAGATTATAAAAAAGACATATAAACATAAAAACAATTGTAATTAAAATGGACACAAATCGTTATATTTTTCTTTTTGTACACCTCCATCTCCCTCTACTCTGCCTCTTAATTTTTTTCTCCAGCATCAGCAATAATGCTCTTCTCTTTCACCCACAGTATACCCTTGTATTATTTCTGTTTGGGTATACTGTATCTGACATACTATGTCTCTCCTTCCCTTCCAGCATTCCCCATGTGCTTGCACTTAATCTACCCTACCCTCCCCTTTCATCTTCCTATTGCTGCCAAAAAGACTAGCTTGACTTTAGCCAGTAGACTAGCCAGTAGAAGCATAACGTAAAGCAACTAAATCTCACGTCAATGTTAGGACTCTCCGTAAAGAAGAAAATGTCATCATGACCTTCAGCTATGATAAGTGACACCTGGGGCAAATTTCATTGCCCCTTATATTAAGGGGTAGATTTAACAATAACAGCAGAGGAATAAGCTGTTTAGAGAATCTCCACAATGTTAAAAGTGTTCTTTTAAATAGATAAACTGTGTGTATATATATATATATATTACTACACTGCATTCTATACATACCCAACTCAGCATACCAGGCATGTTAATACCAGCCTACCTGCATTTCAGCATTAGAGGGGTGCTTTGAGAGAATGGTTCAAAAGAATACAAAAATAATAATATATAACCTTCCCAATGCCCCAGTGCCTGATACTCACTCATTGAAAACCTAACCTTTTCGCTGTGTAAGTATGAAGTCTGTAAATATAAATAATATGAAATATGTGCTTGCATTTACTGCTTTCACAGAAAACTCTGTGGAGACATCTCCCTAGATTTCTGTGCACATTTAAAATCATCCTGTGCCAGGATTCCATTTACTTCTCAACCAGTGTTTAAGACATGAGCTGGAAGAAAGCTGTGCTGTTTTTATTTAGGTTCTGGTGCCGAGAATACCTAACAGGCATAGCTTTAGACAATGCTGAAACTTATAAAAAAAAAAACTTTATACATTTTTCTCTGCATGTTTAATTATTTCTAAACACTTAAAGGACCCGGAAAGCCAGCCAGTTGAATAGGGGCGAAACCTTAACATCTACTTGTTCCCCAATACAGGGGGAACATAGGTTTCCCTCTTCCATAGAACCCATTGTCTATGAGAGTTATTACTAATTACCCTTTTTGGGGAACCCCTCTTAAAGCACCCTTGTATGCAGGCTGTTATGCTTGCTGCCCCCTTAGCACTGAGAAAAAAATTACGAAGAAAAAGTTACGAAGAAAAGAAAACCTCCAGAAGATTTGTTTCAGCACTGTGCCTCTTTAGCTGGCAAATGCTCAGTCATGCAACACTGTACCCAACTAAGGGCCAGATTCTCATAGAAATTTGCTTGCGTATCGTAAGCCATTTACACTACGCCGCCGCATCGTACTAGAGCAAGTGCCGTACTCTCTAACCATTTGCTCCGTAGTTTGCGTTGGCGTAGCGAAAATGGCCCAGCGTAAGCCCGCGTAATTCAAATGAGGCGGCTTGTATTTAAATTAAGCACGCCCCGCGTCAAACGAACTGCGCATGCGCCAGCCGGGGAAAAAGCCCAGTGCGCATGCTCCAGCTCACGTCGGAAAGCGTTGTTGAAACCGACGTCAAAACGACGTGATCGACGCTTCCGCAATGCCCTATTCGCGAACGAGTTAGTAAAACGACGTAAGCGACGGAAAAAGCCGACGCTGACCCGACACCATACTTAACATGGCATCCGACGGCACCCGACGTCATCCGACGGAACTTCGTAAGGTTACTCCACATCGAAGCTGGGGTAACCTTACGCGGACGAAAACGACGTACGCGACGACGGGGCGGCGTAAAAGCGATCGGGAATCGGTGTACTAGCCTCATTTGCATATGCAAATGAGAAAACAACGTAAAGGCCACCTAGTGGCCGGAGTTGTCATTACAACTACGATCCGCAAGTGTAATGGTTTTACGCTTGTCGGATGTTGAAGCGTATCTATGCAAAAGTGATGCTAAGCATCACGTGCATAGATACGAGGCAAAAAAAACGGCGATACGACAGGGTATCTGAGATACTCCGTCGTAACGCCGCTGAGAATCTGGCCCTAAATGTATATATTTTTTTACACAATAAGAGATTCCTTTTGGTGGTATTTAATAATTACTGGGGATTATTTTTCTGCTATATAAATGAAAAAATACAGCTTTTCTTAATTTCTGTTCTAAAATTTTGCAAAGAGATATCTTACCAATGGGGTCACACATTACAGTAAAAATGTAACTGGTTCTTTTATGTGTATTATTTTTTTTCCAATAAAACAGCAACATATAGGAGAGTTATATGAATTTAAAAACGTAAAAGTTATACCGAATAGTATAGTAGTTAAGGTAAGCATTGTGAAAACAACTTGAAATATTTATTATCTCCAAATTTACTATATATTTTTTTAATAAAATGAAACAATAATGCTTGTTTTGTAGGAACTGCCTACAGAGCTCACATTGCATACCTACAGATGTAGCAAAGAATCATGAATATAGTATATAGCATGTAAACTACCCTTCTAAATAGTATGTAGAAAAGATGGTGCTTGCACTTTTTATAGCATTTCTCGAAGACAAATATTGCGAACAAGATGAATTTTCTGTGAAATGATTTAGACATATTTGGGTCAGCATAGAATTCATACATTACCAATTTACTTCACGTACCACAGCAGCAGCCAGATGTTCACAAGATATGTGATTGGTTACTGACCAAGTGTATGTTATTATATGTTATGTAATTATGTCATTTTATAGTACTGTATCATCTAATCTTGTAATTACCTTGAATGCTGTTTGTCTCATTGTGACTTTACACCCACTATATGCTACAAATACAGTATCTACTAGACAATGATGTGGACATGTATTTAAGCCATGTAGGCCTACAAATTAAAGTGCATGTCTGGGCAAAATAAAAAAAAGGAGTACACCATTGCAATACATGCACATTTCCCAACTTTGTATCCCTTTAAAATTCTGCATATACAGAAAAACACACGTTGATCTATCAGAAATCCAGTATGCTCCTAGCTAACAACACAGACTGCGCCATTGAAATCCCAGTTAGTTTTGCTGCCCAGTTTTTCCCTGCTGAATTACAGGACACATTCCATTCTCCTCTTCTATATGACCTGTCCTTAGCTATGAATAAGCACTGTATGATAGTGTGAAACGCGTCAGATTTTCTCCTGATTTTTTGCTGTGATCTGTTCATGTTGTGACCAGTTTTATTAAAAGGAACCATTTTTTTGGAGTGCGGCCGTCCCGGTTTTTCTCCATACATTTTTGCATACTATTGCAGTGCCTGCACCCAGGTGTTTGGACTCCACCTTGCAGTTCCCTGGGACCTCTGAGCGGTAAACTTTCTTTCTCATGACCTGTCCTTAGTTACATTTTATTAAGTGCTAACTGCCCACTGTTCGCCCCTTCTGCTTCTAATAACTGGTATGAAGTATTTTTTTTTTTTTTTACACAAGTTGGTTATTCTTCAAAATAGTAGCAGACGGGAAAAACAGTAGGCAGCTTGCTGAAGAATAAGGAAATAACAAAATGTAAACAAGGAGGGATCTGGAGATAAGGAAAAGGGAAGATGCGAGGAAAGAAAAATAAGTTAAGGGAGGCAGTGTTCTTTGGTCTAGTAGGGGATATATGGACTGGGCTGACTAGACTTTCACATAAAATAAAAGTCATCATTTGCAAACGTATACATTTTTAAAGACTATTATGATACTATTTTTTGGGTGCCAGAGCTATGCTGATCACAAATCCATGTTAGTTTTGACAAAAATTTAAAGAACTGATTAATGGATTCACAATGCACTATACCAATCAGTTTGTATGTACATATTTTTGTTATATTAGAAAAAAAAAATGTTTGCACCTGTGAATACAGTAAATGTCTCTCTCTGTGGCTGTTGGAGAATATTTTTTTATATTATACCCATTCAATGGGGGCAGAATGGATTATAGCAAATAACTAATGTTGGCCCTACTCTATTCAAATCAAAATGTATAGCGCTGTCAAACCATGGCCTTAAGTATCAAAGTGCAAAAAAAAATCTAATATAATGCAATAAAGATGAAAATGTGAAAAAAATTAAAAAGGGAAAAAATTACAATTAGTAATAGTCCAATTGTCCCAATTCCAAATCCATAAAGTGAACTCAAAACGTGTGCTGATCCAATGTTCAATTTGTGAAGACACCCAGTGCTCCCCACAGGATAGACAGGGTAAGTATATCTGCTTACCAGATTTTAAGACCCTCCAGGGTCTATCTGCACATTAGTGAGCTTTCACCCCTCACTATGGGCTCAACCAAATCCACTACCCAGCCTGCTTAATTGGATTCCACAGGTGTATTACATTCCACAGTTATCATCATTTAAAGTGGTTGTATACCGTGATTGAATTTTTTTTTCCCCCACCTGAAAGGCAAAAGGCATAATCAGCTAGTATGCACCGCATACTAGCTGATTATGAAATACTTACCTCAGAACGAGGTGAAAAGCACTTACCTGGTCCACGCCGAGCGAGGAGACTTCGATTCGGCAAGGTCCGGCGGCTGCCGGTCCTTTCGCCGAGGATCCCCGCTGCGCATGCACGGCACTGCAATCAGCGACTCATTGCGGTGGAAATATCTCATAAACCGTACAGGTTTAGGAGATATTCTTTTTTTTATTATTTCTCTTCTTTCTTTTTTTTTTAAAGTGTATTTTTGTGCGTGAACTCGAGAGAGAGGAGCCGGACTGCAGGAGTTGGGAGTAGGCAGACCCTCCCCCCGGAGGCAATCACCATCCTTCTCCATGCCCCTGGTGGCAATGGCGGGTGTGAAGGGGGGCCTCCCACTCACCCCGCCCTACCTGCTCCTCTTGGGAGCCCAACTGGGGCCCAACGGGACCCCAATTAGGAGATATTCTTTAACCACTTAAGACCCGGACCAATACGCTGGTAAATGACCCAAAGGTGTTTTTGCGATTCGGCACTGCGTCGCTTTAACAGACAATTGCGCGGTCGTGCGACGTGGCTCCCAAACAAAATGTGCGTCCTTTTCTTCCCACAAATAGAGCTTTTTTTTGGTGGTATTTGATCACCTCTGCGATTTTTATTTTTTGCGCAATATACAAAAATAGAGCGACAGTTTTGAAAAAAAAACACTATTTTTTACTTTTTGTTAAAAAAAAATCAAATAAACTAAATTTTAGTCAAACATTTAGGCCAAAATTTATTTAGCCACATGTCTTTAGTAAAAAAAAAAACCGCAATAAAAAAAAATAGCTACCTAGCGGGAACAGCGACACTAATACAGCGATCAGAAAAATGATCGCTTAGTGATGCTGGCAATAGGGAGTGAAAGGGTTAACTAGGGCGGTGATCAGGGGGTTAAAACTTTATTGGGGGGGTGGGGGGGCTACCCTGGACCTAACACTAACTGTTTTTTACACTGCCTGTCACACTGACACTAAATGCAGTGATTAGATCACTGCATTCAGTGACACTGTGACAGGGGGGGTGGGGGGGGCGATCACAAGGGGTTAATGTGCCTATGTGAGTGTGTGTCAGTGTTGTGTTGGTGCACACTTACTTGTGATGTCTTCTCTCATCAGCAGCGGTGGGAAACACAGCTGCGATGAGAGATTACATCATTTCCTCCTTCCTGTGTAAACACAGGAGGAGGAAGTGACAGGAGCTGGGAGCGCGCGCATTGGCTGGGAGCGATCGCGGGGGGGCGGGTAAACGCCAACATCCGCCCGCTCATCCCGGATCGCTCCCGGAGCCAGGGGGACCCCCGCACGCCGCGGAGGGGGTCCCGATGGGACCCCCGAACCGCACTTAGGCGGGGACGTAAATTTACGCCCTTGTGCCTGTACGTGCCATTCTGTGGCCGTATATGTGCGTGCGGGGGTCCTTAAGTGGTTAAACTTACAGGTAAGCCTTATTATAGGCTTACTTGTAAGTGAAAGTGGTAGTATAGAGTATACTACCACTTTAAAGGGGTTGTAAACGTAAATGTTTTTTCACCTTAATGCATCCTAAGCTCAGAATTCATGGTTCCATCAATTATGGTAAGTCGTCCAGGTCCTGAATCTTCAAAGCAGCCCCAGACCATCATGCTACCACCACCATGTCTGACTGTTGGTATGATGTCCTTGTTATAAAATGCAGTATTTGTTTTATACCAGATGTAACGGTACACGCACCTTTCAAAAATGTTAAATTGTTGTCTCATCAGTCCACAGAATATTTGCCTAAAAGTGTGCATAATCAATAGACAAGATGTTTTTGGTAAATGTGAGCTGAGTCTTTTTTGTTCTTTTTGGTCAGTATTGGCTTTGGCTTTCCATGGATGCAATTTTTACCCAGTCCTTTCTTATTGTTAAATCATGAACACTGATTTTACCTGAGGCAAGTGAGGCCTGCAGTTCTTAAGAGGTTGTTAAGGTTTTTTTTATGACCTCCTGAATGAGTCGTCGTTGTGCTCTTGGAGTAATTTTGGTTGGCCGACCACTCCTGGTAAGGTTCACCACTGTTCAAAGTTTTCTCCATTTGTGGATAATGGCTCTCACCAAGGTTCGCTGATGTCCCAAAGCCTTAGAAATGGCTTTGTAATCCTTTCCAGACTGATACATGTCAATGACTTTGTTTCTCATCTGTTTTAGAATTCCTTTAGATCATGGCATGATGTGTTGCTTTTTGAGATCTTTTAGCATGCTTCACTTTGTCAGACAGCTTCTACATAAATGATTTTTTTTTTTAATTCAACAGGTCTGGCAGTAACCAGGCCTGGGTGTAGCAAGTGAAATTCAACTTGGCTTTCCAAAAAATTGTGGTTAATCACAGTTCATTCATGATTCAGCATGGGTGGGGGCAATTACTTTTTCACATAGGGCCTGGCAGGTTTTTCCCCTTAATAAATTAAATAATAATTAAAAACTGCATCTTGGGTTATCTTTGTGTAATATTAAACAATTTTGATCTAAAGTGTGAAAAATATGCAAAAAAAATAAATCAGGAAGGGGCAAATACTTTTTTAAATATATATACACTGAGTGAAATTATGAACGCAACAATTTTGTGTTTGCCCTTTTTATCATGAGCTGAACTTAAAGATCTACGACTTTTTCTCTGTACACAAAAGGCCTATTTCTCTCAAATATTGTTCACATATCTGTCTAAATCTGTGTTAGTGAGCACTTCAAATTTGCCAAGATAATCCCTCCACCCCACAGGTTTGGCATATCAAGATGCTGATTAGACAGCATGATTATTGCACTGGTGTGCATCAGGCTGGCCACAATAAAAGGTCACTCTAAAATGTGCAGATTTACTGTATATGGGGTGGGTCAGGGAAGGGGGGGGGGGGGGTCCGAAAACCAGTCAGTATCTGGTGGGACCACTATTTGCCTCACTCAGTGCAGCACATCTCCTTTGCATAGAGTTGATCAAGTTTTTTTTTTTTTTTTAAAAAGTATTTATTGAATTTTAAGAGGCATACAAAGGATAACAAAAGATACATACAAGAGATAAGAAAAGATAAACGGTGCACAACACAGAAGTACAAAAGGCGAAGCAAGAATAACAGAGACAATTGTTTGAACCCCAGACTCGTAGCACTACCGAGTAGAGTAGGGGTAAAAGGAATTAATTGTTAAATAAACATAGTACAATTGTACAATCGTGTTGGCAGCGATTATTACAGAACCCACTAGCAGCTATGAAATACACTAGATGGTGAAAACTGGTAGGATCTCGGAATCTGGCACTATCCTAAGCTCATGTGAGCAAATAGGAGACTACCAACTAATAACAGTAATGTAACATAACAGGGAGTAAACGCCGCCCTGGAGCACATGAGGAACCACTAACAAGAATGGGGGGGGGGAAAGGGGGGGGGGTGGAGGGAGGCACCAGGATAATGTTGTGCTTTCTTAAGGTTATATTTACCCGCACAGTAAAATTATATTGAATTCTTTGATAACGAAGAAGTTTTTAAATACAAGTCAATCTATATGACATAGTCTATATTATGAAACGTATTCACGGAGACGTATAATCATACAAAATAGCTAATTTATTGGTTGACAAAATATGGATATTTACATGACATTAGAATACCAGTTGCGTTACATGAACACATTGCGATACATTAAACTATCCCCAAAATGGGCGTGCAATACCTTTGATCTGTGTGTCATGGCCAGTCTCAAGATAACTTTATATAAAAAGACAATGAAACGAAAGCTTCTATTTCATATTTCTACCTGTTACTTTACTGCAGGTAAGTAAGCGGGAAAAATATGAAAATGTATTGGAAGGCTTTGTTCTGTCATTAATTTTGAAATTATGTAAAAAATTATTAAAATATTAAAATATAAAAATGGTATGCTTACAGAAAAATCTACCAGTTATTGATTATGAGACCAGACCATGACTACACAATATACAACTTTAAATCCTACAGAACAACAATATTTCTGATAAAGTAAAATGGCATATTTACCAATTCCAAGATGGCTATCTGCAGGTGACCAGAGTTAATATGCAGTGCTTTCTATGGCCCTTCATGGGACGACAAGCTGCCTTCATACCTTGTCCTAGCGTGCCCCTCCCCCTATGGATGGGGTCTTCTTCCTTCATTGATCCATCTTCATTGCCTGTACCTTATTCATCTTTTTTTTTCCTCCTCTCTTGGGCTTACTCTCTTATATTACTCAAAACAATAGGACCATTAAATTATCCTACATCCTGCCCATCTGACAGCTGTCCTTCATTCATTGGCCTCTGGTCTCTATGGGAGTTCCTGGCAAGACATGTCGTGCCCCTATTGGCTGACGATTTTAGTCACTTACTGGGTCTCTGAGTTTGAGAACCTCAAGTAATATCACTTTCAGCCACTAGGTGTCTCACCTTTATTGTGAGATTATCTGTAAGATAATTTTATATTACTGGGGAGACTTATATTATTATTAACTTATTATTATTATTATTGGTAACTTCTATGTATGTATCTCTGATAACTTTATGTTCCATCATATCCAATTAGTATATATTTGATCCCTACATCACATAAACGTATATACCTGTATAACCGCATATTTTCCCAACAACATTCTTTCCAATCATGCACAGGTTGATATCTCAATCAATGCAAAATAATTATTAATGTGGATACATAAAATAATTATTTTGATATGTGTTTGAGGGACACATGTTGCAGGATACATCTTTATAATCACAATTCTATATCTTTCATAATGTGGATTTAGTTTCTTTAAAAACACATCTATTGATAAAAACAAATTTCTCCTATAATTCTTTTTACAAATTTCTAAATTAGCTGATGCGATGGTTATATATATCCCACAGTTCTTAAGATGTCCTTGATAATTTGGAAATATTATTTTTCATGTCAACGTATATTTTTCTAATACCCCGTATATTCATAATGCAAGTCAACTTTGTACATTGGTTTGTGAAGACCGTATTTAAAACTATCTCTTCCGTGGTGGCCCAAGAGCCCAGCTGTGTAAATACCTTCTTCTCAGGAAATTTAGTTGGTCAACACAAGTCATTGTTTTAGAATGGCTGAGTCAATGTTCGGTCTTCGGTCTACAATGGATTTATTTCCTCACCTGAAATCAGTTCTTGACTTACAAAGGTAGTTCTAGGATGAGGCTTGTGATATCTGTTCAGATTGTCATCTGTGCGAACTTTTCTCTATTATAAGACTCCTAACCACTAGAAACTAATTCACTTTCTGGGTACACACCAGACCTGGTCAGTTTATATTTTGTGTGCCTGGTTGTCTCCTTAACTATCTTTTGTTTGTTTGCGAAAGTAAGTCATTGTTCTAACTTCCATCCAAGCTTGTAAAAGTTAGAGATAGCTGATGTATTGGGGACCTTGTACATCTAAGTCAAATGTATTTCTTCTTCACTGACTGAATGAATTTTGTATACAGCCGTTCATCAAAATTAAGGTTTAATGGCCTCTTCATATTTTTGCTGATAAATATTGAATATATTATTATAATTCGTGCCAAAATGTATGACAATAATGTAAGGTGGATAATAGGGAGGCAGCTGACAATGGCAGTACTACACCAATAGTAATAATAATGAAAAAAAGGTGAAGATAATCATAGTCCAGGGGTTAATCAGTTAGGAGAGACTAGTCGAGTATCAAACAAGGTTTCTTCACCTGAGTCTGCAGAAGGGAGGGGTTTAAAATAAGAAGGAGAAATGTTCGAAGTTAGCTAAGTCTTCCCGAGATAGAGTTGAGTTCATAAAGTTTTCCCAGGTGGAGAGAAAACAGGTTCTGGAAGATGTACGCTTAAAATCGGTGTTGGTGCGTTCTTTGAATAGGATGAGAAGGAGCTCTCGTTGGATTTGGGTGACAGAGGGGGGTGTGACGAGGTCCAGGACTTCAAGATTGCTCTTTGTGCGGCCAGAAGACAGAGCAGAGGCCAGTCTTTGTGAAGAGGAGGTGGGGGGTTTGGGGTAGTAGATGTGGTTGAGTCCGCTGTTTGCGACCATGGAAGCAGAAGAGGGTCCCAGTAACCAAAAATAATAAGCAAAGGGTCTTTGGGTAATTTCAGCAGGGTAATAGTGAATATGTAGGCTAAGACCTGGTCCCAAAAAGTCGAAATAAAGGAGCACGACCAAAAACAGTGAGTCAGAGATGGTTTCGGGTGGTGGCACAAGGGGCAATCAGACCCCGATTGGTCGGAGGAGGAACGCAGAAAAGGTATATGAGCACGATGCAGGATTTTTAGTTGGGTTTCCCTCCAGATTTCATTCAGGGTCAGACGGTGTACCTTCTTCAATCACTGTAACATTTTGTCTATCAGGTCATCATCCGGGAAGTCTTTTCCCCAGTTGGCAGTGGATGAATTTTTCAGAGGGAGGGTAGTCTTCAGAATCAAAGGTTTGTAGATGTCTTAAATTTTGTAGGAGCCCTCCAGAAGTAGTTGGTCGGTGAATTTGCGTGTAAAGCGTTTATCAGTCACGTAGCAAGTGGCTTTCAGATAGTTGATACATTGCCAGAAATGAAAGGCATGGGATTGGGGTAACGAGAAGGTTGAAGCCACAGTTGAGAAGGGTAAAGGCCGCCCCGTTGAGACTTCACACAGAGGCAAATCGAATAAGGCCTTTGTCCTGCCAGATTTTAAAGGGCCTATGAACCATACCCGGCGTGAAACTCGGGTTTCCTTGTATCGGGAGGTGTTTTGACATGAAAGGGGATAGTTTAAGGTTCTTCCTGACTTCCCTCCAGACGATGACTGTGTCTCTGAGTAGTAGGTTGTGCTGGAGTGGGGTGGTAATCGATTTCTACCTGCAGTGTAGTAGGGCGGTCAACGAGAAGGGGTGTGCCATAGCAGATTCCAGTGAATAGTTTGAATACCTTGAGGACTGCGAGATCCAATCTAGGCCTATTCTAAGTAAACAAGCTAAATTGTAAGTCCTGACATTGGGAAAATTTACCCCCCTTCGCTCCTGGGAAGAAACAATTTCTTTAAAGCTATGCAAGGTCTCCTGCCCTGCCATATAAAATTGGAGATAGCCGATTCAATAATTTTTACATATTTATGGCGGAGGAGTAAAGGTATGGTTTGCATCGGATACAAGAGCCGGGCAAAGCTGACCATTTTGACCAGGTGACATCTGCCCAGAAGCGAAAGGGGGAGATCCAACCAGTTCACCAGTTCCTGGGATATCTTAGCAATCAAAGGAGCATAATTTAAGTGGTAGAGAGAGGAGGGTAGTCTTCCAATTTTGATGCCTAAGTACGTGATATGGGATTTAGCTACAGAGAAAATGGAGTGGCGGGTCCAGAGGGGGACAGGCAGGGCACCTAGGGGGAGGATTTCGCTTTTGCCATAGTTAATCCAGAGGCCTGAGCAGGAACGAAATATATCAAACACTTCTTTAATGGTGGACATATCAGAGGAGGGGTCCAACGAGAAAATTAGAACATCACCTGCAAAGAGATAAGCGCAATTTCACAGTAGCAAGGTCAGCACGATTTCAGGTGCTACTTGATAGACATTTGTGTGGCTTCATACACAGATGTCTATAGAAATCGCACCTTAAATCGGCAAAAGTAGTGCAGGAACTACTTTTGTAAATCGGTGCGGCGTGGCAAAATCGGTGTCGCACTGATTGGAACAGTGCCATTGCGGCTAATAGGCTGCGACTTGTCATGCGATTTGATCTCTCAAATCCCATGACAAATCGCTCCAATGTGAACCTAGGCTTAGACAGATTTATGAACATTAGTTGAGATAAATAGGCCTTTTGTGTACATAGAAAAAGTCATAGATCTTTAAATTCAGCTCATGATAAATAGGGGCAAACACAAAAGTGTTTTTACCATACAGAACTGACATACGGTATGTATTCAAACCTATACATATTTGGGGTCATTGTACTCTGGATAAATAGGAGAGAATAATTTAGTGAAAATTATACAAAATTCATTATGCATGTATCAAACTAAAATTGAATTTCAATTTTTTGTCCGTTTGTTAGTTAATTATAAAAAATCTGGGTATTTATTAAAAGTGTGTTCCCATTAAAAGCTTGATATGTTCCCCAAAAATGTAAAAAATATTTTGGTAGTTAAATTAGTTACAGAGATATTGTGGGGTTAAACTGTATTTACTGAAAATTGGGGATAGACTTCAAGACATAACCTTCCAAGCCAAGTATCTAGCTTTCACCTAGTTGTTTCCTGTTTCACATAATTGATTTCTGCATCTTTTAGGCCTAATGCACACTGGGTGTTTTTACAGCTGCTGTCTTGGGTGTCAGGCATTTTTTTTTTCTACAGCCAGTAAACTCCCCAGCATGTTATCCTATGTTTCCATACACACACAGGCTTTTACCAGCGTTTTTTGGCAGGGGCGTTTTCAGGCTGGAAAAAACAGAGGGCCAGATTCAGGTACATCTGCGCATTATTGGACCGGCGTAGCGCGCCGCCTTTATGTTAGACTGGCGCAATGTAGCGGCGCAATCACCCTATTCTCGTCGGTTTTACGCAGAAATTTGCGCCTGCGCAACGTTATTTCAGAGGCGCAAGGCGGAGTAATACAAATTGGGAAGGACGTGGGCGTGTTACATTGAAATGAACCGTGACCCCATGCAAATGAAGGGCCGGCCGGCTCGCGCATGCGCGCTTGAAGCAGACCATGGTCAGCACCTCTGTGCGCATGCTCACAACTCGGGAACGGCGCAATCAGTGAAATTGGAAGTGGACTAGGGCAAATTAGTGAACTACGCAAACAGCATAAAAAGACAGAGACAAACGCACTTCCTTTGCACAAGTACATCCCTTTGTATCCCTCCCTATACAGCAAGGTGCTTTTGTTCTGTTGTTTATTAGCGTTTGTTTGTTTGTTTGTTTGTGACGTGTCTTTGAGAGTGATTTTTGTCTTTTATGTGTTTTCTTTGTTGTTATTTTGTTTAAATTATTTTTTTGCTGGCCATTTTTTATTTTTGCTGGTCAATTATTTTTTTTTTGGTTCTGTTTGTGTATGATTTGGGAATGTGGGGTTGACATTCCTGCAGGAAAAGGGGTGTCACCCTCAATTTTGGTGGAGAAGGGTTCCCCAGGACCAGGGAGAAGTGATCCCCAGGTCCGTGTGAATGGTGTATGAATGTACAGTGACATAATTGGAGCCTTGGCGTGGCGTTGCTGCTCACAAGTCCTGCATGGTGGACTGGTGCCAATCCAATGTGATGAGGATGTGGGGTGTGTGTGCTAGGGACCACAGTGGTGTGCATGCATGCATTCTCATTGTGCCTTGATTAATGTGTGTGTTTAACGTGCAAAGATGCATAATGTGAGCTGGCATGAGATGGGTTCATGAGATGGGGTCCCAGTGCATATGCAGAGTCACCTTGAAGGGAAAAGACAGGAGGATGTTAGTCGTGCATTGTGATGTGTGCATCATGGGGGGGGACAGTCATGCCTGCCACCCATGTCACTCACCAACCAGCCAGCTGTCCCCATACATGTTCTGTTCGAAATCTGTGGGGATGGGGCTCTGATTGTATATGAAGCTGTCATGGGTGTCATGGGTAGTGTCATGTGTTGGGCTGGTGATGTCCTCCTGCAGGGTTGTGGTTAATTCCATGATGGCATATGAGGGGTGAATCTGAAGATGCAAGACACCTCAGAATCACTCATGCCATAGATGTCTATGCGTGTGTGATATATCCTCTCCCGTGAAGAGTGAAGAGTGAGGGGCTTGTATCAGATAAGAATATTGTATTAGATTAGATTAAATGGTAAAGTTTATATAAGCCAAAAAAAGTAAAAAATAAAATAAAATAAAAATCCTGTGCCCTCCTCAGTGCCCTCCTCAGTGCCCAGCTCCTTCTTTGCTCATCTAAAGTCAGTAGTATAGCTATGAGCATGGATGCCACTGGCATGTTGGCATACAGTTTGTTGGGCAACATGTGTGACTGCTCAGCTCCTCACTAACAGTGTTGCTTTATCTGACATGTAGACGAATTGTCTAATTTTAGAGCAGCTTTTATATGGTCTAATTTTAGACAGAACATTTAGCTGTTGCGCACAGCGCGTAGCCTGCGCTGCACCAACGTTCTTTTGTGGATCCCCGTAACTCCCTCATTAGCAAATTTAAATAGCAAATCAATGGTTTGTCTAGCGCAGTTTTGCGCGAACGCATGCGCCTGTCTAACGAAATTACGCTGGACAAAAAAAATAGATTTCTTGCGTATCTCGTTTTGGGAGTGCCGTGCATCAAAATGCACGCGCACAATTAGACTTACGCCGCGCATCTCCTGTTACGCCGGCGTAATCGCTCTGTGAATCTGGCCCAGAGTTTTTAAGCGTAAAAACGCTCTAATGCTGAAAAATGATGCTAAGAAATGCAAAACATGACAAAACTTGTGCTTTTAATTCTACAGCTAATGTGTTTTTATAATGACCAGTGTACATGATGCCTTATGCCGCGTACACACGGTCGTTTTTTTGCGATGAAAAAAAACGACGTTTTTTAAAACGTCATTTAAATTGATCGTGTGTGGGCAAAACGTCGTTTTTTGTCTTCAAAAAAACGACCAAAAAAAAATTCCAACATGCTTGAATTTTTTGTGTCGTTTTTCAAAACGTCGTTTTTTGTTTCACAAAAAGTCACCGTGTGTAGCAAAAACGTCGTTCAAAACGACGTTTTTCAACCCGCGCATGCCCAGAAGCTAGTTATGAAGCGAGCTTCAATGGAAAAGAGTGGTGAACGTAACCTCGCTTTTTGTGAAAAAACGATGGTGTGTATGCAAAATTGTCTTTGAAAAGTGACGTTTCAAAAACGTAGTTTTTTACTTCACAGAAAACGTCGTTTTTTTTCATCGCAAAAAACGACCGTGTGTACGCGGCATTACTCTTAGGTTTCTCTTAGATTTATTTTTCTAAAGTTATTTTTCATATTTTTAACCATTGATTTCTTTTTCCATGTGTGTGTGTTTGTGTGCATGTACATGCAAACAGTGACAATCATGGTCAAGGAAAGTTGAAAATTCACTTTGCAGATCAAACACATTTTTCTTACAAAATGAGGTGAAGTTATGCTGACTTCACTCATCCAATCCAATATATGAGCTAAAATCCTGTTTTAAAATTTCTTTGTATGCGATTGGGTATTCTTTGAAAACTAGATTTTCACTTGGATTTACCCCATTCCCTAAGATAAGTAAAAATTCACTCAATTTATTTATCTTTGGGTTGGTACAAAATAGTATATGGTACTAGGGTCTTTACAATTTAGAGCGAGTCTGTGAATTTTTTCTTCTATTTGTATACCTTAAAGTGGTTGTTAAACCACTACTATGAAAAACCTCCCATCCCCTCTGTAACATAACAATTTGTGTCCCTGTGTATGTGTTACTTAAAAAATATGCCAATCTTGACCTATATGTAAAAATACTATTGGGCTTCACATCTAGCAAGGATTGGGGACTGGTTAGTCCACACTACCTGCAACGTAGGTACTGAATCTGACATGGGTGAGGTCATGCCATTTGAAGACTTTGATTTATGACCATCCGTTGATAGAGGCGACTCTGCTGAATTTCCCAGCCCCAATGACCCAACATTTCCTCTTTAGCTCATCACGTTTTTCATAGAGGCATCTTTTTGAAAGATCAGTTTTACTGAATTGGTTCGAGGAGGCACTCATCCCTTTCTGGCTGTATTTCCAGGTAAGGCACTTTCTACTGTCTCCAACTCAGAAAGTATACTTGTTGGTTCACAAAAGCGTGATGGTACAAGGTCTCCCAGCCTGACCCCAGACCGTGACATACAAATTCATTCAAACAAGTCATGTCTCAGTTCTAAAAAGCATTGTTGAGGCTGAAACTACTTTGTTAGTCTATATTGGAGGTTAATAGATGTGGCTGGACTATCAGGCTTACAGAGGGATGGCAAAAGACCTTTGGTTCTTGTTCACGGTTAAAGGGGTTTTAAAGGTACCATTCTTTTTTTCTAAATAGCTTCCTTTACCTTAGTGCCGTCCTCCTTCACTTACCTCATCCTTCAATTTTGCTTTTAAATGTCCTTATTTCTTCTGAGAAATCCTCACTTCCTGTTTTGTGTCTGTAACTCCACACAGTGATGCAAGGTTTTCTCCCAGGTGTGGAGTGCGGTGCTCACCCCCTTCCTTGGACTACGGGAGAGTCAGGAAGCCCACTAACACACAGCTCATTTCTCTATCTGCAACGTAGAGAGCGTCCTGACTCTCCTGTAGTCCGAGGGAGGGGGCGAGCACGACACTCCACAACAGGGAGACAGGCTTGCAGTACTGTGTGGAGTTACAGACAGAAAACAGGAAGTGAGGATTTCTCAGAAGAAATAAGGACATTTAAAAGCAAAATGGAAGGATGAGGTAAGTGAAGGAGGACTGCACTAAGGTAAGCTATTTAGGGGAAAAAATGAATACCTCTAAACAAGGTGGGACTTTTTGGGCAACCATAAATAGTAGTGACAACCAGGTCATAAAAATATATAAATTTATTACAAAATATCAAAAAACATAAATAAGTCACAATAACATATCAGTATTCAGATAAAAGAATCAAACTAGAAAAAATACTGCTATAGATCATCATACACCCCAGGACAAAGCTAAGGGTGTGGATGGTCGTTTCCGATGAGAAATACATAATAAAAGAAAAAAGGAAAACAACAAAACTCTTGTAGTCAGGCATAGACATTGCAGCATGTGGACATGATAAAAAGGGAAACGAAGGGGCTCATTGTTCCAAAGGAAGGGACTCACCTTCTCCCAGACCAGGAGCACCTAGATTATTCCTGGGGGGGCTGTGTGCGCACCAAAACCAAAGATGGCCGGACCAAGTGATGTTTCCAATGCCCATGAGGCTTCTCCACTCAGGGGGGGCTCCAAATCCATGGGGGGTGGGATGATAGTAAAAACCACCATTCAGGTCAGCAGCCAGAGATAGGCAACGGCGATCCCAACTAAGGGGGAAATTTAAATATGTATATAAGGGTCACTGAATTGTCACTTATCAAGCAGGACAAAGCAAGAAAAATTAAGACCTTAAGGTGTACTCACCACTCCTATAGACCCAATTCTATTAGAGATGAACCAGTATTTCAATGGGGAGTCCAGGGTCAAATATGACCAAATACCAAGATGACCTCCCACTCCAACAGGAGATGGGAGGAAAATGGATGCTGATACTGCCCCCCTGACTTCCTTTAATACTTACCTGAGAGATGATCATTGGCCCCAGATGTAAATCCACCTCCCCTTCAATAGAGCAGGTGTCCTCAGGGATGAATATTAATGCTAATTATATAAACGGCGAGGGGCACATACTAAGTGCGCCATCGCAAACTCCTCGCTACAACGCCACAGGGATCAAACGCCAGGACGTTGCGCTGGATACTGACGCCAGCATCCAGCGCATCACGTGACTCCAGCGCGACGAATCCAATGCGCCGCACATCACGTGACCACAGCGTGACGAATCCTGCAGCTGGTGTCGCGCACCAGACGCGTCATTCACGACGCGACCGTGGGCGCCCAGTGGCTGCGTCACACCTCCACATTGGTGTCCACACAGAAGGGAAAGGAAACCATTCAAGTATCCGCCACCCGAAAAAACATACAGGGCAGCATGGGGCGTCCAAGAAAGCACCCACCAGAAACGGCACCAGCAACAGACATCCAATCCAAAATGGGGCGAGGAGGCAGATGTGTGTAAAAAATAAAAAATAAACATGAAAAGTCATCAAAAATAGATACAACTCTATATATAGGAGGGGTAGGGGGAGGGGGGCCAGGATATCTCAACATTTTTCCAAACTGTAAAGGAAGGAAACGGAGACCAGAAAGAAATCTTCCTGAAACTCCTAAAGAAAGGGCGACAATGTTTGTTGCGCCAAAAATATGTTAAGAACTGGCAGACCGAAAGTCTGTCAGTTATAGAAAGGAATCAAGTCACCACTGCCGGAGGGGAGAAAAATGCCGACAGGGCATTTAGGGGAAACAAATTGTACCTTTACAACCCCTTTAAGCTATATGCTACATAGGTTTATATTCAGTTATAACTGCAAGATGGTATTGTTACTTCTCACTCTCAGTGTCTAGGCTTTTGTGGGGTATTTTTGTAAGTAACAGAAAGATACTATATCTGTTTATACTATATTCTGAAGGATTCCACTAATTGAATAATTACCTCACATACACCTTGCCACCATTGTAATATTTGGATTACCGAGCTATGATAATGTGAAGTTGTGACCTATGTTATTTTTGCTCTGGACCATTGGTCTTCTGATTACTTTGTGTCAAGTTTATTATTTCTGTGTTTTATTCTCCTTTTTTATTGTACATTACTGCAATATATTATTTTATATTGGAAAAATACTTATTTCTTGAATTAAAACATTATAGGAAAAAAATAAGACCACAAGCAGACCAGTGCAGATGGGACCACACCAACCACCAGATTCACCAGACTTTTGGGCACTTTCACAGCTTGAAATCTGACATGCAGTACATGGGTGAGACGGCTTCAGTTTGATGCATTCAACTTGCATTGACATTTGTACTTTATATACATGTTCCACCACATAAATTATACACTGTCTGTTTATACTGGCTTTTTGGAACTATTTGTGTTTTCACAGATGGTGGTGTAATGTGATGATTTGAGCTGCTGATTGACAGTCAATCTATTGAATGCTGTCCATCAGCAACCATTTGATACATGTATTTTTATTTTGATATTTGCCATGCATGAAACTAAATAGGGACTGACAACAGTTAAAATTGTTACCCTGTACTCTTACATATGTACTGTGCATACTGTATTCTACTGAGTTTTGTTACTGCTATTTGTACTTTTAGTGATCTGTCATCATCAACTACATGAAATCAAGATCCAGTTTAAATCTCTATACATAGAATATTTGCACTCTTTATGATTCAAGTCAGGAGCCATTCATTGCTGAAGCCTTAAACCCACTTACTTGCTTAATAACTGAGCCCTGATCAACATGATTCTGAGGTTTGCTCTTGTATATGTTGCTATTAGAGAAGAGGTTAAAGTTAGTAAAGCTAACTAGTAGGGTTGTCCAGATACCGATACTAGTATCGGTATCGGGACCGATACCGAGTATTTGCGGGAGTACTTGTACTCACGCAAATGCTCCCGATGCCTAAATAAAAAGAAAATATCCTTAGTCTGTATTGTGGTTTGAAAACTGTCACATGACATTTAAAAAAGTATCGGTATTCGGTATCGGCGAGTACATGAAAAAAAGTATCGGTACTTGTACTCGGTCCTAAAAAAGTGGTATCGGGACAACCCTACTAACTAGTATACAAAATGTTCCTCCCTCTCCTCCTATCTATCCTACATACCCTGCAAAGAAAAAGGTCTGTGTGCTTACCTATTTTTAAATTTGTTCTGGTCTGACCACATGGTCCTGCAGCCAGCAGTGTATTTAGGTTTTGTGCTGCCCTAGGCCTGACTAAACTTCTGCACCCCATAATTTAAATATGACTCACCTTTCTGTCAAGGCTACACCCCTTTGTGTTTAAGACCCGCCCTGAACTTTTTGAGTGAGGACACTAGTTCTGAGGGCCTGGGGGTGGAGGAATTGATTCCCTTAATTTGCTTAGATTTCCTCTCACTTCCTGTTTGGCTATGGGGCAGGAAGTGAAGGGAAATCTCTGCAATGGGACAGGGATGGTAACAAATAAACTGACAGGGGCTATAACCCTCCCTTACTTGAAAAAAAAAGGGGGGCACTAGACTAATTTGCCTCTTAGCCCAGTCTGCCCCATAAGCCTGGAGCTACACTAATAGTGTAGCACAAGCCAGCGGGGACTCTTTTCATGCTGCCCCATCAATGTGCTGCCCTAAGCCTGGGCCTTGTTGGCTTAGGCCAGGATACAGCATTGCCTGCATCTCCAGCATCCCTGTGTAATTGAGTGCTCAACAATGGCTTTAAATGTCCAGAGCCATGACATCCGCCATAGACTTCCATGGCCCAGCAGTTGTTAATGCTCTCTCCTCTCCCATTCAACAGCCACTCACTGACACAAGGGAGCCAAAGCTGCAGGATAACACAACTGGACTGGAGTAATTAAAAATAGGTAAGTATACAGGTATTTTTTTTTTTTTTACGGGCTATACAGGATAGGTAGGAGAATGCAGGGAGGGAACATTTCAAGAATAGTTAGTATTAGCCTTATCTTCCACTTGTTTTCAAACTAAACTTTCACCCCAACATTTACCCATTCAGTGGGAGCTGAACATTATGTATTATAGCAGTATCACTTCCACTTTCTACTATCACTAGTTGTTAAGGATGCCAGTAGGTGCAGGCACTGCCAAGTCCCTAACAACTAGTGACGTCAACGCCCCCATTTATTTAGTGTACAAGGCAAGGAATTCTCAGTCATGCAAACAAAAGAGTCAGTTGTAAGAAAGAAGTAGTTGAAAGAAAAAAGCAATGTTAGGGTTACTACGTGATTCATACCAGACCCATATCTGAAAATGCAGCCTTGGGTCCCCCCCCCCCTTTTCCCCAGTCTAAGTGTTGCTGTACAGATGATTACAAGAGGCTGCAATCAGGTTAAATACAGACAAAAATAAAATAGAATTAAAATAAATGTAATTTGTTTGAAGTTCTGCTTCAAGCTTATATTAATGAATATATATATTATTGAATAGTGAGATGCTGCTTTTAGGTATACAAGGACACATTTTCTTTAGTATATTGCATTTTCCTATGAGCATCCTGTTTTTCCTTTATTCACTTACAATGTACTTCAAACTCGCACACTAGCATTTCTACTAAGGCTTTGGAATGCAAAGGTTTGATATCTAGCTTGTGTGATTATACATTTTGGTTGTGATGATCATTTAATTCGCAAAATATAATGGTTTTGGGTCAAGTTTGTTTTGGATTAATTAAGTTTATACGGTCTGCCTTTAAACTGATGTTTTATATCTGTTTTTACTAAATATATACAATCTCTGCTACAAGTGAACATTGAATACAGGGAAAAATAATGACACAAGATTTTCAGAGCAATATGGGTTTTCAAAAAAGCACTACAAAGACCATTTCCTTTTTGGGTGAATATACTAAAGGTATATAGGCTCCTCATTTTGCAAAGGCATCTCCCCATAAATGAGTGAATATGGTGAAAATTCACTTTGCAAAGAATACCCAATAATGTACAAGGAAAATAAAGTAAAATTGTATTGTTTCTTGTGCATGATTGGATGATGGAAGTCATGGGACCTTCCACTCTTTCTCCAAAGTGAATGAAGCAGAAGCTGAGATGGTGGTTGTAACTCCAGCAGTAACACTTATGTTAGTAGATATACAAATGTACTGTATTTCTTTGATGGAAAACGTAATGGAATTGTTGTCTCACATTTAGAAAATACTTATTACTTGAGACAGAGCCTAATTTTTAATATAGTGTCTTAAAGTAAAGAGATGAAAGGATTCAGAAACACTTAAAATAACCACATGTGGCTCACTGACACCATTCACTAGGTACTCATGTTATTTAATGAATGCATGATTTCTGTTTGGTCTGACAACATGCTGTCACCATTCTCATCAAAGATCATTCAGTTTTCATTCTGAGTGGGAGCAGTTTGCAAAGGTCATCATGTCTATTAAAAATAGCAGTACCTTATGAAGAATAAGAGTGTACATGTGTAAAACGGAGTCCTATGTGCCAAGACTTGTATATATATGCTACTGTGTTGGTTTATTGTAACTAAGGTATGCAGATAGAATTACATTTTCTTTATAAAAAAATACCTATCCTGTGAAGAATAAGTGTAAGGATGAAGGAAAACACTGAGCTCTTAACTAGTGTAAAAGCTATATGTGTGGGTTTCTGTTTACGCAAAAAAAAGGGAACAGAACAGATCACTGAACTGTACAACATGATTTCCGTAGTTATTTGACGACACCACCCAGAGCATGCTGGGACTGTGACGTCATAAGAAGCTTATATAAATCATCGCGCACCGCCAACCCGGCATTACAACGGCAGGGAGTGTTGTGGCAAAATCGAAGAGAAGAAGGCGTCACAGAAGACCGGGCCCCCGCTGGTGAAAGAGCTAAAAGAAGACAGTGGTGGTACCCGGCAGAAGAGAAAAAGAAACGAAGAGCCGGACAAGAGAGCGGAGAAGTCGGAAGACCCCCCGAAGTCCGAAGAAGACCCCCGAAGAAGGGAGAAGACCGGGCTGCTGCTGGTAAAAGAGCTGAAAGAAGACAGTGGTGGTGCCTGGCAGAAGACCTCCGAAGTCAGAAGAAGAACCCCGGAGCTGCCTAATAAACTAGTTTAAAAACCTGTTTAGTGTTTTTTTAATGACATTTTTCTATCACCAGGTGAATAGGTAGGGGTAGAATGTACCCAATACTTCACATAGGGTGGTAGGCCCGGATCTGGGTGCCCCCTTATTAAAGGGGGCTCTCAGATTCCAATAAGCCCACCGCCTGCAGACCCCGACAATCAACGTCCAGGAATGTCGGGAAGAGGCCCTTGTCCCCATCAACATGGGGGCAAGGTGCTTTGGGGTGGGGGCACAGTCCCATAGGGAACCATTGATTTTAAATAGTGAAAGAAATGCCGGACGAGGCTTTATACAGCGTTAAGTAAATTTGTAAGAGTTGGAGACCAGTTCAGAGTTAGTCACCGAGAGAGTAGGACGCTCTCAAACGAGTCTCTCTCTCAGGGATTAGTGCAGGGTCCTCCCACTGTGCGGCTTCGGCCTCACAGACAGACAGGCAGGCAGGAGTTCCGCCTCCCTGTCATCCATCCACCCTCCACTGGCCACTCGGACGAGCCTCTCTCCCCCCTCCTGGACTTCCACGGCTTCCCCCGGCTTCCCCCGGTGCACCGGACCTGGTAAGCCTTCTCTTGGGAGCGGCAGGCGGCCATCCTTTTCAGGACAAGCCGCAGCAGCCTCCCCCAATTCCCCACGGTTTCTTCCCCGCTCTTTACTTCCACCCCCCGCGGGCGTCCTTGCCGGCAGCTAGCCCACAAACCACCGCTGCCCTCGGGAGCGGTGTTTTCTTTCATCCGCGCCGATCGGTGGAGGTTCGCGGCAGCCGCTACTCAGGAAAGGCCGCGGCTTCATCCGCGGCCTAGCGGCGCGCCGCTCTCCACCCCCCAACAGTCGGGTCTACCACATTATTTGAGCCACATAGCCCCCCCCCTACCCCAGCAGAGCCCCCTTGCTCGCCGATCATCTCTGTTAGCCCCCCAGGCGCCACTCTACCTGGTACCCCCCCAGCCTGGATTCTGCTGCCAGGTCGGCGGCCATCTTGCTCCACCCTGCCCCATCCTGTCATTACAACTTGATCCAGGACTCAACTCGATCGCCTCTTTAGGGTCAGGAAGGAATTTTTTTTTCCCTACCACAGCATATTGGCGCTGCGTGGTCAGGGTTTTTTTTTTTCGCCTTCCTCAGGACCAAACCAGGATCAGAGGATTCAGTTATCCTTGTGAATCCACCCCTCCCCCCGCCCTTGGTTCCACAGCGGTCATAGTTAATCGGCAATACTCGGCAGAGAACATTTGGGATCTCGGTCGATTTGCCGCAATTCTGCCGGCCGCCACCAAAAAAGCCCTAAGAAATCTGCGGCTTTGGAGGATCGATCGATCGACTGCCAGAAATCGCCATTTACCCTGGCCCAAGCACATATCATGTGCTTTGATCAACACGAGATCGGCAGTAAAACACCGATTAGAAATCCATGATTTCTTATTACAACATGACTTAGACTGCCTCTTTATTACAGAGAGCTGGCTCACAGCCGACTGTAACACCATTCTAGGGGAATTGGTACCAGAAAACTACCGGATTATCACGGAAAACAGAATAGGGCAAAGAGGAGGAGGACTGGCAGTGATCCATAAGACGCATCTTGCGATCACAAAACCAAGCCTCCAAAACCCTCTTCCATTCATGGAAACCCTTACTCTTCAACTGCAAGCAAACTCCCAGGAGTCCGTCCGGATTCTACTCTGCTATAGGCCACCTGGCCCCAAGTCGCACCTGCTCCCATCTTTGACGAACTTTGTCTCCACTTATACCCTGAACAGCAAACACCTCTTGCTGCTCGGGGACTTCAACCTCTGGGCCAACTCCCCGCAAGACCCCATTGCTGACACCTGCATCAGCCATCTGGAAGGATTAGGGCTTCAGCAACTAGTATGTGAGCCCACACATGCTTCAGGTCATACGCTCGATCTTATTTTCAGACAAGATCTTGGATAATGAACCATTGCCATGGACAGATCACCACTCTGGACCAGATGTCAGAAGAAGCTCCACTCGGAACTCTTCAAAGCCACGTTAGGGGGAAAAATAAACACAATTTAGCCGCACCAAACAGCGGAAGAAACACTGGAGGCCATAAACACAGCACTATTGCAGTCAGCTGACTTGATAGCGCCGAAACGAAAGACCCAGATCAGGAAAAATAACTCCGGCTGGTTCAACAACCAGCTGGCGTTACTGAAGCAAGAGCGCAGAAGGGCAGAAGCAGCCTGGAAGAGAAGCTCTTCAGACGAGAACCTCTCGGTCTACAAGGCAATAACCAGAAAATACTACAAGCAAATCTTCGAAGCCAAGAAAAATTATTTTTCTGAGGCTATCAATGGTGCCCTAAATCGCCCCCGCGAACTCTTCAAGCTGGTCACTCAGACCATGAATCCAAGATGTCTGGAGGCCCCCAACTTGGATACACAAGAATTCTGCGATGAGTTATCGGATTGCTTCATTAACAAAATCGAGGCAATCCGGCAAAGCATTCGGCAAAACAATTTCTCGCCCAGCCCCCCCGTAGCCATTTACACAGCACCGACAGCTATTCACCACAGGTAGGTGAGTTCACGCTGGAACCCATCTCCATTCAGACCACTAAAAATATCATCGCACTCTGCGCAACAGCACTGCGCCAAATGATATTATCCCCACCAAACTTCTGAAGGAATGCGCCGACATCCTGGCACCTCCTGTCACGCAGCTTATTAACCAATCCTTCAGGGAGGGCAAAATGCCCTCCCAGCTGAAGGAGGGCTTCATTCAACCTATCTTGAAGAAAGCCACTTTGGATCCTAAGGATCCACTCAACTGGCGCCCCATAACAGGCCTAACTGTTCTCTCCAAGGTAATGGAGAAAGCAGTGGTACAGCAGCTGCAACAGCATCTAGATACCCATAACTTACTCGACCCATTTCAATCAGGATTCCGTCCCGGACACGGGACGGAAACAGCATTGCTCAAGATATGGGACGACGTTCTCGAGGCCGCAGATGAAGGAGAATCTTCTCTTCTGGTTCTGCTGGACCTAAGCGCAGCTTTTGATACAGTTGATCACAAGCTGTTATTGTCTCGACTGGCTAAAATAGCCAAAGTCGCAGAAAGCGATCTATCCTGGTTCTCCTCTTTTTTGGAAAACAGATCGCAAACAGTGAAGCTAGGACCCTTCTCTTCTGAACAACGCACATTATCGTGCGGGGTCCCTCAAGGATCTCCCCTGTCGCCAATGTTATTCAACATTTATGTGTGTCCTCTTTTCGAAATCATCAGCAGCCAAAAACTGCTATATCACTCTTATGCAGACGACACGCAACTGTACTTCCGCATTTGCAATAAAAAGGATCACCACCTCAACCTAGAGACATGCCTCTCTTTGGTAGAGGACTGGATGACAAAGAGTTATCTCAAACTCAATGGAGCGAAAACAGAACTTATTCTGTTTCACGCCAAGCGTAGGAATCAAGCGACAACAACCTGGATCCCCCCGCCCATTCTGGGCAAAATCATCACCCCTAGTGCCAAAGTCAAAAGTCTTGGGGTCATCTTTGACTCCGACATGACAATGAACGCACAAATAGGGTCAGTAGTCAGCGGGTCTCACCATCTGCTGCGCCTACTACGCAGACTCACGCCATTTATTCCCAAGAAAGACATAGCGGTCGTGGTGGGAGCAATTGTAAACTCCAGACTGGACTATGCAAATGCCCTTTACCTCGGACTCCCCAAGTACCAAATCGCTCGTCTTCAAGTCGTTCAAAATACGGCCGCCAGACTTGTGACTGGGAAAAAAACCCTGGGAATCCATCTCACCTTCACTGAGATCTCTTCACTGGCTTCCAGTTCAAGACAGAATCACCTTTAAAGCTCTCTGTCTAACGCATAGATGTATCCATGGGAATGCTCCCCATTATCTATGCGAAAAATTAAAAGTTCACAAGCCCAATCGTATTCTACGATCCACCAATCAAAATCGGCTTCAGATACCGAAAGCCAGATACAAGTCCAAAGGTGATAGGAGATTCGCTGTCCAAGGTCCCAAACTATGGAACGCCTTACCAGCGAGTATTCGGCTGGAGGAGAACTACTTGGTCTTCAGGAGAAAGATTAAGACTCATCTCTTTTGATCTCAAAGGAGACAGGAACAACAAGCGCCCAGAGGCGATTTATTTCGCATGTGCTGCGCTATATAAGTTTTTCATTCATTCATTCATTCATTCATTAAATCACGTTTTCCGGCATCTGACGTCTTTACAGCTCTAACGCTGGAGCTTTAGAGCGAACTGGTCCTGGGTTGTTTTTGCAGCTTAAAAACGGCTCAGCCATTTACAGCTCAAAAACGTCATGGTGGGCATGAGGCCATAGGCTAAAAGTCATTTTTAAGCTGCAAAAAGCGCTTGGAAAAGTGGCTGTAAAAATGTCCATGGACATGAGGCCTAAAGGGGAAGTTCGATTCCACTGGCGCCACCCTTGGGGCTGCTTTTGCTAATCTCATGTTACTGCATGTTAAGTAAAAGTTTGGTGAGAGATGATTCGTGCTTTTTAGTCTGTTACAGTGTGACAAATGTGCTATCTCCATTACAAACGCTACTTTTTCCGAAGGTGCGCTCCCGTCTCATACTTTATTCTGACCATGCACTGGTTTCTAAGCAGACACACAAACGTGGAAACGTGAAAATTGAGACTTCAGAGGAGAAAAAAAAAAACATGTTCTCTTTTTTTCTCGTCGAGATCCACAACAATTTTCTTGACAAAAAACATACACACAACCGTTTTTCTCTGCAAAAATGCTCTGCCGGCATTTTTCTTGATGGATTTTGCCGAGGAAAACGGTCGTGTGTACAAGGCTTAATAATGTAGACCAGGGGTCCTCAAACTTTTTAAACGGGGGGCCGGTTCACTGTCCCTCAGACCGTTAGAGGGCCGGACTATAAAAAAACTATGAACAATTTCCCCCCCCTCATCACAAAATCATCATTCATCATCGCAAGCTATTCCCCCCCCCCCATCATCACAAAATCATCATCATCGCAAGCTATTCCCCCCCCCCCCATCATCACAAAATCATCATCATCGCAAGATCATCCCCCCCCCATCACAAAATCATCATCATCGCAAGCCATCTCCCCCCCCCATCATCACAAAATCATCATCATCGCAAGCCATCCCCCCCCCATCACAAAATCATCATCATCGCAAGCCATCTCCCCCCCCTCCCATCATCACAAAATCATCATCATCATCGCAAGCCATCTCCCCCCCCCCCTCATCACAAAAATCATCATCATCATCATGGCAAGCCATCTACGCTCCCATCATCACAAAATATTCATCATCATCATCATCGCAAGCCATCTCTCTCCCCCCCCCCCCCCCCATCATCACAAAATCATCATCATCGCAAGCCATCGCCATCATCATCATCACATCATTGCAAGCCATCTCCCCCCATCATCACAAACTCATCATCATCGCAAGCCATCTGTCCCCCCCCCCCCCATTATCACAAAACCATCATCATCATTGCAAGCCACCACCCCCCCCCCCCATCATCACAAAATCATCATCATCGCAAGCCATCTGTCCCCCCCCCCCCCATTATCACAACACCATTATCATCATCATCATCATCATCATCATTGCAAGCCACCCCCCCATCATCACAAAATCATCATCATCATTGGAAGCCATCTGTCGTCGTCCCCCCATTATCACAAAATCATCATCATCATCATCATTGCAAGCCACCACCTTCCCCCCCCTCCCCATTATCACAAAATCATCATCATCACTGGAAGCTATGTGTCCCCCCCCCCCCATTATGACAAAATCATCATCATCATTGGAAGCCATCTGCCCCCCCCCATATATCACAAAATCATCATCATCATTGGAAGCCAAGACCCCCCCCCCCCTCACTCACCATTGTCACCCTCTCACAGCCTTCTCCTTACTGTGCTCTGACACGCTGTGCTGTGTCACGGTCTGGCTCTGACTCCCACGTTGTGCTGTGCTCTCACTGTAGTAACAGTTATGGCGCGCTGTGAGAAATGTCCCCGCCCTCTCCCTCCTAGACGAGCTTGTGTGACAGACAGCACACTGGCTCTATCACACGAGCTAGTCTAGGAGGAGGAGGGCGGGACATTTCTCACAGCGTGCCAGAACTGATCTCTGTGACACAACGGGATTGCTGTGTAACCGGCATTGCCTCTCAGCGTCGGGCGGGCCGGTTTAAAGTCCTCCGCGGGCCGCATGTGGCCCGCGGGCCGTAGTTTGAGGACCCCTGATGTAGACCATTGTAAAGCTCAATATTTACTTACAACGTTGTGCATTGCTGTACTTTGAAGCTATAGACTGAGAAAGGAAAACAGCCAGAGAGAATAATGGACACTAAAATAATGCATGCTTGGAAGTAAGGATAAGGATAAGGACTGCTATTATTCTCTATGACTTTTATTTCTTCAGTCTCATGCAAGCATTGGACTGCAGAACAAAACTCTAACAATAACAAGAAAACGTTATTGCACTAATATTATGGAGTTAACTTTTGTAAAGACTAATAGACTGATCACTTTGAAAGGAAAGTTGCACTTTACAAAGGAAGCTTGTGTCGACAGTATGACAAGATGAAGGGTCATATATCCTCGGTATACATGCTGTTGATGGGTGATTTGAAGAAGCTGGCCTATATGACCCAATGGGAGACAGATCTGCAGATAGACCTGGATCTAGCAGACTGGCACTCATTGGCCGCAACGGCATCACGATCTCAGGCACACCCTAATCATCCCTGCTGTGCTTTTTAACATACACAATGTCAGTGTATGTAACAGTCACTCAGTCGCAAATACAGATGTGTACTGCGAGTAGGAGCCTGGGAGAAATGAGCAGGGAGGGAGTGAACTAGCCCCCACCTCCTCCACCTACTCCTGATCATTGGTTGCTATAGCCGCTTGGCGTCTGGCAACCAGTGACGTCACTGCCCACGTTGAAAGCAGAGGAGGAATTCACTTCCTCCTCCGCGCTAGTGCTGCTGGGGAGTCATGCTGGTTCTCTCACCTCCGCTCCAGTGACTGGCTTGCTGCTTGGCTGTGGGGTGTTTCTGTTCCCACAGCTGCGAGGCATCTCTCCCTCTCACTTCCTCCCCCCTCCTGTCCATCTCACACTAACTCACGGACTGAAGTCCCCCCCCCCTCCTCCTTGGCTCGGATGTCAGGAGGGAAGGAGGGGGAGGAGAATGGACACACTGCAATCAACAGGAGGACGGGACATGCTGATCTGAGGTTGGTACACAATATTAATGCTTGGCACTTGCAGGAGAAAGAGACACAGAGACAGGGGGCAAGTTGTCAAAAAAGAATACTTTAGGAGGGAAGAGAAATCATTTTTTATTCAACCCCCTCTTCCAGCACAATTTCTCTCCCTTCCTAAAGTGTGCCCCTAGCACATACAGCATGCTCTTATCCCCCAAAATCACTGGCAGTATTTTTTTTTTGACAACTTGCCCCCTGGGGCGGACTGACAACTCATGGGGCCCCCGGCAATAGAAGATCATGGGGCCCCCTGTGTCCCACACCTACACAAAGCCCTACCTACCTAACTCATGGGGCACACAGAAAGGCACATAGCAGGAACACAGGGTATGGGGCACACAGTAGGGTACAACACAAGGCACACAGGAAAGCACATCATGGGGCAAAGGGCACATCAGGGGTACACACAGCAGGGCACTGAGAACATCGAAGGCATGGGGCACATCACAGGACACACAGCAGGGCACATCAGGTGGTACACAGCAGGGCACAGGGCACATAGTAGAGCACAGGGCACATCAGGGAGTACACAGCAGGGCACAGAGCACATCACAGGGCATAGGGCACACAGTAGGTCACATCACAGGGCACACAGTAGGGAACATCAAAGGGTCACAGGGCACATTAGGCGGTACACAGCAGGGCACAGGGCATGTGGTACACAGTAGGACACATCAGGGAGTACAAAGTACATCACAGGGCACACAGTAGGTCACATCAGGTGGTACACAGCAGGGCATTGAGAGCAGAGCAAAGGACACATCACTGGGCATGTGGCACACAGTATGGCACATCTGGGGGGTACACAGTAGGGCACATCACAGGACAAGGTTGGAGGAGAAGGGAGGAACGAGACACTATCACCAAGGGAGCTCCTGCGGTCCTGTTGGGGCTCACCTGTACTGTTTCCGGTAAGTCCCCACACTCTGTACTGCACCACCCCCCCACCGCCCCCCACAATGCCGGCCATCATGGTACCCATCATACAGGGGACCTAGAGCATTTGGCACCCAGGGCGGATTCTATATCTGGCACCACCCACCCCCACTTAAAATGTAAACACACCCCACTGTGCCCTCTGCACTCCCCAATATCTCATTGTCACTATTTTGTACCCCCTCTTCACAACTGGACCCCTTTACATTACACAGCACCCTACACCTCTGGACCCCTTTACATTACACAGCACTCTGGACCCCTTTACAATACACAGCACACCTGCACCTCTGGACCCCCTTTACATTACACAGCACCCTGCACCTCTGGACTCCTTTACATTACACAGCACCCTGCACCTCTGGATCTGGACCCCTACACATTACACAGCACCCTGCACCTCTGGACCCCTTTACATTACACAGCACCCTGCACCTCTGGACCCCTTTACATTACACAGCACCCTGCACCTCTGGATCTGGACCCCTACACATTACACAGCACCCTGCACCTCTGGACCCCTTTACATTACACAGCACCCTGCACCTCTGGGCCCCTTTACATTACACAGCACCCAGCACCTCTGGACCCCTTTACATTACACAGCACCCTGCACCTCTGGACCCCTACACATTACATAAACCCCCCAGCTTTGGACCCACTGCATGTTGCACAGTCATCTCTCCCCCCCTGCATGTTACACAGTCACCACCCCCCCAGGTTTGGACCCCCCCACATGCTACACAGTCACCTTTCCCCCCTGCACAGTCACCTCTCCCCCCCCTGCACAGTCACCTCTCCCCCCCCTGCATAGTCACCTCTCCCCCCCTGCATACTACAGAGTAACCCCCCCAGCATTTTGCACAGTCACCAACCCTTTCCCTCCCCTTCCTATCTTACTCACATACAGGGAGCGACACAGCAGTGCTGAACAGAGGGCGGGAAATACTGAAGTTAACTTTTCATAATAACAATGCTAATGATTGGTTGCTAGAACCACCTTTCAGTCCTTTCATTTGAATGGGATGAAACCATGTCAGTCTGCAGTCAGTCATTGACCCCTTGGCACCGGCCACACACAAATATGCAGCTTCTCTGTGCCTGGGCCTTGGCACAGAGAGGTCACATATTTGAATGAATTGCGATCAGTAGTCAGCAAAAAAATGTAAAAAATCATCTTTTTGTGGGGGTGGGAGGGGGTGGGGGTGAACGTGTTTTTGAGCTTTGGTTTGAGGTGCACACCCTAATGCAATAGGCTGCGCACGCCTATGATCTCTCATCAATACCTCCATAATAGAGGCAAACTATAAAATCCTCTTCTGATGGTATATGGTGCCTACAAGGCTAGCTACCTTTGTATCTGGTGCATCCCCCCTGTGCTTTAGGGGATGTGGCCAGAGGGGCACTGCCCATCATATTTGGTGGACGTGCTCCAAGGTTAAACGGTTCTGGATTAGGATCTATAACTTTATTTACTCACTCACCCAGACCAATTTGCGGAAAACAGAAAAACAAGCACTACTGCGGGGCAGAGTTATGGATGCCTCGAAATCCACTAGACAACTAATTTCCTTCATGTTTATTTTGGCGCGGATAACAATAGCCAGAAATTGGAAGACTGCAGCTCTCCCATTCGACCAGTTCAAACGGAAACTTACCTGGTTGATGCTAAATGAAAGATTATCAGCGTTGGCGCAAGACAAGATGGAATTATTTAGTAAAGTGTGAGATCCATGGATTTCATACCTTGCTAATAACCCTAAGGCCTCGTACACACGATCGGACATATCCGATGAAAACGGTCCGCGGACCATTTCCATCGGATATGTCCGATCTGGAGTTTGATCCGATGGCGTGTACACCCCATCGGATCAAATTCCCCGCCAGCGGACGGCGCGGTGACGTGTCGGTGACGCGGCGGTGACGTTGACGCCGCCACGTCACCGCCACGTCACCGCACCAGGAAGTAAAACACTTCCGCGCATGCGCCGAACCCATTCGGCGGCGGCGCGGCGGCGGTGCGGGACGACATGTCTGCTGGTAAGTGTACTAACCAGCAGACATGTCGGCGTGCGGACAGATTCCCCACCGGATAGATTTCAAAGCATGCTTTGAAATCTGTCGGGTGGACAAATCTGTCCGCTAGCCCATACACACGATCGGAGATGTCTGCTGAAACGGTCCATCGGACCGTTTTCAGCGGACATATCCCCTCGTGTGTACGAGGCCTAACAGGATCACGCCTTAGTATGTCTCTAATCAGCCTTGTGGGTGCAGGACCGAGACCCCCCTCCCCCCCTACTCTCAGGTATTCTATCACCTTCTTCTTGACTTTCTATTGTCTCTTGCCTGTCCCTTTCTTACCATTTTATATATTAAGTATAATTTGAAAGGTTTGTTGTTGGCTTTGACAGATGGACTTGGGGTCTGCTCGCCCTAGGGGATGGGCTCCCTCCCCCTGCTCATGTGGGTTGGGAGGAGCCCCCTAGTGTCGGGGGGCCTCCTGCGAGAGCAGTTCTTGTCCTGGGTAGTATGTGTCCCCAGAGGACACAGATTTGACATGCAAAGTTTGTTCATTGCTGGACCTGGCAATGTGGTTGTGCCCAACGCTGTTTGTTTGTACAACTTGGGCCGTAATATACTGCTTCTGCAGGCCTAATGTTATATTGTTAAACAAATCTTGTGATTGTAACGCATAACTTTGTATACTTGAAATTTCTTTAATAAACACCATTGAAACCAAAGGAAGCTTCCTCAGAGGTTAACGAATACGGTAAAAATTCATTTTTTTCCCCCTTGGATGGTTTTGAGTATTGTTTGCAGAGTATAGCTTCCCCACCTTTACTAATCTATCGAAAAAGTTACTCTGCAAAGTGCAATTACAGTAAGTGCAATTTAATACAGGAGGGTTTAGAGGGTTCAATTCCTAAGACCTTACAATCTAAAGGGAATTCAAGTGAAATGGAAAACTAATAAGGATGAACTGATGAAGAAAGTAAGAGTACAGTTTATAAGATGGAGGTGGGATAGGCCTCCCTGAGAAAATGAGTTTCCAGGGACACCTATCCTGCCTTATTATCATGTCACTGTCTCATTGGAAGGCCTTGCCACACAAGCTGCCCATCAGTATTTGTTTTTCTGCTGGTAGATGTCATCAGTGATCCAGGTTTAATGACAGTCAGCGTCGTAAGGCCAAGCTGTCATGAATAGACCGTTGGGCCCCATGTGACCCTGGAAGTGCAGGTGAAAGAATTTGTGTTTGCCGGCAAACAATTTTATCCAGGCTTTTCTGCCTTTTATCCATTGTAGGTAGTTTTTTTGGCTTTATTTAATAAATGCTATATATATATATATATATATATATACATATACATATATTTAGTATCACACCATTGGAGCTGTCTTTTTGTATGATCTACCTTCTGGTTCCTGCTGGTTTTGATATCCCACAGTAAGTTTGACCACACCAGAGGACCCATCCTACCACCAGAGCGTCCCAGAGGCTTCCTGGTTTACTATATTCTGAGGTTGTTCTACCTGTCTGACTGACCATTCTAAAAATAGGTGGTCTCTACCATCCAGTAAGGCTGCTTTCACATTGGCCAGTGGAGCCGCGGTGGCGGTATAGCAGCGCGATTTTTAGCGCTGCTATAACATCGTATTTATTTCGGTATTTAGCCGCTAGCGGTGCGGTTTTAACCTCCGCTAGCGGCCGAAAAAGGGTTAATACCGCCCGCAATGCGCCTTTGTAGAGGCGGATTGCGAGCAGTATTACCGCGGTTTTCCATTGATTTCAAGGGGAAGGAGCGGTATAGGAGCAATAAAAACCCCCCGCTCTTATACCGATGCAAAGATGCGGCTAGCAGGACTTTTGGAGCGGTCCTGCTAGCGTACCGCTTCAGTGTGAAAGCCTTCGAGCTTTCACATTGAAGACTACAGGGCAGGTTTTTTTCAGGCGGTATAGCAGCAATATTTTTAGCACTGTACCGCATGAAAATTGCCTCAATGTGAAAGGGGCCTAAGTGTCCCTGGTCACAGGGTGTAGGGTGCCACAGAAGGCTCTACATGATCTTTTGGTGCTCAATCTCTGTCCAATCAGCTTTGTTTGGATTTCTACATATTTATCATGCAATTTTATTTTCTGCACAATTTTTAAACTGTCTTCTCTCTTTTTTCATCACTTGAACGATATAAGGACATTTTTTTATGCATAAAGTGTATCATGTCACATTAGGATTTTATGTTTCTCTTTTTTTTCAATTTGAGATTAGCTCTTTGTTCAATGTATGAATCTACCATTGCATTCTTACGTGACTGCTATTCAGTTCAATGGTAAGCATTGCCCACCTTTTTTGCAGGAGGAGATGAGAAAGCACCTATGACATCACCGAGGCCAGAAGATCTCTAAGGAAAAAGACTTCGGGCCAGATTCTCGTAGATTTGCGCATATTTATGCAGGCGTAGCGCATCCCGAGGCAACTTAGAGAGACAAGTCCAGTATTCCCGGACCACGTGCGTTCCTACATTGTGCAAGCGCAACGTAAATGTGTCGGCGTAAGCCTGCGCAAGTGAAGGTAGGAGGGAGGTGGGCGTGATCCATTCAAATGAACGAACGGAGCATGCGCCGCACGTGCCCCGCCCCTCTGCGCATGTGCAAAACAACATAGTGCGTAATCCGCCCTGAGATGGGCCGGCCCAGAGCATAAAAACGTCAGCACATGCGCCCGTCGTGCGCAATTTCTTGGTTGGGTGGAGGGTGTCTGCTCTTTTGCTCTACTTTATCATGTCTGCTCCCAGGAAGGAGAGACGGAAGAGAAACTTTTCTCCAGATGAATGAATGAATGAATGAATGAGAACTTATATAGCGCAGCACATGCGAAGTAA
This sequence comes from Rana kukunoris, assembly GCA_029574335.1. Taxonomy (NCBI): domain Eukaryota; kingdom Metazoa; phylum Chordata; class Amphibia; order Anura; family Ranidae; genus Rana; species Rana kukunoris. The sequence continues at coordinate 228,780,102 of CM056050.1, read as the reverse complement.
ATCGCCTCTGGGCGCTTGTTGTTCCTGTCTCTCTTGAGATCAAAAGAGATGAGTCTTAATCTTTCTCCTAAAGACTAAGTAGTTCTCCTCCAGCCGAATGCAGGCTGGTAAGGCGTTCCATAGTCTGGGACCTTGGACAGCGAATCTCCTGTCTCCTTTGGACTTGTATCTGGCTTTCGGTATCTGAAGCCGATTTTGATTGGTGGATCGTAGAATACGATTGGGATTGTGAATTTTTAATTTTTCGCATAGATAATGGGGAGCATTCCCATGGATACATCTATGCGCTAGACAGAGAGCTTTAAAGGTGATTCTGTCTTTAACTGGTAGCCAGTGAAGGGATCTCAGTGAAGGTGAGATCGATTCCCAGGGTTTTTTCCCAGTCACAAGTCTGGCGGCCGTATTTTGAACGACTTGAAGACGAGCGATTTGGTACTTGGGGAGTCCGAGGTAAAGGGCATTTGCATAGTCCAGTCTGGAGTTTACAATTGCTCCCACCACGACCGCTATGTCTTTCTTGGGAATAAAAGGCGTGAGTCTGCGTAGTAGGCGCAGCAGATGGTGAGATCCGCTGACTACTGCCCCTATTTGTGCGTTCATTGTCATGTCGGAGTCAAAGATGACCCCAAGACTTTTGACTTTGGCGCTAGGGGTGATGATTTTGCCCAGAATGGCGGGGGGATCCAGGTTGTTGTCGATTGATTCCTACGCTTGGCGTGAAACAGAAGGAGTTCTGTTTTAGCTCCGTTGAGTTTGAGATAACTCTTTGTCATCCAGTCCTCTATCAAAGAGAGGCATGTCTCTAGATTGAGGTGGTGATCCTTTTTATTGCAAATGCGGAAGTACAGTTGCGTGTCGTCTGCATATGAGTGATATAGCAGTTTTTGGCTGCTGATGATTTCGAAAAGAGGACGCACATAGATGTTGAATAACATCGGCGACAGGGGAGATCCTTGAGGGACCCCGCACGATAATGTGCGTTGTTCAGAAATGAAGGGTCCTAGCTTCACTATTTGCGAACGGTTTTCCAAAAAAGAGGAGAACCAGGATAGATCTGCGACTTTGGCTATTTTAGCCAGCCGAGTCAATAGCAGCTTGTGATCAACTGTGTCAAAGGCTGCGCTTAGGTCCAGCAAAACCAGAAGAGAAGATTCTCCTTCGTCTGCGGCCTCGAGAACGTCGTCCCATATCTTAAGCAATGCCGTTTCCGTCCCGTGACCGGGACGGAATCCTGATTGAAGTGGGTCGAGTAAGTTGTGGGTATCTAGATGCAGTTGCAGCTGCTGTACCACAGCTTTCTCCATTACCTTGGAGAGAACATTTAGGCCTGTTATGGGGCGCCAGTTGAGTGGATCCTTAGGATCCAGGGTGGCTTTCTTCAAGATGGGTTGAATGAAACCCTCCTTCAGCTGGGAGGGCATTATGCCCTCCCTGAAGGATTGGTTGATAAGCTGCGTGACAGGAGGTGCCAGGATATCGGCGCATTCCTTGAGCAGTTTAGTGGGGATAATATCATTTGGCGCAGTGCTGTTGCGCAGAGTGCCGATGATATTTTTAGTGGTCTGAATAGAGATGGGTTTCCAGCGTGAACTCACCTAACTGTGGTGAATTGCTGCCGGTGCTGTGTAAATGACTACGGGGGGGGCTGGAGAGCAATTGTTCTGCTGAATGCTTTGCCGGATTGCCTCAATTTTGTTAATAAAGCAATCCGACAACTCATCGCAAAATTCTTGTGTATCCAAGTTGGGGGCTTCCAGACATCCTGGATTCATGGTCTGAGTGACCAGCTTGAAGAGTTCGCGGGTCGATTTAGGGCACCGTTGATAGCCTCAGAAAAATAGTTTTTCTTAGCTTCGAAGATTTGCTTGTAGTATTTTCTGGTTTTTGCTTGTAGATCGAGAGGTTCTCATCTGAAGAACTTCTTTTCCAGGCTGCTTCTGCCCTTCTGCGCTCTTGCTTCAGTAACGCCAGCTGGTTGTTGAACCAGCCAGAGTTATTTTTTCCTGATCAGAGTCTTTCGTTTTGGCGCTATCAAGTCAGCTGACTGCAATAGTGCTGTGTTTATGGCCTCCAGAGTTTCTTCCGCTGTTTGGTGCGGTTGAATTGTGTTTAATTTTTCCCCTAACGTGGCTTTGAAGAGTTCCGAGTGGAGCTTCTTCTGACATCTGGTCCAGTGTGTTGTCACTGGATTTGATGTTTTTGTTAGGGGGGGGAATTCAGAAATAATGAACTTTATTGCATGGTGATCTGTCCATGGCAATGGTTCATTATCCAATATTTTTATTTCCAGATCTTGTCTGAAAATAAGATCGAGCGTGTGACCTGAAGCATGTGTGGGCCCACATACTAGTTGCTGAAGCCCTAATCCTTCCAAGTGGTCGATGCAGGCGTCAGCAATGGGTCTTGCGGGGAGTTGGCCCAGAGGTTGAAATCCCCGAGCAGCAAAAGGTGTTTGCTGTTCAGGGTATAGGTGGAGGCAAAGTCCGTCAAAGATGGGAGCAGCTGCGACTTGGGGCCGGTGTGGCCTATAGCAGAGTAGAATCCGGACGGTCTCCTGGCCGTTTACTTGCAGTTGAAGAGTAAGGGTTTCCATGAATGGAAGAGGATTTTGGAGGCTTGGTTTTGTGATCGCAAGACGCGTCTTATGGATCACCGCCAGTCCTCCACCTCCTCTTTGCCCTATTCTGTTTTCCGTTATAATACGGTAGTTTTCTGGCACCAATTCTCCTAGAATGGAGTTACAGTCGGCTGTGAGCCAGCTCTCTGTAATAAAGAGGCAGTCTAAGTCATGTTGTAATAAGAAATCATGGATTTCTAATCGGTGTTTTACTGCCGATCTAGTGTTGATCAATGCACATGATATGTGCTTAGGCTGGGGTAAATGGCTGCGATTTCTGGCAGTCGATCGTCGATCGATCCTCAAGAGTCGCAGATTTCTTAGGGCTTTTTTGTGGCGGCCGCAGAAATTGCGGCAAATCGACCCAGATCCCAAATGATCCGCCGAGTATTCGATTAATTCGCCGATCAGTCAAATATTGGAACGACGGGCCAAGGATAAAGGACCTAACCCCCATGTCCGCCGTTGGAACCAAGGGCGGGGGGGGGGTGGGGTGGATCACAAGGATAACTGAATCCTCAGATCCTGGGCTTGGTCCAGCGGAAGGCAAAAAACCCCTCACCACGCTGAGCCAATATGCTGCGGTAGGGGAAAAAATTCCTTCCTGACCCCTGAAGAGGCGATCGGTATTAGCCCTGGATCAGTTATAGTGAATTTCAGAGTGAATAGGGCTGGTGGAGGAAGATGGCCGCCGACCTGGCAGCAGGATCCAGGCTGGGGGGTACCAGGCTGAGTGGTGCCGCCTGGTGGGCTAAGGGAAATGGATCAAGGGCAAAGGGGCTCTACTGGGGTGGGGGGGGGCTTTTTTGGCCCGATTGATTAGGTGGTGCCGGCTGATTGGGGGTGGGAGCGCGCGCCGCTAGGCCGCGGTTGAAGCCGCGGCCTTTCTGATAGCGGCTCCGCGAATCTGCACTGATCGGCGCGGAGGGAACAAAAACACCGCGCCGAGGGTAGCGGTGCTTGTGGGGATGGCTGGCGGAAAGGACACCCGAGCGGGGTAGAGGTAGGGGTGAGGAGCGGGGAGGAGCCGTGGGGATTGGGGGAAGCTACTGATTGGGGGTGAAGAGCGGCGCGCCGCTAGGCCGCGGGTGAAGCCGCGGCCTTTTCCTAAGGCGGCAGGCCGCGAATCGATATCGGATCGGGACAGAAGACTCGGAGGGAACCAAAAAACGCCCGAGGGTAGCGGTGGGTAGCGGTGGCTTGTGGGGATGGCTGGCGGAAAGGACGCCCGAGCAGGGTAGAGGTATGGGAGTGAGAGCGGGACAAAGCCGTGGGGATTGGGGGAGGCTGCTGTGGCTTGTCCTGAGAAGGACGGCCGCCTGCAGCTCCCAAGAAGTGGCTTACCAGGTCAGGTGAAGTCCAGGAGGGGGAGAGCAAGCTAGTCCCGAGGGTGGCAGGTGGATGGCAGGTGGATGACAGGGAGATGGAAACCCTGCCTGCCTGTCTGTGAGGCCGGAGCCGCACAGTGGGAGGACCCTGCACTATCCCTGAGAGAGTGACTCGTTGGAGAGCGTCCTGCTCTCTCAATGTCTGACTACACACTGAGCAAAAAGGTGAAGGTGAGAGGGCAATTGTGGTTGCTGCCCTGGAAAAGTACTATTCTCGGCTCCATGGTGTGGATAGTGGCAACACCAGCAAATCCAAGAGGGATGAGATCCTCATGCGAATCGCTGCACAGGTCAATGCCCTCTCCCATGAGGTTAGGACCCCCCAGGACATTCAGAAAAAAATGAATGATCTGCGGCGTCTTGTGAAGGGCAAGCTGGCTGAGATCGCTCGGCATGCCAGGGGCATGGGAGGGGGACCACCCTGTCCCATCAGGCTGACTGAGGAGGAGAAAGTGGTTGCCCGCTGCCTTCAGAGGGAGCAGGTGGAGGGAGTTGGGGGCTACGACACCGGTGAGCCGGCCTTGAGGACAGGTAAGTGTGTTTTATCTACTGTGTAGCATGTGTGTGGGGGGGGGGAACATGTGACAAGTGTGCGGGTCCACCAACATGTGAATGTTTTGTGTCATCCACAGATGTGCAGGAGGGAGGTAGGCCATCCTATGCTGGCAGTGGCCGCCCTAGATCATCCCCTGAGCATCCTGTTCCTCTGGATGACCCCCTGGAAGCCCAGAGGCCTTGGTGGAGGGAAGTGGACATTCCTCAGCGCAGGAGGTGGTTGAGGAGGAGGAGGTCCATACAGACCAGGAGGTCGTTCTTTATTTAGATGACTCCCATATCTTGGCAGGACCATCCCAAACAACAACCCCCATCTTCTCCAGCCCCTCAGGATCCACCCCCAACCTCTCCAGTCCCTCCTGTTCCATCCCCCTCATCTCCAGCCCCTCAAGATTCTCCCCCTATGCAAGGGCCCCAGCCACTCCTGTCCCCAGGAAGGCGAAACGAAAAACCAGGGGTGCGCCCGATTTCCTGAAAGAAAACCTGGCCAGACAGCAGGACCACCAAAGCCGGCATATGGGCGAAGTCGTGGGGGAGTTGAGGCGCCTAGCTGACAGCCTGGCCTCCTCGGGTCCATTACCGGATGCGCTGCAGGATGTGGCTGGAAACAGTGCAGCAACAGTCACCAGCCTCAGGGAGCTGCAGACAACAACGGCTGAACTTGTGGGGGAGGTTAAGAGCCTAAGAAATGATCTACAGGCCCAGACAGCTTCTCTGGAGGCCCACACAGCTTCCCTGGAGGCTGTGCTAACGCGCATATCGGTGGCATTGGAGGGCCGACAGGCAGCCAGGGAGGGACCTGGGAATGCTCTTCAACCAGATGCCCCACCCCCCCCAACTGGTAGCCTGCGCCAGGGCAAGTGATCTTTTTTGCGATTTTTGTTCTTGCTCTAGTTAAGAGCCTCTTTGATTTTGATATATTGCCCTGGTTAAGAGCCTCTTTGATTTTGATATATTGCTCTGGTTAAGAGCCTCTTTGATTTTGATATGCACACGGTCATTAGTGCAGACTACAGTGTGAATGGTGTGTGAATGGGTGTGTGAATGTGGGGGGGTGGCACTCCTGCCAGTAAGGGGTGTCACCCTCGGTCGTTGGGGATAAGTTCTCCCCACGACCGTGTGAATGGTGTATGAATGGACAGCAACATCATTGGAGCCTTGACGCGGCGTTGCTGCTCACAAGTCCTACATGTTGGACTTGGGCTAATCCAATGTGATGTGGATGTGGTTGTGTGTGATCTAGGGACCACAGTGGTGTGCATGCATGCATTGTCCGTGTGCCATGATTAATGTGTGTGTTTAACGTTCAAAGATTCGTTCCACGAGACATCTCCTTTTTCACGGCGTAGTTGTGCAGCATGCAACATGCAACGATGATATGACACACAAAGTTGGGGGAATACAACAGGGCCTCCCCCGGACTTATCCAGGCATCGGAAACGGGACTTCAGGAGGCCAAATGTGCACTCCACCACTGCACGGGTACGTATGTGTGCCGCATTGTATTTTCTCTCTCCTCTGGTTTGGGGATTCCGGATAGGAGTCATGAGATGGGGCCCAAGTGCAAATGCCACGTCACCTGGAAGGGAAAATACAGGAGGATTTTAGTCATGTATGTGCCCCTCGTGATGTTTGCATCATGGGGGGGGCAGTCATGCCTGCCACCAGGGCCGGAGTGGGACTCATTTTCAGCCCTGGAGTTTCATGCCTTAGACCAGCCCACTTTAGTTCACGACTATTAAAATAATTTAATTAAAACCACAAAATATAAGTTTGCAATGGCGCACTGTTCTCTACAGCCTGTAATTCATAGAATTGTTCAAAAAATATTTCCAATTCAGTGCAAATACAGTAAACTAAGTTTTGCTTCACAGTGAAGATTTATTAGAACACACCCATAGTATTCCACCACCAGACATATCACCCTCTGCCGCCACCACCACCACCACCACCAGACATATCACCCTCTGCCACCACCACCACCAGACATATCACCCTCTGCCACCACCACCACCAGACATATCACCCTCTGCCACCAACACCACCAGACATATCACCCTCTGCCACCACCACCACCAGACATATCACCCTCTGCCACCACCACCACCAGACATATCACCCTCTGCCACCACCACCACCAGACATATCACCCTCTGCCACCACCACCACCAAACATATCACCCTCTGCCACCACCACCACCAGACATATCACCCTCTGCCACCACCACCAGACATATTACCCTCTGCCACCACCACCACCACCAGACATATCACCCTCTGCCACCGCCACCACCACCACCAGACATATCACCCTCTGCCACCGCCACCACCACCAGACATATCACCCTCTGCCACCACCACCACCAGACATATCACCCTCTGCCACCACCACCACCACCAGACATATCACCCTCTGCCACCACCACCAGACATATCACCCTCTGCCACCACCACCACCAGACATATGACCCTCTGCCACCACCACCACCACCACCACCAGACATATCACCCTCTGCCACCATCACCAGACATATCACCCTCTGCCACCACCAACAGACATATCACCCTCTGCCACCACCACCAGACATATCACCCTCTGCCACCACCACCAGACATATCACCCTCTGCCACCACCACCACGCATATCACCCTCTGCCACCACCACCACACATATCACCCTCTGCCACCACCACCACACATATCACCCTCTGCCACCACCACCACCACCAGACATATCACCCTCTGCCACCACCACCACCAGACATATCACCCTCTTCCACCACCACCACCAGACATATCACCCTCTGCCACCACCACCACCAGACATATCACCCTCTGCCACCACCACCACCACCAGACATAGCACCCTCTGCCACCACCACCACCAGACATATCACCCTCTGCCACCACCACCACCAGACATATCACCCTCTGCCACCACCACCAGACATATCACCCTCTGCCACCACCACCACACATATCACCCTCTGCCACCACCACCACCACCAGACATATCACCCTCTGCCACCACCACCACCAGACATATCACCCTCTGCCACCACCACCACCAATCATATCAACCTCTGCCACCACCACCACCAGACATATCACCCTCTGCCACCACCACCACCAGACATATCACCCCCCTGCCACCACCAGACATATCACCCCCTGCCACCACCACCACCAGACATATAACCCCCTGCCACCACCACCACCAGACATATCACCCCCTGCCACCACCACCACCAGACATATCACCCCCTGCCACCACCACCACCAGACATATCACCCTCTGCCACCACCACCACCAGACATATCACCCTCTGCCACCACACCACCACCACCACCACACATATCACCCTCTGCCACCACCACCACCAGACATATCACCCCCTGCCACCACCACCACCACCAGACATATCACCCCCTGCCACCACCACCACCACCAACATATCACCCCCTGCCACCCCCCACCAGACTTATCACCCCCTGCCACCACCAGACATATCACCCCCTGCCACCACCAGACATATCACCCCCTGCCACCACCAGACATATCACCCCCTGCCACCACCAGACATATCACCCCCTGCCACCACCAGACATATCACCCCCTGCCACCACCGCCAGACATATCACCCCCTGCCACCCACCAACCAGACATATCACCCCCTGCCACCACCAGACATATCACCCCCTGCCACCACCAGACATATCACCCCCTGCCACCACCAGACATATCACCCCCTGCCACCACCAGACATATCACCCCCTGCCACCGCCAGATATATCACCCCCTGCCACCGCCAGACATATCACCCCCTGCCACCGCCACCACCACCACCACCAGACATATCACCCCCTGCCCACCACCAGACATATCACCCCCTGCCACCACCAGACATATCACCCCCTGCCACCACCAGACATATCACCCCCTGCCACCGCCAGACATATCACCCCCTGCCACCACCAGACATATCACCCCCTGCCACCCGCCACCCCACCACCACCACCAGACATATCACCCCCTGCCACCACCAGACATATCACCCCCTGCCACCACCAGACATATCACCCCCTGCCACCACCAAACATATCACCCCCTGCCACCACCAGACATATCAACCCCTGCCACCACCACTACCACCACCAGACATATTACCCCCTGCCGCCACCATCACTACTGGCCTGCTGTCCATCCACCTCCCCCATCACTACACTACTCCGTTTTTCCATTTTAAACAGATACAAATACTTCAGTGTGCTTCCACACCAAATTTTCTCACTACTTACAAAAAAAAAAATAATAATAAACATCTCAAGCCCATCAAGCACGATAAATGGTCAAATATATAAATGATTATATATTTTATAAACACACACTATACAACATCAGCCTGATCTGTGATATTGCTGCTGCCTCCCCTCTCATGGCATGCTGGGATTTGTAGTGCCACACACCTTGAAACATGAGGTGGTCATGCAGGAAAGGAGACTGTGCTTGGTGAACAGGTAATGGGTAGGGACAGGGAGGTGTAATCTCAGAAAACATGCTCCCTATAAAACCAGAGCAGTAAACATCCACACACAAAAACGATCTTTACAGGAGCCTGCACACTACACAGAGCCCATCCTCTCCCCCTCCTCCTCCTCCTCCCCACTTAGGTAAGCCACCGACAGGACTGCATGTTGCTTACCTTAGGCTAAGCTGAACTCCGTCCTCCTCTGCAGCCTGCAGGCTGTCTCCACTCCTCCCCCTCCCAGCATCTCCTGTATAGAACTCAAAAAAGGCGCGCTGAGAGAAAGGGGGAGGGTACATGTAACGTCAGTGAGTCAGATCATTGGAGACTCTCGGCTACGGCCGGAAACTGCACATGTGCAGTAGAGCCGAGAGTGGATGTTTTCACTGGCAGGCATTTCACTTAAAAAAAACGAACGGTTGGCGGCACATGCGCAGTACTGACGGATTGTGCAGAAACCAGCAGCCAATCCGATCCCGCGGTGCAGAGTGATGTCATCGGTCCTCGCCTGGAACGCAGGAGGCATATTTCACCGGTATTTCACCGGCCCATAACCCAACCAGCCCACCGGGAATTGTCCCGGTTCTCCCGATTGGCCACTCCGGGCCTGCCTGCCACCCATGTCACTCACCAAACAGCCAGCTGTCACCATACACGTTCTGTTCAAATTCTGCTGGGATGGGACTTTGACGGTATATGTAGCTGTCGTGGCTGGACCCGGGGTGTTTGGCACGGACATGCCATATGAGGTATTTGGCATCGACTATCACCTGTACGTTGATGGAATGCCATTGCTTGAGATTGCGGTATATGTGCTCTGTGGCACGGGGGGGCTGTAGTGCCACATGTGTGCAATCAATGGCCCCGATGGTGCGTGGCAATCCGTCAATTAGGCAGAAATCACGCATTGCCTTCTGCCGCAGATGCTCATGGGTGGGTCTAATGATTTGGTTGGCCATGCGTCTAAGGATTGCAGGGACAACCTTGTGCACACATCTGCTCATGCTGGTTTGTGACATCCCAGCCACCACGCCACTTGTACACTGAAAAGATCCAGTGGCAAGGAAATGGAGTGTTGCCAGTACCTTGACCAGTGGCTGCAGTGCTTGTGAGCGGTGTGTCCTGCTGGTGATGTCATCCTGCAGGGTTGTGGTTATTTCCAGGATGGCAGCAGGGCTGAATCTGAAGAGGCGATACACCTCCAAATCACCCATGCCAAAGAGGCTAATGCGCGTTTGGTATATCCTCTGCCGTGCCCTCTCACGTGCCCTCCTCCTCCTTCTACGCGCCTCTTCCTCTGCACACACTAGTAGTGCTAAGACCAGGCCTGCCCCTGGCATGTTGGCATACGAATGTGTTGTCCTAAGTGTGATTGCTCAGCTCGTCAGGAATGGTGCTGCTGTAGTTGCTCTCCAGCTGACATGCACACGTCTGGTGCAAAGCTACCCCTGCTTTATGAGGGGTAACTTTAGGCAAGCCATTCGTCTTACGGCACCGCGCGTAGCCTTCGCCGATTGCGCGTAGTTTCGGGAATCAGCGCATCTCCCTCATTTGCATATTTGAATACAAAATCAATGGGAGGGCACGATGTTGCCCGCGTAAATATGCGTTTGCGCTGCGCAATCGCAGAATAGCTAGTACGGGCAGGAAAAGCCTTTTTTCTGGCATATCTGGTTCTGTGGCTGCGGCGCATAGATACGGTGGCGTATATTTGCATTTACGCAGCGCATCTCCATATACGCCAGCGTAACTTCTTTGAGAATCTGGCCCTTCCTCTTTAAAATACATTTACTATATTTCAAGCTTGGTGAATAAAGGTAGCCTCTGCTTACATATTATTATTTAATGATTTCATTATTATCATTTGCATAGTTTAAAGTGTTCAGGTTTGTGGCAGATTTTCTTAAAAATCATCTAAAATTGATTGGCAAATAATTGAATTGAAAAGGGACAATCTTTCTCTGTAGAATTTCCTCTAGTATTGTTTAAAACTTTAAAAAAATAAATTAATTATATCCTATTTTTTTTTTTTTGTAACAAATGATTGTTGCCTTACTTTACATTTACTTTACATTGAATTAAAAAAGAACATAGTATTTATATGTTTGTTGCCACCAACTGCATTGTAAATAACATTAGTTTTTATATTTTACACATTTACAATACATTATTTTTTACAAATATAATAGTTATTGGCTAGGAACTACTTGTAATTTAATGAATTATACTATACTTTCAATGCAAGAAAAAACAAAAAATCTAATATTGGCAACAATTTACAATTTATCTGTAGATTTCTCAATAAACAGTATGGCTTAAATACATTCTTCCATAATACAAATGCTTTTCCTGTTTGGCAGATGCTATTGATGCCACAGTCTCACAAGCGATACAGTGAATCAATTTATTTAATCTTTGCTTCAATACAATGATACTTTTTAAACAATAAAATGGCTAAAAATCTGCAAACAGGATCACAATCAGATCTTTCTTTTTTACATAGAAAAGGTTTTTAATGGCACAGGGGAGCGGATACGACAGTGAGCTTGACAACATAATTAGAAGATTGTTACACTGGAAGGAAAAGAATGCTTTATACGGCTTTCCCTTTTTCAGTAAGATTATTCTTCCTGAATAGTTAATCAGCTTTCATAGCTCCCTGAATCCATAGGCTTAAAGCCACTCACCAGGTCTTCTTACTTAATACTAAACGGCAAACAGTGACACTTTCAAAGAGGAAAGCTAAAGTGTTAACAAATGTGAGCAAACAGCTTGATGGTTGTAGATAAAAAAGAACTTTGACATATTACAAGTCATTTAAGAACATCACACTGTTACACCTCCAATGACATGAACTGACAAGGTTTGTTGGTCTATGCACCCATGTTTAATTTGTATGTCAGTTTTGAAGAGATTAGATAAATTTGCGGCTATTCAATGGAAGAATGGCTTTTGAACAAATGTTTACAGGGATGACTTAAAGGTACAACAATGAAAATAAGAGGATTACATGTGGAATATTTTCCTTAAATCATTATCATTTAGCTACACCAATTTAAACTGTGTAATATGAATGATTAACATTAGACAACCACCTTTAAGGCCTCGTACACACAATCAAATCTGTCTGCTGGAAACGGTCTGCTAGACCGTTTCAGCAGACAGATTCGATCGTGTGTACGGGCAAACAGACGGATTTGGCCACCCGACAGATTTCAAAGCATGCTTTGAAATCTGTGGGCTGGGAACCCGTCCGCCCAACATGTCTGCTGGTTAGTATGCTAACCAGCAGACATGTCTTCTCGCACACGCGCCGAATGATTTCGACGCATGCGCGGAAGTGTTTTACTTCCTGGTGCGGTGACGTGGCGGCGTCAACGTCACCGCCACGTCACCGACACGTCAGCGCGCTGTCTGCTGGCAGGGATTTTGGTTTGCTCGTGTGTACACGCGAGCAAACCAAAATCCCAGCAGACAGATTTGTTCAAATCGGATTTACTCGTGTGTACGAGGCCTAAGACTCTGCCCTTAAAATCAAAGCACAGAGAGCTCTCAGATGGATCACTCAATATTTGTCTCTGACATCAAGCAATCCATGGCAATGCCCCGTCATTTCCCTTGAAAAAGTATTCATACCCCTTGAAATTTGCAACCAAAAATGTAAATGTGTTTTATTGGGATTTTATGCGATAGACCAACACAAAGTGGCACATAATTGTGAAGTGAAAGGAAAATGATAAATGGTTTTCAATTTTTTTTTTTACAAGTACAAGTAAATGTCTGAAAAGTGTGGCATGCATTTGCATTCAGCCCTCTTTACTCTGATACCCCTAACTAAAATCGAGTTGAACTGATTGCCTCCAGCAGTCACCTAATTAGTATAGAATAGAGTCCACCTGTGTGTAATTTAATCTCAGTATAAATACAGCTGTTCTGTGAAGACCTTAGAGTTTTGTTAGAGAGCCTTAGGGAACAAGCAGCATCATGAAGGCCAACGAACAAGCCAAACAGGTCGGGGATAAAGTTGTGGAGAAGTTTAAAGCAGAGTTAGGTTATAAACAAATATCCCAAGCTTTAAAACTCTCACGGAGCACTGTTCAATTCATCATCCGAAAATGGAAAGAGTATGGCACTACTGCAAACCTCCCAAGACATGGCCGTCCACCTAAACTGACAGGCCGGGCAAGGAGAGCATTAATCAGAGAAGCAGCCAAAAGACCCATGGAGGAGCTGCAAAGATCCACAGCTCAGGTGGGAGACTCTGTCCACAAGACAACTAATTGTCGTGCACTTCACAAATCAGACCATTATGGAAGAGTGGCAAGAAGAAAGACATTTTTGAAAGAAAGAAATAAGGAGTCATATTTGTAGTTTGAAAGAAGCCATGCGGTGGACACATAAAACATGTGGAAGAAGGTGCTCTGGTCAGATGAGACCAAAATTAAACTATTTGGCCCAAAAGCAAAGCTCTATGTGTGGTGGAAAACTAACACTGCACATCACCCAGAACCCACCATCCTCACCGTGAAACATGGAGGTCAGCATCATGTTGTGGAGATGATTTTCTTCAGCAGGGACAGGAAAGCTGGTCAGAGTTGATGGGAAGTTGGATGGAGTCAAATACAGGGCAATCTTAGAAAAATATCTGTTAGAGTCTGCAAAGGACTTGAGACTGGGGGGAGGGTTCACGTTCCATTAGAATAACAATCCTAAACATATAGCCAGAGATACAATGGAATGGTTTAGATCAAAGCATATTCATGTGTTATAATGGCCCAGTCAAAGATTAGACCTAAATCCAATTGCAAATCTGTGGCAAGACTTGAAAATTGCTTTTTTAACGGATGCTCTCCATCCAATCTGGCAGAGCTTGAGCTATTTTGCATAGAAGAATGGGCAAAAAAATCATTCTCAAGATGTGCAAAGCTGGTAGAGACATACCCAAAAAGACTTGCAGCTGTAATTGCAGCGAAAAGGTGGTTCTACAAAGTATTGACTCAGGGAGGCTGAATACAAATGCACGCCACACCTTTCATATATTTGCTTGTAAAAAATGTTAAGAACCAGTTATCATTTTCCTTTTACTTCACAATTATGTGCCACTTTGTGTTGACCTATCACACAAAATCCCAATAAAATACATTTACGTTTTGGTTGTAACAAGACAAAATGTGGAACATTTCAAGGGATATGAATACTTTTTTAAGGCACTGTATGTGAATGCGGAGGAGTCTGATTGGTTCTTAGTACTACCGCTAACAGTTTGTGTCCTGCTGTGCAAGTTATGACAGGAGGCAGAAATCAAAGGTTGATATAAAGACAGATTGTCAGGAAGGCTCTGTCAGAAGACAGTATAATAACAGCAGACAAATTCCTGTTCCCCAAATCTGTGGAAGATGAGGCGCGAACCAATATGCGCCAGAATGCAGACTAATATGCGCATGCACGCATAAAATGTGCTTGGTGCATCCTGTAACAGATAAGGGTGCCATATGGGCTAATTATGCTGGATCAGCACCCAGGATCAGTGCTGTCTCCTCTACAGAGTTCTGTGATTGTCATGTTCCCTGCATTTGCTCTTATTCTTGAAATAATGACCGGATTGCTCCTTACTAATCCTGCTGTCCACCTGCATCGACCCCAGCTTGTCCATTGTCCATTCTCCTGTCTCCATATCTGTAACTGATCTGTTTGTTTTGTGTTTGACCCGGCTTGACTTTGCTGACTTTGGTTATGTTTCAGTCCCTTTGGAGCTACCAAGTTGCCTGCACCTGCCCATCTGCCACTGGGACCTGCTCTTCAGCTAACTATGTCTAAACACCACCCAGTTTCTTCCCCATCCACTGCCATCTGGCATACTACTCATCCAGATGCCTAGCAACTTCCATGTCTACTGGCACTCGTGCGACTCTGCATAAACTAGCCTCTACCCACAAGGTACATGACACAGATACAGGTCCTAAAATGTGTTTTATATTAAAATGCATTAGAATATGTGTAATTAAATAAAAAGCTGCATTAAACCTATTTTTATATATGCCTTGAGTTACATTTTTCCAAGCTTACTTACTTTTCTTATTCAGTCACCATCATTGATGTTTTGTTAGTTTTTTTTTCAGCAGCAAGAATTTTGAGTTAAAAACAGAATATTTTTTCTCACCGCTATTTGGTCTTGAGACATTGCTGGTCCTACTACTGTGTAAGCATACAAAAGGTTTGCACTAATGCAGACTGCGGGTCTCCAGAGTAGTGGAGAAAACTGGGTATTTAGTTCTTCTGGGTTTTGTTATTCTGAATCAGGGTCTGGAGCTTGAAGGCTTCAATGTGTTTGTGCTGAGATGAAGAAGTTTAAATTTTCATTTGTCCAAGGGTTGGGTAAATCTCAGGACTCAGGACTCCTTACAGGAGGGAGATGTGCTCTCGTTTATAGACAAGTGTGTAATTTATTCTGAAAACAGAGGTGCTCTACTTAAAAGACAGCACTACATGTTGGAGAGATTCTATGTCCACAGGACTGAGATAGTTAAGGTGGCTATGCAAGTCTGGGAGACTGAGAGAGAGAGAGTCTGGGGAATTTAGAAACTAAGGACAAATAGGCGAGTTCAAGGGACTGTTTAAATCTGTAAATCTCAGAGGAGTGAGAGGAGCGAGAGAGTCAAGAATGTCAGGAGAAAGGGTATTGCAAGGCGCCCCGAGGGGCGTAAAACTCCTTTTGGTCATTGCGGGTATTTAAAAAGTCAGGTGTCCCACCCATTACTGAGGGGGCGGGGGGCAGTCAGTCTCCCTGAGTTTCTGTTCTTTTTCTGTGTATTTAAAAATGTTTCATAACTGCCAGGTCTTGGAATATGCCTCCTGTCTTTGCTGACTGGATAGGATCAGGTCCTCCATTCGACTGATCTCATCCACTCTGTTGAGCCAAAGAGCTATGGTCGGCGGGTGAGGGGACTTCCAGTCGAGAGGCACACAGGCTTTGGCTGCATATAAAAGATGACGCACAATTGATTTTTTGTAGATCCCAGGCGA
Organism: Rana kukunoris; assembly: GCA_029574335.1. Lineage (NCBI taxonomy): Eukaryota > Metazoa > Chordata > Amphibia > Anura > Ranidae > Rana > Rana kukunoris. Next base: position 228,763,993 of record CM056050.1, on the reverse strand, counting down.
CATATCTGTCGCATGAAGGAGAAAGTACGCTGGGTCGTCCGGCATCGTGTTCTCTACAAATTTCTGGGTAATCCGGCGTACCTCTCCCCAAAAGCCCCTGATCCGTGGGCATGACCAGAACACATGCAAAAGAGTGCCCCTGTCTTGTTGTAATCTCCAGCAGGTGGCAGTGGCGGTAGGGAACATTTTATTCAGGAGATCCGGGGTTTTGTACCAACGTGTGAGGATCTTGTAATTCATCTCCTGAATTTTAGAGCACAGGGAGGACTTGTGTGTAAATCAAATTATATTTTGTTGAGTGTTGAGCGTTTCCGGGGGAAAGGCCTGGAGGTGGGACCCGTGCACCTCGGCTGGATGGGCAGGGACGCCAAGCAGGCCAAAGAAGGGTGAGCCCCTGACAAAGTATGGGGTAGCAGCCCCCTAGTCCTGTCCTGAGGAGGAACGCTCTGGGAACAGAGCACTCAAGGGGGAGGACTCCGCTGCAAGGCAACTTACTGGGCTTAGGGCAGTGATACGACATACCGGACAATGCAGAAGGGGGGGAAAGAACATGGGATTCAAAAAAAAGCATCCATAGCAGGGGCGGCGGGCGGGCAAAGGCTGGGGACAATAATACATGGCCCAGGGCCTACTCACGTGCCGCTTCTCCCCAGGCTGAATGGTGCCTCCATCTACCCCTCTACGGTCGTGGCATCAGAGGACCTCGGTACACCGCTGCACCTGATTGTCCGTTCTGGTGAGGCAGGAACTGGAGCCAGTCTGGCACCTGTATCGGCTCAGATTCCAGAAACCGGAAAAGAGCCGGGAGGTCTGCAGCATTTTGAAGCGTGAAGGCATTGGTTTCCTTGCGGAATGTGACCGACACCGGGTATCCCCAGTGATATGTATGTCCCGATTGCTTGGCGGGGTCCAGAAGAGGCCGCAGTATCGCCCTGCGGCACAGAGTTGCTCTGGATAAGTCAGGCATGATCCGGACCTGTGCGCCGTCCACTTCGATCTCCCCTTGATCCCATGCCTGGCCCAGGATAGCCTCCTTCTGCACATAACAGTGTAGGGCGGCAAACCACATCATGCGGTCTATCCGGATCCGTCGGCTTAGGCCCAAGTGCCCTATGCACCCTGTCTAACGCGATCTCCACCCCTGAATCACCTAGGACATCGCAGAAGATGCCGATCACTTTGGCCCCGACGTCCTCCGCATCCGCAGACTCCAGCATGTCCCGGAGCCGCAGATTATTGCGGCAGCTCCGGTCTTCCACATCTTTCAAGTGGAGCTGCAGTGCGACTGCCGCCTCACGGTGCTGATCCTGGGATTGTTCAAGTGCCGCCACTCGGGCCGCCAGAGAGGTCACCGACTCTTCTCCCGATGTCACCCAGTCGGTGAGTGTAGAAACCTCCCCTCTCACCTCCTGTATATCTCGCCTATGGGTTTCCTCCAGTCGCAGGATTAGAGCTCTGAAAGAAAGCAGCTTCACTCAGCCATGTCCAGGCCATGCCCTGCTTTGAAATCCTTACCTGTGAGAGACCTTGCTGATGCCCTATAACTACAGTACATTGTGTTTCTGTGCTCAGTCTTGCCATTGTGTATGACCTGTGACAAACCTTCCTTAGCAGCAGAGTTTGGCTGTTTCACACCCAGTTTTGAGCATCCTTCACAGCTGTTTCTGTTTCAATTAATTACTTTTTCAACCTACATTGGTTATTTATACACCTGACTGTAATCCTACAAACTCCCTGACTTTGTGCAAGTGTACAAAGTGTGCAAGTGTAAAAATGTATGCTGGTTTCAACCCAAAGGGTTGTTGCACAAAATATTAATTTGATTGAAATCTTTTGCTCACTTTGGATTTTGTAAATTGACAAAAATAAACAATTAATTTATATATATTTAAACCACTTAACAACCAGGCAATTTCTGACACTTCTCTCCTACAGGTAAAAATTATATTTTTTTGCTAGAAAATTACATAAAACCCCCAAACACTATATACTGTATATACTTGAGTATAAGCCAAGTTTTTCAGCCCTTTTTTGGGCTGAAAATTAACCCATCGGCTTATACTCGAGTCAGCGTGTCATTGCCTCCTGACCTCACCGTAACCATTGCAGAATCCAATCTGTCTGGGTTCATGACATATTCAGATGGCGGCCGTACAGTTTTAAAAACTCGCGCTCCTCCTTGTGCTGTTCCGTGATCAGCGGAACACCCGGTTTCCCAGCAAACACTGTGTTCAGTGTTCTGCCTATCATGATCGCCCTCTCATCTATCACGAACGAGAGAACAATTGTGATAGGCGGAACACTGAACACAGGTGGAATACTTGGTTTTTCAGCAAACACTGTGTTCAGTATTCCACCTATCACGATCGCCCTCTCGTTCGTGATAGACAAGAGCACGATTGTGATAGGCGGAACACTGAACACAATGTTTGCTGGGAAACCGAGTGTTCCGCCTATCACTGAACAGCATAAGGAAGAGAGCGAGTTTTTAAAACTGCACGGCCGCCGTCTGAATATGTCACCAGCTCGGGTATACAGATCGGATTCTGCAATGGTCACAGTGAGGTCAGGCTGCAAAGGTAACGGGACCTGCCGGGGGAACCAAATGGATCCTGCCATGGTCGAGTTGAAGAGCTGCAATGGGCACAGTGAGGTCAGGCTGCAATGGGCACAATGAGGTCAGGCTGCAAATGGGCACAGTGAGGTCAGGCTGCAAATGGGCACAGTGAGCTCAGGCTGCAAATGGGCACAGTGAAGCTGCAAATGGGCATTGTTGACCCTCTTTTGCGCTTACAGTAGCTGCTGCATTCTCACCCTCGGCTTATACGCGAGTCAATATGTTTTCCCATTTTTTTGTGGTAAAATTAGGTGCCTCGGCTTATACTTGAGTATATACGGTATGTTTAAAAAAAAAAAAAACACTTTCATGCTTAAAAAAAAACAGTAAAGTTAGCCCAATTTTTTTGCATAACGTGAAATATGAAGTTACACTGAGAAAATAGATTCCTAACATGTCACGCTTCAAAATTGCACACGCTCGTGGAAAGGCTCCCAAACTTTGGTACTTAAAAATCCCCATAGGCGACGCTTTCATTTTTTTTTTACTGGTTACATGTTTTAAGTTACAGAGGAGGTCTAGGGCTAGAATTATTGCTCTCGCTCTAACGTTTGCGGTCAACACCTCACATGTGTGGTTTGAACACCGTTTTCATATGTGGGCGGGACTTACGTATGCATACTCTTCTTAATGCGAGCACACGGAGACAGGGGCACTTTAAATAAAAATGATTGTTAATTTTACTTAAAACAAATTTAGTTTGACACTTTAATATATATATATATATATATATATATATATATATATATATATGTATATATATATATATATATATATATATATATATATATATTTGATCACTTTTATTCCTATTGCAAGCAATGTAAACATCCCTTGTAATAAGAATATGGCATGACAGGACCTCTTTACAGTGAGATATAGGGTCAATAAGACCTGACATCTCAACTCTAGGCTGGGTAGCATAAAAAAAACATCAAAGTTTCGCAGCCGAAGCACCGCCTTTTTTTTATATGCAGAGGCCAGGCGTGACGTCATAACACCGTGCCCAACCTTTGACGATCATAGAGACTCCGGCAACCATCTGGTCGGCCAGAAATGTCTATGATTAACATCCCGTGGCTGATCCTGTCACAGACTTACCGATTGCACAGGTGAGTCGGTAGAAGCACCAGAGGGCAGAGGGAGGGGGGACATCCCCTCTCGCCGCCCGTAAGAAATATCAAGATGCAGAACAGTCGCTATGATCATCCTTATGGTGTAGGGAATCGCTGGCTGAAAATGCCGATATTTGAATGATGCCTGTAGCTGCAGGCATCATTCAGATATATCACCACAAATCCGAGAACGTCATATGATGGCCAGCGGTTGGCAAGTGGTTAAAATAGAAAAACGAATTTCTCCTTCACCGGGTCCTGATGAGTAAGTTAACAAAAAATCATGTATTAATGATAATGATAGTAGTGGTACTGGAGGGGGAGCCATTGGTACACCACTAGAATTAAACACTGTTAATAAAAACCAACATATTTTGACTAATATTAAGGTTACCTGAAGTTACATATTTATTAATATACATTAAAAATTAAGCATATAAAAAATCCTTGGCCAAGGAAAAATTACAATAACAGACTGGCACCACAATGCCTCACAAGTATACATGTGATATAATATTGTTATATTATAGACTAGACAAGCAGTGTTGCTGAAATGATTGAAAATCACATGTGTATTCTGCAAAAAAAGTAGTGAAAAATTTGTAATCTTCTAGCAGACTGAAAGCCTATAAGTGTCCTGTTACAGTGCACTGGATTCCTGTGCAAGGGCTAAATGCATATATTGTAGAGCTCCAAATGGGCCATTATTTCCGAGAGGAATTAGACGAATATCCACCAGCTACAAATAAGGTATCTCATGTGAGTGTAGTAAATGAAAAGTGGAGTGCAAGTACAGGTAAGCCGGTGTAACTGAAAGAAAATTTCAACTCTTAGTCACCATTTCCACTGGCGTTTTTACAGCCACGTTTCTGAGCGTTTTTTACGGCTTAAAAACGCCTGTCTATGTTATTCTATGGCATCATTCCCACATAGACGTTTTTGAGCTGCAAATGGCCTAGGCGTTTTTGAGCTGTAAAAAAAACGCAGGAGCAGGGCGTTCTAAAGCTCCTAAAACACAGCTGTAAAAACGCTCGACCTTAAAAAACGTGCAAAAACGCGCAAAAACACGCATAAACGCGCAAGAACGCGCAAAACCGCGCACCGCGGCGCTTTTGAGCTGCAGGGATTTCATAAAAAATCTCATATATATAGCCCAGAGATTTTTTTTTTTCAAAAAACGCTGCCTAACGCTAGCGTTAAAAAACGCGCAAAAACGCGCATGCAAAAACGCAGTAAATTTCACGTTTTTAACGCAAATTTTTCCAGGCATACCTAGCTGTTTTACAGCTCACTTTTAAAACGCCAGTGGAAATTAAGCCTAAGGCCTCATTTCCACTGGCGTTTTTACAGCCACTTTTCTGAGCGTTTTTTGCAGCTTAAAAACGGCTGTCCATGTTAGTCTATGGCATCATGCCCACCATGACGTTTTTGAGCTGTAGATAGCTAAGCTGCAAAAAAAACGCGGGGCCAGTGCGTTCTGAAGCTCCAGCAATAGAGCTGTAAAAACGCCAGACATAAAAAAACGCTTAAAAACGCGGCCGCGGCGTTTTTAAAGCTCCAGCATGGACAGGCGTTTTTAAGCTGTAAAAAACGTTGCTGTAAAAACGCAAGTGGAAATGAAGCCTTAGGCCTTATTTCCACTGGCGTTTTTACAGCCACGTTTCTGAGCGTTTTTTACAGCTTAAAAACGCCTGTCCATGTTATTCTATGGCATCATTCCCACATAGGCGTTTTTGAGCTGCAAATGGCCTAGGCGTTTTTGAGCTGTAAAAAAAACGCAGGAGCAGGGCGTTCTGAAGCTCCTAAAACACTGCTGTAAAAACGCTCGACCTTAATAAACGCGCAAAAACGCGCATGAACGCGCAAAAACGCGCACCGCGGCGCTTTTGAGCTGCAGGGATTTCATAAAAAATCTCATTGGTCACTGTAGCCTCTGTAAACACAGGAAATTCCTGTCTGGACATTTCAATTTTACCCAGGAGTGCTTTGCAAAGCCGTGTGCTTGTGAAGAGAGAGAGAGAGAGAGCAGACAAGATGTCTAATGTGAATGCTGTGTCCCAGCCTGCCCTGATAACAGCTGTTCAGGCTCACCAGGAATTGTGGGATGTGTCCCATGCTCTGCATGGGGATCATGTGAGAAAGATTGCTTTGTGGGAAGGCATTTGTGCAGAAATATACCCCGGCTGGGAAGACACAGAAGAAGAATCCAGTGAAAGGAAAGAAATCAGTAAGTTCCTTTTACTTTGATGCAAGTTTATAACCACTTGCCATCCTTGTCAATTCTGACCTTTTTTACCTACCTGAAAAGCATCTTTTTTAGGGATAGAATTACATAGAAACCCCAAAAATATATATTTGTTTTAGCCAAGACCTTATAGAATACAATGGTGGTCACTGTAACTTATCTCAAACGTAGCTATCATGTCACCCATCCAAATTGTGAAATGGAGTTATTGTGCTTCATTTATTTAGATCTTGCACAAATTTTGGCAGCAATACCTCACATGTGTGGTCCGAACACCATTTCCATATGTGGGTGGGACTTGCGTATGCTTTCGCTTCTGCGTGCCGGCACACGGGGACAGGTTTGCAATTCGCAGTGGTGAGTCAGTAGACGTCAGTCGAAGCACCGGAGGAGTTATATCCCCTCTCGCCGCAAGTAGCAGAACAGCTGCTATGATCGTTTGGGCACTAAAAGAATGGTATCTGAATGATGCCTGTAGCTGTACCCATCATTTAACTATCCGCGTATATCATTCTGAAATCCCTGTCCAAAGTCAGTCAGATATCCCCGCACCCCTTTTACAGAGATGTACCTTGGGTGGCAAGTGGTTAATGTAAAAGAAGATTGCATCTCAAACCCTTTTTTTTTATGTAGTAAAGAAATTGCAAAAGAGATGGAAGTCCCTGCGTGATCGCGTCCGCAGGGACCTGACTGAAGAGGATAAAGCGTGCAGAAGTGGAGCACCTGCCAAAAAAAAAAAAAAGCATGTTTACTTCAGGGAACTCGCTTTCCTACGCGAAAATATTCAAAACAGCAGCAGACCGTAAGTTTAATTATTTTTCGGAATATATAGACTATGTTCAATATTTTAGGTCACTGTCTTTGCCCAGCAGTCTCTCATAATTTTTTTTTTTTGGTAATGAAAAGCCAAAAATTATGTTACGCCATGAGAATCGTGATCTATCTTCTAAGGCAGGTATATCAAACTGGCCGCCCTCCAGCTGTTCCAAAACTACACGTCCCATCATGCCTCTGCCTGTGAGGCCGTGTACACATGGCAGAGAACCTCGACGAGGCAGAACACATCGTTCCGCCCGTCGAGGTTCTCTGCCGGCCGTCGAAATCGGCGACCCGCCCGTCGGGAATGGCAACCAGCCATTCATCCAGGCGGGCCGTCGAGCAAAAAGAGAGCGTGCTCTCTTTTCGCTCGACGGGATTCCCGACGGGCGGGGCGAGCGCTCCGTGTACACACGGCCGAGGTCCTCGCTGGAATGCAGCTTCCAGCGAGGTTCTCGCTGGTTTCCAGCGAGAACCTCGGTCGTGTGTACGCCGCCTTAGAGTCATGCTTGTAACTGAGATAAATCCTTGCAATGCCTCATGGGACTTTTTTGTAGTTTTGCAACAGCTGGAGGGCCGCCAGTTTGACACCCCTGTTCTGAGCCAAAGAAATGTGATTCTCCTATTCAGCAAAATCATGCAGCTCTAATGGACATTGCCTTTCAGGCAGTATTCTATATGTCTATTGATTACTTACATTTTGTATTGTCTGCAGCACAACCTCAAATGTATCCCCTGCGGCTGCAGCAAGTTCAAACACACAACCCAGCAGTCCCAACAGTCCCACAGATGAGAACCCACATTCACCAAATGCGGATGTACCTGCATGTCTAGATGAGGTAACTGCTTATGTCTGCCTATCTACCTGTCTATGGGCTAGATTCAGGAAAGAGATAAGACGGTTTATCTCCAGGTAAGCCGTCGTATCTATATGTCTGAGCCCTCCTATCTATGCGACAGATTCATAGAATCTGTTTCGCATAGATTTCTCTTAGATCTGACTTGCGTAAGTCTCTTATGCTGTCGTATCTTATTTTAATATGACGCTAGGTGGTGTTCCCGTAGAAAATATGCAAATGAGCGTATACGTCGATTCCCGAACGTGCGCCCGGTCAGCGTATCTGTTTACGCCATTTAAGTTAGGCTTACACCTGGCCTAAAGTTATCCCTGCTATATGATGCGCAGTCAATGTAAAGTATGGACGTCGGGATAGACGTCGTTTGCGTAAGTCAATTTTGAATGGGGATGGGCGTATGTTACGTTCACGTCGCTTTCAGTGACAATTTGCAACGTGATTTGGAGCATGCGCACTTGAAAACTTTCAACGCCGGCGCATGCGCAATACATTCGGAGTGTGATCATGCTTCATTAAAATAATAGACGCCCCCTACCCACCCAATTTTAAAATTACGACGGTCCATTGACGGTACATCGCCACAACTTTACAGGTAAGTGCTCAGTGAATAAAGCACTTCACTGTAAATTGTGGCGGCATAATGTAAACAGCATACGCTACCTCTGCACAAAAATAGGTGATTCTACCTGAATCTAGATCTATGTCTTTGTCTGTCTGTCCATGTACATGTTAATTATAGTTTTGGTTAATTTTTCAGGATTCGTTCCCAACGGAAGTAGCACCTGCCAGTCGGGTAACTACAGAAGCAAGGGGTCAGGGTGGTCTCCGTGGCCGTGGCCGTGGTCGTGGAAGTCAGCCGAGGGGCGGCTGTGATGAACCGTTGTTATCACTGCTGCAGCAAGTGCGGGAGGAGAGGCGCAGTGTGGATGCATTTCTAGATCCTAGCAATCCACGCAGCACATTTTGCAGAAGTCTCTATCCTATCCTGGAGGACATTGGAGGAGACCAGGAGAAGACTTGTATGAGTTTGTTGTACACAGTTGCAAATGAATTCCGTGAAGCAAAATTAAATGGTGGCCCCATACCAAAATTCCAATTAATTAATACTCTTGTTCCGCCAACGGCCCCTGGCACCTCAGCAATGCAACCATCCCCCTATTATCCCATTCCTCCCATTCCCCCCCGACCTACACCATCTTATTCACATATGTTGTCCCAATCCTATGAAGATTTCACCCCAGCCACCTCCTCCCATTACCCTTCCCCGTACTCTGCACCCCGCTACCACCAAGAATCATGGAATGAGCGCCAGCCCCAATCTCGTCCCAAATCCCCACATGCCCATGGAGATCAAGTCTCCACCCCCACGTATCACCAGCTTGGATAATTTTTTTTTAATTTTATAATAAATATTACTTTCTTTACAAAAATTGTTCAATTGTTTTTTTTATGATGCAAAAAAACACTCCTTTTCCCTCTGCCTTCAGACAGGCGTATGCTAGCCCTTTTTGGGCTTAGCATACACCCGCCTGAAGGCAGAGGGCAAAGGACTGAAAATGGGCTAGCATACGCTTGTTAAGATGCAGAGGGCAAAGGACTCCTTTGCTCTCTGCCTTCAGACGGGAGTAAGCTTGGCCTTTGCCCTCTGCCTTAAGGCAAGCGTATGCTAAGGACTCAAAAAAGGATAGCATACGCTTGTCAGCATGAAAAATGGATATATGAAAATATATTTTTGTTAGACAAATGCTTATTTCCAAAAAACACAAGAAAGTTATACTGTATACATCTTTATTCAAAATTTAGCTCTATCTGTATAGAAGTTAGCTGTATCGGAATCCATGTGTCTTCAAATTTTGTCTTTCACACAAAATCATTCTGCCATGACACCTCTCCTTCTGGGGATTCAAAAAATGCAGCAAACTGGTTGCGAATGCTCATGACCCGTGCCGTTGAGCGTAGGTCCATAAATTGCACCCTCTGTGATTGGTGACTGGGCTCCGGATCAACGTTGCTGCTGTCATTGTCCCTAAGATAATTATGGAGAACACAGCAAGCCAGAACAACTTTAATGGCGTTCTCTACATCAAGATGTATGCTTGTCAGTAAAACACGCCATTTGGCTGTGCACACCCCGAATGCACATTCCACAACACGGCGTGCACGGCTGAGTCTGTAATTGTATATTTTTTGCTGCCGGTTGAGACCATAGCCGCTGTATGGCCTCATGAGGTTTTCGGCCAAACCAAAGACCTCGTCTGCCACCATAACTAGAGGCAAACTGGGTTCCTCAGTGCAGGGTAGTGTTGCTCACGAATATTCGTATTGCGAATATTCGGCTCGAATATGGCATATTTGAGTATTCGCGATATATTCCGAATTTCGCGGTGAATATTCGCTATTTCGAATATTCGTATTTTTTCAATTTTTTTTTAGAACAGATCACATCCTAGAGATCCCCATCGACATCTAAAAGCATTGCTGGTATGATTAGAGACCTTGGGCCGAGTAGCTGCAGCGATCATTTTATATTGCCGAAAAATCGCAATGCGATTATTCGGCAATAGCGATATCGCGCGATTATTTTCGAGAAATTCGCAATATTGGGCCAGATTCAGCAACACTTGCGCTGGAGTATTTCGATATGCGCCGCGTAACTGTGAAGATGCGCCGTTGTTTCTATGTGCCCGTACCCACCAAACTAGATGCGCCCAATAACGGACCATTTGCGACCGGTGGAACGTTCCGACGCCAGAGTATCGTCAGTGCTTAATTTCGCTTGGCGCATCAGTCGCGCCTATTGATTTCCCCTGCAAATATGCAAATGAGGGATTTTTCACAATTCACGAATGGATTAGCACCATACGCTGGCTACATGCGCCGCGCGTATCTCGTCCGTCCGGCGCAAAGTTATTTCTACAAAAGGCTGCTTTATCTTTACTCCAGATGGCCACAGGTCAGCAGGAGAGCAGCTACAGCAGCGTTACCGACGATAAGAGCTAGCTGAGCACCCCCACTTGCAGGACAACACCTCTGTCCATGCTTGTCTGTCAAATTTTACAGCCATGGAGGAAGACATCATAGGTCTCCATAGCCGAGATGACGGCTGACAGCTCCTGGCCATTAAAGTTCAGCTTTCTCCTGTGTGTTTGCGGGGAACGGGAGCAGCCATCTCAGAACAAAAGTAACATCACTGCGGGGAGGGGGAGCAGGATATACTTTAGTGCCGGAATGGCGCTTCTACGGGCGCATTTAAACGCCCAACGGAAGGCATTGCGCTGACGTTTCCCGTGAAGTGGTGCCGACGGAAGTTGTGAGCATGCGCACAAAGGGGGCTAGTGGAGCCTCACTCACTGCGCATGCTCCGTGGTTGATGCGCTGAACGTAAGCCTCTGCGCTGGGCTCCGCCCATCATTTACATATGATCACACCCACTTCCCCTTGCGTCGGGTTACGCCAGCGCATTATCGTTACTCTGGCGCAAGTTTACGCGCAACTGCTATGTGAATAACAGTACTTGCGCTGAAAGGGTCATCAGAGTAACGTAAATGAGAAGCGTTACTCTGGAGCAAAGATGCTCTCATGTACCTGAATCTGGCCCATTCTTTTTAGCTAAAATAACACATATATTCGATCCGCAATCAATTTCTCATTCGCATTTTTGCGAAATTACGATAAAATATCAAGAATATTCTGAGCCAATCAGAGTGCTCCTTCCGCATTTGCCGAATATTCGCAATTATTTTGTATTGTAATATATCACGAATATTCTGAGCCAATCAGAGTGCTCCTTCCGCATTTGCCGAATATTCGCAATTATTTTGTATTGTAATATATCACGAATATTCTGAGCCAATCAGAGTGCTCCATTCCGCATTTCTCGAAATTTCGCAATTATTTTGTATTATAAAATATCACGAATATTCTGAGCCAATCAGAGTGCTCCTTCCGCATTTGCCGAATATTCGCAATTATTTTGTATTGTAATATATCACGAATATTCTGAGCCAATCAGAGTGCTCCTTCCGCATTTGCCGAATATTCGCAATTATTTTGTATTGTAATATATCACGAATATTCTGAGCCAATCAGAGTGCTCCATTCCGCATTTCTCGAAATTTCGCAATTATTTTGTATTATAAAATATCACGAATATTCTGAGCCAATCAGAGTGCTCCTTCCGGATTTCTCGAAATTTCATTTGCATTCGCAATTCGCATTCGCATTCGCAATAGCGAAATTTCGCAATCATTTCATTTCTAAAAAATATTGCGAATATTCTCATTTAACGAATATATCTCGAATATTCGACTATATATTCGAGATATATCGCGAAATCGAATATGGCATATTCTGCTCAACACTAGTGCAGGGTAGAGGCCTGCTTTCTGGGATGTTCAGTTGTCCCGCATGAATACGGCGTCCAAAGGCCGTCTCACGGAAGATACAGGCGTCACCTTGGCTGCCATAAGCTCCCACATCCACCAAAAGAAATCTGAGGTGTGCATCTGACAATGCAAGTAGGACCACGGAAAAATATTTTTTGTAGTTGTAATATGATGATCCTGAGTGCGGAGGCTTCCTCACCCTGATGTGTTTCCCATCAAGGGCACCTATGCAATTGGGGAACTGTGTCTTCTCCCAAAACGTGTCAACAACAGATTCCCAGATCTCCTCTGTGGGCTCTGGCATGACAACGTTATGCAATTCCTCCCATATTGCCACACATGTTTCCTTCACTACTGTGGAAACAGTTGTTACACCAAGAAGAAAGTAATGGTGTAAGGTTGCATAACTCTGTCCAGTTGCAAGGTACCTAAGAAAAACAAAAAATTGACATATTGAAAAAAAATACAAATAAAAATAAGTCCTAAATCTAACCTAACCATAACCCTAACCCTATCCCCTATCACAGAACCCTAAACCCGAATCATAACCCTATCCCCTAACCCTAACCTCTATACAATAACCCTATCCCCTAACCCTATCCCAGAACTCTAACCCCTAACCCTATCCCAGAACTCTAACCCCTAATCCTAACCCAATCACCTAATCCTGAACCTCTATCCAAGAACCCTAACCCTATCCCTAACCAGGGCCGGCGCAAAAAGTAGTCGGATTAAGCTGCCGCCTATAGCGCACTGACACCTAGAGCGCAAGTCTGGCTGCTGTGTATACACAGCGCTCTGTCGTGGTGATGTCACAGCCTTGTGTATGTGTAGAGCTGAGCCGGGTGTCAGTAACGGGATAGACGAGTGCGAGGAGGGGAGGAGTGCAGAGACGGCGCTGCTCAGTCAGTCACTGGGGAATGCAGATTTTTAGTGGAGCCGCTCTGCAATAGAAGTGTATGGGAGCCATCTGTGCTCCTCTCCTTCCTAGGCACAATACACAGAGCAGCCTACAACTGAAGTGTCTTCCGCCCAGTTCCTGACATTCATCCTGGGCACTGACTAGCTTGGGGGGGGGGGGGGGTTTTGCCACAGATCCGTGTATAAGGATACACACAGTTCCTGGGTCTGTAAACCCACTGTGCCCATTTTGAGGGATTCCCACCATCCCTGTGGTGAGTTGTGAGGTTTGGACACCCGCTGTGCCCATTGTGCGTGGTTCCCACCATTCCTATGCTCAGTTGTGGGGTCTGTACACCTGCTGTGCCCATAATGAGGAGTTCCCCCCCCAAAAAAAATGGTAGCAATCAAAAATAGGTGGGGTATACATGGGCAGGAAAAAGAGGGTGGGGTCAGGGGTAGAGCCAAAGTGGGGCGCAAAATGAGGTTTCGCCTAGGGTGTCAAAAATCCTTGCACCAGCACTGCCCCTAACCCTATCCCAGAACCATAATCCCTTACCATAACCTGTATCCAAGAACCCTAACCCTATCCCAGAACCCTAACCTCTAACCCAGGGATGCTCAAACTATGGCCCTCCAGCTGTTGTAGAACTACAAATCCCATGAGGCATTGTAACACACTGACAATCACAGACATGGCTAGGCATGATGGGAATTGTAGTTCCTGAACAACTGGAGGCCCATGCTCTAACCCTATCACCTAACACTATCGCCTAACCATATCACCTAACCCTAACCCATATGTGTTTTGCACTTACCTGAGTGTCACTAAGAGCCGTTCCTCCGGTGAAACCGAGTTGCGCATTGCAGTGTCCATCCTGGTCAGCCTCGGTCTGAGCCTCTCCAACAAGTCATCGAATCGTGCCACTGACATTCTTGTAAAGTTAATAAATTTGTTGGGATAGATACGCAATTCAGAATACAGATTGTGAAAATAGCCCGTTGACACCCGATGGGAGACCATAGGATGCACCCAATATTGATGCCGTCTCCTGCTTCTCTCCTCCTCCTGTCTCCTCCGTTGCCTCCGCAAGGCAATCAGAATGATCGCCTCATCTACTTTCTGCAGGACGGGATCCATATTTCTCCTCAAATAAGACAAGATGCCAAAAATTTCTAATAACTAAAATATGCTGTCTCCTCTCTCACTATCCCTCTCTCTCTCCAAACAAAATGGCGCTGACACATGCTCTGTTATGTTTTCTGATGCATTGTGGGAAATTTGGGAGTGTATATAGCCTAGAGAATTAAAAAAAAAAAAAAACGCTGCCTAACGCTAGCGTTAAAAAACGCGCAAAAACGCGGTAAATTTCGCGTTTTTAACGCAAATTTTTCCAGGCATACCTAGCTGTTTTACAGCTCACTTTTAAAACGCCAGTGGAAATGAGGCCTTAGCATTAGCTGATCACAGGTCCAGGGTGAGTGAGCTTAAGTTCCATTTCAACAGACTAGTAACTCCATCCCAGGCAGTCCAAGCGTAACTACAGATAAATTAAAAATTCTCCACTCAGAATGACTCTGTGATTTATAGCCCAGGATCAAATTAGACAGCCCTTAGCAATGTATACATGCCCTAGTGTACAAAAGGGAAGTATAAAGTATACTAATATTTCCATTGGCCTATTGTTGGCCCAGCAAAAAAATGACCTGGCCGGTTTTGCTAGCACCCTTTAGCTGCATCAGAGACCTTTACAACTTTTTTGCAGATTACACATGTGATTTTGAATAATTTCAACAGGACTGCTTATCTAGCCTCTAATATATATATATACATATTATATCACTACTTATGAGGCATTGTGGTGCCAGTCTGTTATTGTAATTTTTCCTTAAACAAGGATTTTTCATGTGCTCAATTTGTAATGTATATTAATCAATATGTGATTTTAAGTTACCTTATTCAGATGTGTCACATAACATTTGTTGAACTTGAAGGATAGTAGTCAAAGTCTGGTGGATATTTAGGTCTGGTATGGGTATTAAGGGGAGCCCTGTGCCATTTTTTTTTTAAATGGCGTATGGGTCCCCCTTAAAAATCCATACCAGACCCTTCAGGTCTGGTATGGATTTTAAGGGGAACCCTGTGCCAAAATAAAAAAAAAATATGGCATTGGGTTACCCCCAAAAATCCATACCAGAACCTTATCTGAACATGCAACCTGGCAGGCCACAGGAAAAGAGAGAGCGCCCCCACTGAACCATACCAGGCCACATGCCCTTAACATGGGGAGGATGTCCACATGTTGATGGGGACAAGGGCCTCATCCCCACAACCCTTGCTTGGCAGGGGGATTATCGGAATCTTTAACAAAGGAGACCCCCAGATCCCAGGCCCCCCCATGTGAATTGGTAACGGGGTACATTTTACCCCTACCATTTCCCCAAAAAAGTGTCAAAAAAGTTAAAAAACACAGTCTTTTATTAAAAAAAAATCCCTGTGCTTCAAAGGGGGGCAGGGCCGTACATGTCACTGGGTAACCTCGCAGCATTTCCCC
The DNA here is from genome assembly GCA_029574335.1 of Rana kukunoris. Taxonomy (NCBI): domain Eukaryota; kingdom Metazoa; phylum Chordata; class Amphibia; order Anura; family Ranidae; genus Rana; species Rana kukunoris. The sequence continues at coordinate 228,748,503 of CM056050.1, read as the reverse complement.
GCAGCTATTTAAGAGCTGTCACAGCGGGTGTATCGTCATTCGGCGGGTGGTGTCGGCTCTTTTTTCTCCATATCCTCCATTCAAGAATGAATTACATCGCTGGAATTTTCTTTTTTCTTTTTTTTTGTAAAGGACTTGTCCCAAGCTGTCGACTGTGTTTTTTAACACTTTTTTTGTGAAATGGTAGGGGTACATTACCCGTTACCAATTTACATGGGGGGCGGGATCTGGGGGTCAACTTTGTTAAAGGGGGCTTCCAGATTCCGAAGAAATTTTTTGGTTAAAGAATTTAGTTTCACTGCCAATGGGCATCCCTATTCTTAGATGTTTTCCATCAATTGCCCCAACAGAATTCGGAAAATTGTATCGGCCCCAGAAAACTTCCGCTATTTTGCACCAATCTTCGGTAGTGAGCTTCTTCACGACCAAATCCCTAAGAATATTCCAGATGTTTCTGAAAGTATCATGTACAATATTGCTGGCAGCAGTTTTGAAATCCAAGAACTCAAAATGCAAACTTGCAAAAGAATGTCCAGTTGCCAGGTACCTAAAATAGCAGAGTAAAAACAGTTTATTAGAATGATGCATATTAACAATAAGCTACTTCTATATTAGAAATAAAAACAAGCTTGGAAGGAGATGCCTGAGGAAGTGAAAGAAGAAGAGGAGAAAGACACTGGTGATGTACAGGGACAATTAATATGGTAAACACATTCACACCCACAATAACATGCTAGAATTAATTATTTCACTTAAAATAATGCTATGGATCTCCAAATGCCACACATTAGGTAAGAAGAAGAAAAAAAAATATATAAAAACTTACCTCAATATTATAATAAAGTCTTTCTCCTAAAGAAACTGGTGTTTTGTCACTCTAGATGGCTAGAGAGTAGAGTTGAGCGGACACCTGGATGTTCGGATTCGGACCCAAACCCGAACTTTGAAAAAAAAGTTTGGTTTCGGGACCCGAACTTGACCCGAACTTTGACACGAACCCAAACCCCATTGAAGTCAATGGGGACCCGGACTTTTGACTACTAAAATACTAAAATAGATTCACCTATATAATTCTTTCCCTATAGCAAGAAGCAGGAACCTAGCCCTAAACAATGTACTGGACACACACAGTATATCACAGGGGACAGGTGGAGTGCTGGTGAAATATGCAGAGATTCTCCTATATAATTCTCTGCCTATAGCAACAAGCAGGAACCTAGCCCTAAACAATGTACTGGACACACACAGTATATCACAGGTGACAGGTGCAGTGCTGGTGAAATATGCAGAGTCACCTATATATTTCTGTCCCTATAGCAAATAGCAGGAACCTGTCCCTAAACGATAAGATGCAGATCTCACAGAAATAAACAGTGCTGGTGTAGAATTCTCAATCAGGATAATCCTATCTAACACTCTCCCTCAATCAGCAGCAAACCTGTCCCTACCCTAGCTAAAGCAGACTGACGAGCCCTAAACAATGTAATGCACAGTCCCTAAAGGATAAGATGCAGATCTCACAGAAAGAAACAGTGCTGATGTAGATTTCTCAAGCAGGGTAATCCTATCTAACTCTGTCCCTCAATCAGCAGCAGCCTGTCCCTACCCCTAGCTAAAGCAGAGTGACGAGCTGTGCTGTGTGCCTCTATCTGATATAGAGGCTGGTCACATGCTGGGTCACATGCTGCACTGGCCAATCACAGCCATGCCATTAGTAGACATGGCTGTGATGGCTTCCTAGTCACAGCAGTAAAACAAATAACATACCCGAACTCCAAACCCGAACCCGAACTTTTTCCAATTATTCGGGTTTGGGTACAAAAAAAAACAAAGTCACTCAACCCTACTAGATAGCAAAGCCAACACTTCATCAAAACTGTAAAGAGGAAATATATGGTTATTAGCTACATTGACAATGTAAAAATTTACAATTTTTTACTCTGTTTCCATTGTTTTTTTTATTGGCTCAGGTTTTTTTGAACACTTCTAGCTATTCTATGCTAAAAACTAGAAAAAGAGTCATGGTGACCATGCATATACATGTTTTTCCAAAAATATCTTGTAGCATTTGCAAGTTGACATAGACAAATGTTTTCACTTTCTAATTGACATCCATGTGTAGTTGAAGAATTTGTCTTCATGAGCATGGAGGTTGTTATAAAGGACCTAAAACTGGCCTCTCTCATCCCTTTGGGCAATGATGAGATGAGAATGCCTGCTCCTTCTCTGGTTAGCCTCTTCTTCTTCATCGATTAACGCTGTTACAGCAGCAATAATGACTGCTGACCCAACATATTGCATAGCCAACATGTATGCTAAGCACTTTACAACACCTCACAACGAAAGAGGAAGGGGAAATGACTGAGCAGGAAAAGGAATTATGTCACTATGACAAAATCGCATAACATCAAAATCTCACAAATTGTTTGTAAAGTCGCATGACATCGCATCAAAAATCGCATTGCACAGTCACACTGTAAATCAAGCTACTTTGAGGTGGCAAAAGTAGAAACCTAGCTTAAACAAGAAACCATTGAAGGCGTGGTGAGCTTATTACAGAATATTAATATTAGTGGTTAACTTGTCATTTATATGTGTTGCTTACATTAAAAAACCTGGTACTCTTAAATTTTCCTTTGATCATTTTTGTAGATTTAAAAATGTTAATGAAGAAGTCTGTTGGTTACTTAATTCACATTTAAAAAATGATCAGTCATTTTTTCTCACTTAACAAAAAAAGCAGAACATTTCCTTTTGGTTTCTTTTTTGTTAGCATACACATTTTGGATTGTAGTCAAGAAGAATTACTCATTGTTTAGAGACTTGCTAGACTGACAGAAAGCTGGCACTGGTAGAATGCACTGAAAGTTAAAAAAATAAAAATTTTCAGAATGAGAGTACACTTTCTAATTTGCTGAGAGTGACTGCCACAGATTCTGCCAACATAAAACGGCTAAAGTAATGTAATTGTATGGCAAACTAGATTGGTTGGGATGAATCATAAAGTACAAGCTACTTATATCCTTTAATATACATTTAGTTGACACTTGCTTTTTTTCTATATAAAATTCAGGATTTTGCAAATGACCATGGTTTGTCAGCTTTAGCATAATGTAACATTTTGTAATTTGTCTCATTATTTTTTGGCTAGCTGCCTAAACCTAGACAATCAAAGTAGAACAAGAAAATAAAACCCTATAGTAAAGTAGTATATACCTCAAATATGTGGTAGCTGTGGGTTAAAATGAGCATACTGGGCTGAAAAATCTGAACAGATGTAATGGTGAGCAGAACTGCTTTAAAAAAATTTAAAATAGCTCCCACTTAAAAAATCATTGCACTCACAGAAGCTAAAGAGCCCATTCACACAGGGGCAACATGACTTCTAGCACGACTTTGGGAGGCAACTTGGACACAAATTAAGTATGAATCATCAGGCAACTTACAAGGCAACTTCAAGTTGCCTCTAGGACAGTATAAGGCAACTTTAAGTCGCCTCCAGGACAGGAGGCTTTCCAGTGGCCAATCAAACGACAATCAGCTCTGTGGGAGGGAGGGGGAGGGAGGGGCTTGCCTGAGAAATGTATGTTATGTTCCTGTATTGTTGCTTGATTTAAGACAGTAATCCGACTTCTTTTTTTTATTATTTGTTTTTATTAAGGAAGAATTTTCGTATACAACATTATACAGCAGAATAAAAGTGAACAATGTCGTATACAACAATATACAGCAAAATTAAGAGGCGGCACGCGGTGTGTAAACAGCATATCCATCATATGTCTTTGTACACCAACAGAATGTGAAAATACAAATATCAAATTAGGGGAATTCCCCCATACAACCTCATCAACGAAATTTACACCACCACCAATAAGAAGAAAAGAAAGAAGGGGAAGAGAGTAGAGGAGGATAGGAAGGAGAGACGAGGTAGAGATAGGTGGAGGAAAGTGAGGCAAAATGAAGGGGGAAAGGGAGAAGTATGCATGCCAGTCTACTTATTGTTAAACATATAAGTCATCAAATCGTCAAAGCAGTGTGATCATGAGTACCATTAACACTGATTAGTGTAATCAGTTTCATATTTTATACCAGGAAGTCCATATTTTCCAAACAGAGTCAAATCTACCTCTATCGCCACGTCTATTTGCAAGGAGGGATTCATAGCCATAGTTCACCTGAGTGAGTCTCAGAACCTCAGATACACTAGGACAGTGTTTCCCAACTCCAGTCCTCAAGGCACACCAACAGGTCATGTTTTCAGGATTTCCATTATTTTGCACAGGTGATTCGATCAGTTTCACTGCCTTAGTAATCACCACAGCTGGTTCAATTGAGGGAAATCCTGAAAACCTGACCTGTTGGTGTGCCTTGAGAACTGGAGTTGGGAAACACTGCACTAGGAGCTGTGTCTGCTTTCCAGTGTTGTGCAATAAGTGTTCTGGCCGCTAGGGGAACATGAGTAATAACTACCCTAAAGTCAGAGGGAAACTGATTAATGCCAATGTGCAAGATTGCTAAACCAGGACTAGGTCTCGTCAAAACACCTGTCATCCCCGAGATACAAGAGAAGACAGTATTCCAGAAACTGGTCAAGTGTCTACACTACCAAAACATATGTAGTAGATTCCCAATCCCCCCACACTTTCGCCAGCATAACGGGGAGCCACCAGATCCAAATTTAGAGAGTCTATAGGGAGTGAGATTTCATTTGAGAGCTATCTTTTGTGACAACTCCAAGTGGTTAACACACTTAGAGGATTTGTACAGTACTCTTAACGCCTGTATCCATTGGTCTTCAGTATAAGTCTCCCCCAGGTCTTCCTCCCATTTAATGTAAGGTTGGAATTTAACAAATGACAGCTTGTCCTGAAAATAATTATAAAAAAGAAAAATATATATAATAATAGATTAGCGCTTCAGATGAGTGATGAATGTGCACTATACATAAATAAAACAATGTGGTGAACATCAAACATAAATAGAATTGGCTACAATGGTAGCTGTAACTCAATAGTGATAAGTCCAAACTGAAGCTATAATGCAGTAAGTAACGTCTTTTACACCATGTGCATCCATGTGCTAAGTGTGAATAAAATATTGAGTGGTTGGAGTGAGTGGGTATATGAACAGTCTCTTGGGTAACAAGATGGTATATATGATGGTGGAGAGGTGAGTGTCTTCACTTTAATACTGTTAAAGCATCAGGATATCAACTCAGGTCTTGTAGTTCCCTTACCTGAAGGGTGCTATATGTGAGCATATAGTATCATTCCTCCAAGATCCGGGATCCAGCTTCCCCCAAATGTGTTCCTTCTTACTGCCCGGCGCTGTTGGAGTAGTCAAAGCTCAGCGATTCATCCAGGTGGATGCAGTGAGGAAAAAAACAGATGCCTCCAATGGTGTAGTAGGTAAAACGATGGGTGTTTAATATAAAAAAAGGAAAGTACACAATAGTACAAAAACTGTAAAGAAAATTCAGCAAATCACGGAGACGAAGCGGTAGTGTATCCACCTGGCCTCTATTGGCCTCTGGCTGGTACGGATGTCACGTGGTCACGACTCCCTACGGCGTTATGTCACGGGTCACGTGACTTCATCAGAGGTACTCTATTGGTTGTCGGGACACTCCTTTAATAGACGCTATACCAGATATAAACAAGCCACCATTTTCTCGAAGTCCTGACATACAGACATCGTTAGCTGTAATGGGGCCGTTGGTAAACATGACAGAGATTAAAATAACAGATGTTAAACTTAATAAAAGGGCTCAATTAATGTTATATAAAAGGCCATATTAGTGATATGTATCAACATAAAAATGCGGTAAACATTTCCCAATGTTATATAAAATACTATATTCACGAGGTCACACGGGTAATAAAGTGGGTGAATCGTGTATGTGGAACTGTCCCACTAATCAAATACGCAATGACCCATGTGTGAACATTAACACGGAGGGCTACTTGATATTAAATGCGTACCAATGCGTATGAATGAACTATGTAGAAACGCTTATATAGGTAAACTGATCGAGGGGGAGAGGGGGGAGGGGCATAGGTTTGGTTCGTGCCACCGACATCCTCCCTAGCCTTGAGTCATCAAATCAAATTCATTAACAAGGCAACAATCTACTATACCACATGTTACTCTAATAGTTTACTAAAAATGAAACATTAAAACTAATATAAAATGTTTAAAAATTGTTTAAAAAGCAATTCAGATCAAAGTCCACATTCATACCTCTTGGTGTGAGTGTATTGAGAGTATGAATCCAACGTGATTCTTTTTGGCTAATTATGCGTACTTTGTGGCTACCTCTCCAGGACGCTTTATATTTCTCAATACCCCAGAACTGAAGTGTGGTGGGGTCTTCATTATGCACCTTAGCAAAATGTCGTGATACGCTGTGTTTAGTATAGTCATTGGCTATATTGCGTATGTGTTCTTCTATTCTCATTTTTAATTTTCTTTTTGTCCTGCCCACGTATTGCAACTTACAGTCACACTGGAGTACATAAATCACTACTTCAGTGTGACATCCAATAAAGTCTCTGATTTCATGTGTTCGTCCTGTATTAGTGCCCATGAATTCTAATCTTTTCCCTTGGAACAATTTGGCATGCCTGCAGGCAAAGCAGTTCCTACAGGGATGGAATCTTTTTCCATTGAAAAAGGAAAACATCGGTTTTGGGGGCGGAGCAATCACCGATTTCACCAGCATGTCCCTAAGAGTGGGGGCTCTCTTGTAGATGATTTTCGGTTTAGTAGGGAGTATTGTTTTTAGATCTTTGTCACTGAGTAATATGTGCCAGTGTCGTTGTATAAGTTTATTTAGAACTCTATGTTGGACATTATAGTCCAATATGATACTGGGCACTACATCTTTAAGATTTTGTTTGTCTATTATCTTATTTTACAACATGGGTATTCTGTCTAGGTGTTGTACGTTACGAATTTGCTCATCTATCCAGGATGCTTTGTAACCTTTTTCTTCAAACCTTTTGCCAATGAAGTGGGCCTGCTCTTTGAAATCCTCCTCCTTGGTACAATTTCTTTTAAGTCTGATGAGTTGGCCTTTGGGAATGTTGTAGAGCCATGGTTTGTGATGGCCCAGATGAAGGCACACGCCGTAACACGTAGGGAAGATTGACGTACACCTGGGAGTGACGTGAGAATTCGGCTGACGCCGCCTTTTTTTATCAGATGCCAATTTTATATGTTTTTATGTAAGGAGATTACTGTTCAATAAATTACTTTATATCTTTATACTACACCATTGGAGGCTTGTCTCTCCTTATGTTTCCCTGAATACTAGAGAGAGTCCTGGGGAACATTAAGGATTTGAGTGAGAGAGAACCGGCCGTTATTGGCTTACCATCAGAAAGAATTGGAGATGCCCCGTTGATGTGTTGGACTGCATTTAATTTTTGCAGTGAGGTGAGAGGCTTGTGAGGCTGACCTTCACGGAGTGGCACTGGCACTTTGTGTGCGGACACCGCAATGCTCACGGATTGACCGCATTTAATTTTTGTAGTGAGGTGAGAGGCCTGTGAGGCTGATCTTCACGGAGTGGCACTTGCACCTTATGTGTGGACCCCGCTACGTTCACAGATTTTTTTGGAGTTTGTGCACTGCACGTATTCACTTATGGACTTTTCACATACTGTATGGACTATTCAACATATTTTAATTTATTTATTCTTTATTTTTTCTCTATACACTATACTTATGTATTTATTTATTTGTATGAATCTATGTATTTGGTCACTTTTGTGGTTTGTTTGCGCAAGATCACTTCACTTGATTTTTCAGCCAGCCTTTCAGTTGTGTTAATATGGAAGCGCGAAAGTAGTCCCGAACATCTATTAATCCTATACCCCCTGCCCGCCTATGTTTAAGTAACAGAAGTCTGGAGCACCTAGGCCTACTGGATTTCCAAATAAATCTAGAAAGCAATGAAGTCAAGGCTTTAAGACGCACGAGGGGCAAGGGGACTGGGAGGGTCCTAAAGATATAAAGGATCTGTGGCAGGATTAGCATTTTGAACGCGGCCAGGCGTCCGGACCATGAAAGCTCAATGTTAGTGTATCTAGCTACATCTTTAGTAATCTTTGAAATCAGAGGAATGTAATTGGCGTCAATTAGGACCTCACTGAGGGCGAGACCCCAAGGTCCAAGATAATGGATTTTGAAAAATTGGCTTTATAATAAGAGATCTGGCTAAATTCCGTCAGGGTGAGGTGGGCATAATGTAAGGAAGTTGTTGGGGATGTCAGAAAAAGAATTATGTCGTCTGCAAAAAGGTTCACAGAGTGAACCCCATCCTGAACACGAAAACCTGATCCTCTCCGCCAAAGGCTCTATCAAAAGGTTAAAGATGGAAGGGGACAGGGGACACCCCTGCCGAGTCTCATTAGAAATTGTGAATGTGTCAGATAATAAGTTGGAGGTAAAGACCTGAGCACAGGGGGAGGAATAAAGAGCTAACACAGCCGAGAGGATAGGTCCCGTAAATCCAAACTACTGGAGAGTGCACTTCATATAACCCCAGTGTACCCTGTCGAACGCCTTCTCCACATTCAAAGATAGGAGCAGAGAAGGCGTCCGACTGGCCTTAGCATGATGTATTATGCCGATAACTCGCCTTGTGGCATCTGAAGCCCGCCTTCCCGTGGTAAAGCCAGACTGGTCAGCGCCAACAAGCGAGGGCAGAATAGACAAGAGTCTGTGCGCTAAAACTTTCGCATAGAGCTATACATCGGAATTGAGAAGCAAAATTGGCCTAAAATTTGCTGGGTTGTCAGGTTCCTTGCCCGAATTAGGGATAGTGACCACATAGGCTTTGAGCATCTCAGAAGGAAACGAGGCAGAGGACACTGCAGTGTCAAACATTTCCCTAAGGGCTGGTGCCAGTCTGGCTTGGAAAGACTTGTAGTAGTCATTAGGTAGACCATCAGGCCCCGGGGACTTGCCCAATGGTAGTAGCTTAATTGCCCGACAGATCTCAGCCTCTGTAATGGGTGCATTTAACAAATCTAAGTGGGACTGTGAGAGAGACGGGAGATTAATCTTAGAGAGGAACACCTGCATGCTGTCCTCTGATGGCTGAGGTGTGTTAGGGTCATATTTTAGGTTGTATAACTCAGAGTAGTAATGGGCAAAGGAGTCCGCTATTTCTTTGGGGTTCACAATTTTATGTTTATCTACAGGATGCAGAAGGTAGGGAATTTTGGACTTCACTTTAGCAGATTTGAGTCTCTGGGCCAACATTTTACCAGCTCCATTCCCTGAGGAATAGTGGGTCAGCTTCAGGCTCTTGACATATTTGTCATAATTCTCTATGAGAAGGAGTCTGAAGTCAAAACGACATCTAGAAAGCTTCTGAGCTAGAAGAATGGTGGGAGTGGCTTTATTTTGAGCTTCTAGGGCTTTTATGTCATCAAGTAGTCGATCAACTTTTTGTGTCCTCTGCCTCTTCTCCCTCGCACAAATTTGTAAAATAATACCTCTAATAAAGGCCTTATGTGCGCACCATAACACAGCAGGATCTGAGACCGAACCTGCATTTTCAGCAAAAAATGTCAAGAGGGAATTATTGATAGTTGCAGCATGCACAGGCATGTGAAACACACGAGAATTCACTCTCCAAACATAAGCTGGACTGGGGGTGTGGCCCTCCACCACCACATTAGATGCAGAGGCATGGTCGGACCATGAGATATTATGTATGGTGGAGGAAGACACTGCCTGCAACAAGATTTTGTCAACAAGAATAAAATAAATCCTAGAATAAGAATTATGTCTAGAGGAATGAAAGGTATAATCCCTCTCCATAGCATGTTGGCACCTCCATACATCAAAAATGTCCTCAGAGTGTAGAAGCTGTTGAAGTTGAGGAGGAGGACGTCTAGACACTGACGAAGAGTCCAGAGAGTGATCAACCATCAGGTTATGATCACCACAGATCACCAGGGATCCCTGTCTAAGGGAGGCAATCTTGCGGTATAGTTTCCTCAAAAAACAAAGTTAATGGGAGTTTGGTGCGTACAGGTTCGCAATGGTGAAAAGTTTGTTGTGTAATTCTCCCACCAGGATAACATACCATCCACCCGGGTCGTGTGTACCTTTGTTAACTTGAATGCACAGCAATCAACACACCTTTGCGTTTGACAGGGGCCGAGGCCATGAAAATATGGGGGAAATGCTTGTTTTGGAACAGGGGCGGGTTGTCTATCGAAAAATGCGTCTCCTGGATGCAAAGGACGTCTGCTCAGAGGGTTCTAGCTTCCCTCCAAACCGAAGCCCTCTTGACCGGCTGATTCAGGCCATTAACATTAAACGAGACTATGTTCAAAGCCATGTTTCAATCAGAAAAAGGAAAACGAGTCGATGACAGTACTTTATATAGAAGACTTGGCAGGTAGACCATCCGCAGGTCCAGTGCTGAGTAGACAACACGAGTTGAGTTTTCACTGCGATGTAAAGGACATGGGGAGATTGGGGCAGGGATGAAAGAGACAAAGTCAGCAGACAATTAGGGAGAAAAGGTAATGATGAAAAAAAAAAAATCAAAAAGTGCAATAAAAAAACCAGGACCAGAGGGCACTTTGTTTGCCCATTCTCAGGGGAGTCAAGAGAAAAACAAACAGAAAAACAAACTTCAGAGCAAATTCTCCAGAACACAGGAACCTGGAATAAAATAACTCTTGTGCAGGTGCAGGGACACCCGCTACGATCACTTCTTGCCACCTTTCTTGTTCTTGACTGTCTGCCACTCGTAACGTTGGTCAATTCGTGTCGGAGGGGATGAACTATCTGAGGGTTAATCCGGTAGGATGTCCAGGGAACGAAACAGCTTAAGGCCGTCTTCCAGGTTAGTGACGACTGTATCTTTACCATCATGGGTGACCGTAATTCTCACTGGATAATCCCAGCGGTACGGAATGCTGTGCTTGCGGAGAGCCTTGGTCAGAGGAATTAGCGTTTAGCGTTTCTGCATGGTAAATTGCGACAAGTCAGCAAAAAGTTGAATATGTGTGAATTTTTCTGGAAGTTGTTGGGACTTTCTGAAAGTAAGCATGAGCTGTTCCTTCACCTGGTAAAAGTGTACTCTCATCAGCACATCACGTGATATATTGTCCGGAAGATGAGATGGTTTGGGAAGTCTGTGGATACGATCGTTCAGACTTAGTTCAGATTCTGAGATAGATGGGAGGATTTGTTGCAAAAGATCTTTGGCATACTGCTGCAGTTGTGCAGAGAGCACCGTCTCAGGCACCCCCTAATTTTCACATTATTTCTCCTCGACCTATCTTCTAAATCCACAACCTTTGCCCTCAACCAGGCTATTTCATCTGAGTGGTCAGCATGAGCATTAATGAGAGTGTTGTGTGAAGCTGCAAAATCCCCCATTTTCTCCTCAATATGGGCCACCCGTCCTCCTAGCTCTCCTATGTCAGATTTAAAGTTCTGCATACATTGCAGCAAGTCTGTGTGCATGGAGCTACTGAGGGACACTAACATATCCTTCAGGGTGGTGTCAGACACCGACTTAACCGAGGTAGGAAATGCCGTGAAGGGGTCCCCCAGCTCCCTTGTGTCCTCCAGAGAGTCGCGGCCTGCGTTCGCCCGCCCCGCATCGCCATCCAGACGAGGCTTGGATTTAACCGTGCTGCGGGCCACCGGAGTGGACATCCCCAGCGAGCCCTGTGCTGAGCCAGATGGAGCTGTGGGGCTCATTGTGCTGGACTGGGAGCCGTCCGAGGAGGTAGGGGAAGGTGCCACGGAGCCGGCGCCATGTTGGACTAGACCTCTGCTCCTTGGTGGGTAGAAGTCGTCCAATTTATTGGGGTTCGGCGCATCTTTCCTCTTGCGGGTCATCCTCCAGACATCTGTGGCTCACCCAAGGAGAAAGGGGCACTCTTTGGATGGTGATGTCCCTGCAATAGTCGGCGGTTCCCGTTCCTGGAGCGGAGCAACGCTATCAAGCAGCCATTCAGTTGCGCGGTAGCCACGCCCCCAGTGATCCGACTTCTGAGGTGACTTCCATTGAAATCAATGGGTACAAGTTGCCTACAAGTTGCCTTGAAGTCGGATTGAAGTAGTACAGGAACATTTTCTGAAGTTGGAGAGACTTCAGCAGTGTACATTAAGATCCTATTCACTTCCATTCATTTTCTCGACCGCGTGACTTGGGGCAACTTGGGGCTATTTGAAGTCGGATCCCAGGTCGCCCCAATGTGAACCGGTTCTAAGATGACTGCAGGAGAAATAAGTTAGTTCATTGGAGAAAAACAATTTCTTATTACGAACATCTTATGCTCAAGTCCGAGCAAACAAATTTATTGTAACTAGAGAAAATCTTGTACCAAACAAAAGAATTGCATTCATGGAATGTGTCCACTTACTTAGTGGTCTGAGGACCGATTTTGGTTCTATGCAACTCAGAGCAGTTGATATTTACAGTCCCTTATTCCTTTATGACCAGAGCATGTAACAATTCCTAAAACAATTTTTTTTGCTGTTTCAGTTTAAATTAGTTCACAAATAACTATTTGACCTATTAGCTATCTAAAATATTGCTTTGTAAGGCTTATAAGACTTTAATTCTGTATATTTTGTATACGTAAAGCAGAGTTCCAACCTTTTTTTGTTTATTAACCACTTCCCGACCGCCGCATTTAAATATACGTCGGCAGAATGGAACGTTAAGGCAGATTAACGTATATATACGTCTCTGCCTTTGCGCGGGGTCGGGGGTCCGATCGGGACCCCCCTGCTACATGCGTCGGTCGGAAACCCATGAGGAGCGATCCGGGGAGGAGGGTGATCCCTTTTATAGGGAGACTCGTCGATGATGTCAGACCTATAGCCACACCCCCTACAGTTGTAAACACACGTTAGGGAACACACAAATCCTACAGCGCCCCCTGTGGTTAACTCCCAAACTGCAACTGTCATTTTCACAATAAACAATGCAATTTAAATGCATTTTTTGCTGTGAAAATGACAATGGTCCCAAAAATGTGTCAAAATTGTCTGAAGTGTCCGCCATAATGTTGCAGTCACGAAAAAAACGCTGATCGGTGCCATTAGTAGTAAAAAAAAAAATGCAATAAAACTATCCCCTATTTTGTAAACACTATAAATTTTGCGCAAACCAATCGATAAACGCTTATTGTGATTTTTTTTACCAAAAATAGGTAGAAGAATACGTATCGGCCTAAACTGAGGAAAAAAATGTATATATGTTTTTGGGGGATATTTATTATAGCAAAAAGTAAAAAATATTGCATTTTTTTCAAAATTGTTGCTCTATTTTTGTTTATAGCGCAACAAATAAAAACCGCAGAGGTGATCAAATACCACCAAAAGAAAGCTCTATTTGTTGGGAAAAAAGGATGCCAATTTTGTTTGGAAGCCACTTCGTACGACCGCGCAATTGTCTGTTAAAGCGACGCAGTGCCGAATTGTAAAAACGCCTTTGGGCATTTAGCAGCATATTGATCCGGTGATCCGGGGCTTAAGTGGTTAAAAGTCAGCAGCTACAAAAAATTAAGCTGCTGACTTTTAACAAACAGACACTTACCTGTCCCACGGTCCGGCGATGAGACTGCCTCGTTCCTCTCCCCCTTCTCTCCGCAGCGCCATCATAGCAATTGTGGACACCAGGCTGACAGCTCATGACTTCATGGTTGGGGGGAACACTGCTTTTGGCCAGGCAAACTTCTGGGACCTATGACGTGTCCCAGAAGATTGCAGGGAGGGAGAGGCCACCTAGGGGGAGAGGAGACATCTAGTCGGCCGAGAATCGGAAGGAGGAAGTGGGACAGGAAGTCCCTCTAAATAGAAAGAACCCACTCCCCCCAATAAAAGAATTTCATGCCAATTGTGGCATGTAAGGGGCGAGAAGTGCTTAAACAGGAAGTTACACTTTTTCCACTCACTCACTCACTCACTCACTCACTCACATCCAGCCCGTGTGTATGTCGGCCGGCTTCTGTTGGACGTGCATGCTAGAAAACCAGCATCCGACTGACTCTCAGCCAATGGCAGCTCAGCAGGGGAGATTGCTGCACTAAGATTGCATGGTTGGTACATCTGACAGGAGCCAACAGTTTTTTTTTTTTTTATTCTGTGGTGTTGAACAAACAAACTACTAAAATTGTTTTGTGTACCTGACTTAATTCTGAGAGAGAGCAATGCAGTTTTAGAACTATTCTTATGTAATTGTGAACACAGAATATGGGTTCCTTAAAGCGGATCTCCCACGCCAACATCTTTATTTTCTTAAGTGCTAGTTAAATGGTTAACGCTAGTAATTTGCTACACTCACGTTTTCGGTGTCCCGCGGCCGCTCCGCTGCCATTCCGTGTGAAATATTAACTTATATTATGCCTTCCGTATCGTTTCCATTTTAACTGTGGGCAGAAGCCCACAAGCCGGCACTTCCTTCTTCCGGTGGATGCTGAACTCCCAGCATCCACCGCTCGATCTCGCGCATGCGCACGAGCAACGGTGGAGCAGTGGCTTGAGCGTCTGTGTTGCCATGACAATGGCAAGCCTAGCAATTAAAAGTTACCGCCCCGTTGTGACACAGCGCGATACTTCATTACATGGCTGCGCAGTGAACACAGGGAGCTCTGGAGAGAAGCTCCCAGAGCGCACTGCATCTAAGAGGAAGTGATGCAATGCCCGGAAAATTCCCGCAGTGATACAGACCGGAAGGCACAGTAATGAACAGGTACTGTACCGATTTAGATTAAAAAAAATACAGTTTTTAGAAGATCAGATAGCGGCAATCTTATTAAACACATGTTGTATTTAGGGTGGAGATCCGCTTTAATCTACAGGTTGCAGATGACATGCAATTAACAAAGCCACTAATGTCATAATGCAGATAAGATCATTAAGGTTTTACATTTTAAAGATTTAGAGATCATTTATTGTCACCTAACACTGGGTATTCTATTCCATATAGGATTGTTTTATACTGTATACAGTATGAATATATACTGGATAGGAGGATCCGGATGAGCAATTTGAATCCGGAGTATTTTTAACACTATGGCAAACTGACCCATGCGATGATCTTGCTTGTCAAATCTAGAGAAAATATTACAACTAGGTGGATTACCTGCAGGAACGTAGTCAAAAACCGATGCCAGGGTTTGGAAGCCAGAGCAGGTAATCCGATGAGCCAGGGTCAGCAAGTCAGAACTCAGCATAGTAAGAAGCAAAAACAGGAACAGGTATCGGAAGAGAAATTAGCCAGGCCAAGTCCTACACAGGTACACACTGGAGATCAAAGACCACACAAGTACACGGAGGAAATGACAAAAGTTATTTAAATAGACAAAAGGGGCTGGCTGTAGGCTGGACTAATGAGGCAGGTAATGGTAACCAGGTGAGTCACTGTAGAAAAAAGGAGGGGCTGGTAATGATTGTGTCGATTTCCAAACATCACAAACTAGCATGTTCAACGCTAATAGAGCAAATTTTTATTTGCATATTCGCCTAGTTGGACTCTTAATTGCCTGAAATGGGCACCAAACACCAAACACAAACCTCAAGTCTATATTTTGTATCGTTTGGTAACAATTTGGATAAATGGATGGGCAGGGGTTCAGAGACTGTAGGATTGTGGTTTTGAAGTGTGTTTGCGCACTCTGCTTTGTTTTTTTTTAACTTTTAATGTGGAAAAAGAAGCTCAAAAATACCAAATATTTTTTTTTTAAATATTTTATTCAATCAATTCAAGTAAAAGTACAATGCAAGGAGAAATCCAAGTAAAACACAATTTTCAATTAGTACTGAGGTACAGAGTACATTTCAATCAACACTATTATAAATACAGAAAAGGACAAAGATCATAGAACAAAAACAATTTACAATTTAGGTATTATCAGGTAGAGGAAATGTCACAAATTAAAAACTTGTCTCTATTACACCTCATCACTTCTATTGTAGGCCATATACACACTAATACTACCTAAGAAAGAAAACTAAGGAGGGAAAACAACACCAGTACATTAGTCTGAACATACCAGATCACAGAATATAGCAGCAACTACTTCTGGGAACTAGAACTCGAATAGTTAATCAAATAGGTTGCAATTGGAGGCCAGGGGAGGCCTTGGGTGAAGTAAACATAAATTCCAAGATTTTAAAAACAAGGAGGATTTGAGATTTATAAAAGAGAGCATTTTTTTATATTGACATTGTACATTCACACAAGTTACCATTTGTTCTGTTTTGGGCAGTGATGGGGAACTTGAGCTCTTTTTGTGGCTGCAACTTCCACCATTCACTATAAATTTAAACCTTTTATCTCTGAAAAAAAAAAACATTTTTCACAGCCAAAGACTCAAAAAAAAAACGTTTTTCAAGTTTAAATCAATTAGATAGGACACTGCTGTTGTGTTTGGATAAGTTAAATGTAAACTTAATTTAATAAATCAATCACACATTCAAAATATGTATATTGTGAATATGGTATTGCTGATGCTATATGTGAAATTTGCACTATTCTCTCTAAAAAAATATATCTCTTACAGCCTACCAATCCTTACATTTTGGTTGCATTAGTTTCCAGATTTTTCCTTCACTACCACTTTAAAGGATTTGTGTTTTTTCCATGTTGCCAACAAATTCATATTAAAAGGGTTTTGGTTACAGACACTGTAGGGTGATTGAGTATCTCTCGGAAAGACACAGGGGGTATGACTGCCCATAGTAAGCCCTCGATAGGAAAGACAAGGAGGGATTTTTCAAGGGTAAGCCATGCAATAATCTAATTACCGAGCCATATGGACAGCTGCATGTTATTTGTCTGGGTTTGGGAACACTATTTCTCCCTTCTGTTTTGGTAAGGTGAGATTCAGCCTAGTAATTCTGTCCTTCTTCCCTTTTCACAAATAAGAGAGAAATCTGGCTCTTAGGTCTTTTTGAAAGCTCGCTGAGAGTTAAATTGGGACCAATCTTTGGCTGGGATGTCCAAACCAGGGATGTCCAAACCAGATAAATGCTTCTTCCTCCCATTTCTGAAGGTCTGAGATTGAAATTGAGTTCAAATACAGTGCCTTGCAAAAGTATTCACCCCCCTTGGCTTTTTGCCTATTTTGTTACATTACAGTTACATTACATTTTTCTGGTTCAGGGTTCCCCTTAATATTCATACCAGACCCAAAGGGCCTGGTAATGGACTGTGGGGGGGGGGGGACCCATGTAATTTTTTTTAATTACTTTTATCTGTATTGCCGGGACTCGACAATTCATAAAGCCGCAAGTAGTTTAAAAATACTTTTTTTTCCCTTAGAAATTTCATTTTGTGCAGAGACTGTTATAAACACGGGAAACATGGGATACTTTACAGGCATACTATAGACACCTCCTATGCACGAAATTTAAAGGAATATTTCATTTTATTGTTTCACTATAAGCATTATTAAAATCATTGCTCCCAAAAAAACAGCCATTTTTAAAACTTTTTTTGCATTGATACATATCCCCTGGGGCAGGACCCAGGTCCCCAAAAACTTTTTATGACAATAACTTGCATATTAGCCTTTAAAATTAGCACTTTTGATCTTTCATGTTTGTGTCCCATAGACTTTAACGGTGTTCACATGTTCAAACAAATTTTTTGCCTGTTTTTATGTTCTACTGCAAACCGAATCCGGGGGGGGGGGGGCGTTCGGCTCATCCCTACTCCTGAAGGAGTGAACATTGTTAATGAAACACCTTTAGTAAAAAATTATGCTATATATTCAGTTGGAGCATGTTATGAGTATGTAAAACAAGGAGTAGACGATAAATTATGTCTAAGGCTGCGTACACACGATAGAACATGTCCGCTGAAACTTCAGCAGACATATCCGATCGTGTGTACGGCCTAGCGGACAGGTTTCCAGCGGACAAAAGTTTTAAAAAATGCTTTAAAACTTGTCCGCTGGAAACCTGTCCGTCGGAAATCTGGATTCGACACATGCGTGGAAGCATTTTACTTCCTGGTTTGCGGACGTCGCGGCGTCAACGTCACCGCCAAGTCACCGCGCTGTCTGTTCGCGGGGATTTTGGGGGATTTTGGTTTGATCGTGTGTACACACATCAGACCAAAACATCCCAGGAGACATGTCCGCGTACGCGGCCTAAGACATTTTTGTGATGAATATCACCAGCCTTATATTGTGTCCATATGTTTTTATAGGGTATGATTTTTGCTGAAGACAAACAATAGTTTACTGATTTTACAAGATTGAAATATATGTACCTTTAAAGTCTCAATTGTTTGTCCAAATGTATATTTGTTAAGTAGCAGGGTTGACAGTAAAAGCTGTGCAAGAGACTTGAGCATGGACACCATTTATTATATCTAGGTTTTTGTGGAGATTTCCTTTCACTTTCTGCTGCAAGGCAGGAAGTGAAGTGAGATCTTCTTAACAGGACACAGTCCCTATTCCCCATTCTCCTCAAAAATATTTCTTTGAAATCCTTAGATAAAATCTAAACAAGCAATTTCTTATGGATACTATTTTATTAAACCAGGTGTGCTCAATATGTGGCCTGCTAAGTCCTCTGATGTGGCCTGCAACCTCAAACCAGTTAAGTACAAGCCCATGCTCTGGGATGGTGGATTGAAAAGCCCAGATCATGATCAATGGGTTGCCAACTCGCAATCCCAGAGAATATTGAGCTGGCACTGGCAGTGGAGGAATCAGGTGGCTGTGGAGGGAGCAGGAGCCAAATAAACTGATGCTTCTACTGTAGTGCCGACTCCTGTCCCAGGTGGAATGACATCAAATGACCTTTGCCTGGGACCTTTTGAGCAGCCTGGAAAACATTTCCAGCAAAAGCTGGAAAAAAGGTCAGTGTATTAAACAACACATACAGTGCACTTTAGCAATGGGCATATTAGCACCTATAAAAAAGTTAACAACTATTAGGCTGCTTTTTACACTGATTTGCAGGTACAGCACAGTGCATTTTCGACATTCCTGTGGGTTAGCTGCCATAAGCCACAGACTTCAATGTTATCATGTGGATTTGATGCACTTTCTGAAAGCGCAACAACATTTCTGAATGCAGGCGTTTTGGTGCTTTTTCAGAAAGTGCACCACACCCGAAGAAGGCAGATGAGGTGGCAAAACCAGCTACGTATTTTCAGCCAATTGAGACCCGTGTCACCACATGGAATACTTAAACATCACGCAGATAGGTCATTAGGATTTTTAGGAATCCTAGACTGATAAGTAAACTGAGAATTTCCATGGATGTTTACAAGTAGGGCATGATATGAATATATATGAGTATTTATATGGTTACATTTAATGAAGGTACAACATTTAGCAACTGACATGGTTGATGATTAAAACAGGCACATCTAAGTATGCAGGCATCCGGGGTAAAGCTGTCCACATAGACCATTCTCCTCACTGCCATTGATATCATCCCTTACACGAGCGGTTTAAGCCTCGCTTACAGATCGCTGTACTGCAGGGTAGTCTTCCCGGTCACGATTGCAGACTGATAGTGGTGAGAGCCAGGGGCGAGGATGACAGTCTATGTGGACAGCTTTACCCCGGATGCCTGCATACTTAGATGTGCCTCTTTTAATCATCAACCATGTGAGTTGCTAAATGTTGTACCTTCATTAAATGTGCCCATATTGCTACACTTAGAGGTGGCTCTCTTCTCTTTTATACTTTGTAGCTCATGCTGGATTTTGCTTCTAATCCCCTTGTGAAGACTTCCATTTGTGGATGGACATGTTATGGTTACACAACTTTGCACATTGCTATGATCTTTTTATATGGACTATAAACTGAAGGACTTATGAATAAATGGTTGTGGAATGAATCATTTGAGTTTCCATTATTTCTTATGGGAACATTTTCTTTGATATACAAGTGCTTTGGATAACAAGCATGCTCGCAATCCAAGGTTTTAATGTACTAGTGACTGTACTTTATCCAACCTGCAATTCTATATATGACAAGGAATATTGAATAAACTCGATTGCTTCTCCAAGTTCTGTTTGTGCCAGCATTTACTGATGAGCCCATTGCCAATGCTGGAAGATTTAAATGATTGTGTCAATATTATTTTCATTAGCAGTTGAAAGAAAATATTTTATTTGGCCCATACCGGATATAGGCAAGTCTTTTAAACCAATATAGAATGTCAAATATCAAAATGTATGCTTTTCTTTTCATTAATGCTAACTATATAAACATTGCAAAGTAGGAAGTGGACACTTGGCATAAAGCGACATCTCTATAAAACTTTGGGGGAAATTTTCTCTTTTGACTCAAGTGTACACATATAAGAGTGAATTTTCCAAAGAAAATGTATTATAGCAGTTTTACATAAGGATATATCAGCAAAGGATTTTTTTTAATACATATTGTGAATTGATGTCTTGTTAAGACATTCAAATCTATGCAGTGGTTGTGTTTTCAGAGTGGGGTTTTACTGGGGTATGTGTACACATGGGCTCAGATTCAGATAGAATTAGATTATCGTAGAGTATCAGAAATACACTACGCCGCCGTTTTTTACCTGGCTCTACGTGGAATCCAGGTAGATTTTGTCCAGTAAACGACGGCGGCGTAGTGTATTTCTCCTGTCGCAATCCATCTACGCGAGTAGGGGGCGTGAAGCATTTAAAATAGGCGCGTTCCCGCGGCGATCGAACTGCGCATGCTCCGTTCGCAAATTTCCCGCCGTGCATTGCGCGAAATCACGTCGTTACGTCATTTTTTCTTGAGTAGCGTCGTTTACGGAGATTCCTATTCCCGAACGAGTTATGTAAAAAAAAATAAAAAATTTTAATTCGACGCGGGAACGACGGCCATACTTAACATGGGCTACGCACCGTTAGACCAGCAAAAAGCTCCTCTAACAGTACGTATAAAAAAATAGACGAAAGCGATTGCGAAGACCGCTCGTATCTTCGTGGATCGCCGTAAAAACTCATTTGCATATCCCGACGCATGAAAACGACGCAAACTCCTCCCAGCGGCCGCAAAAATATCGCAGCGTAGATCCGAAGGCTTACGAAGACGTAAGCCTCTCGGATCGAAGCCCGAAGCCGCCGTATCATGGTTTGAGGATTCAAACTAGTGATACGGTGCGCAAAATTTGAAATTACTCCTGTCTAACACCAGTTAGACAGGGGTAATTGCTCTGTGAATCTGGGCCATGGTATTTAATTATTGTATGTTAATACAAGTTTTCTTTAGAGTACAGCTTGCAGTTTTATTTTATTTTTCAGTTTTTATTGAGACATATATTTTGAAGTTTCTACAAGGTCCAGAGAAGTATTTTAAGCAGGTTAGTTTCTTTGGATGTGAATACAGTCAGTCCATGGGTTAGAAACAAAATAGGTGCTGTAGGTTTGTTCTTATTTTTTTTTGGATAGCATAGGTTAGGGTTAACACCACTGTGACATTTGTTTTGCTGTCTGTGCCCCTGTTCAGAAGATTTCATCTCACTTTCTGTCCCTGTGACAATTGGATTTTGAAAAAGCTTCAGTGGAAACACCTTTTTCCCATGATAACTTCTACTAGAGTGAATTTCCTTTTCATGGGGTAGATTTACTCTCACTTCCTGTTGTCTCCCTCCATTTGTAAGTATGAATCATATGTAAGTCGGATGTTTGTAACTCGGGGACTGCTTGTATTCAATGTATTCTGACATTATCTAGTGAAGAGTCAAAAACCAAATGTCTTTTTTAATACTTCTTGGTATTTTTTTCCTTGGTTTATGTAAATTTACTAAAAAGTATGCCTAATCTGATTGACAAAAGTTCACAGTCCCCACAGTACTCAGCAGAGCTTGCAATGGAATTGAAAAAAGTAATGTGAAAAATGTAGTGACTCAAGGCAACCAATCAGGTTTCACTTTTTGCTGCCAAATCAGCAAAATATGAATTCTGATTAGATGCTATACATTTTTGCATCGCGTTCCTTGTTTGATTGACTAACCATACAAAAGGTACTTATATCACACATGTTAACACCCAGGCAAGGCAATGCTAACCTATAAGAAGGGTTATTATGGATAAGTGGTATAGAGCCCCCAACTGGTTTACTAATTGATAAAACAGAATTGCCAATTAAAATAAAGTATTAATTACCTTCTATATCCACTTTTTTTTTTTTTTAAGTACAGTAACAACAGAATCTTAGATTGATCTCATTAACATAATACATATATACCAACTTTATTAACAATAAATTACAACACTAAGGGTAATATAAAAACATGTTTTACAAGTAGACTGTGCACTGACATAGAAAAAAGTCAATAATTACCAACTGTGAGTCTCTTGCTTTATAGATTTGTAATGCAATTGCAAATGCTTTCTTGAAATATTGCAGTAATTTACTGGATAATGATGGATTAAACAACTCCACTGTGCATTACTT
Source organism: Rana kukunoris (assembly GCA_029574335.1). NCBI lineage: Eukaryota > Metazoa > Chordata > Amphibia > Anura > Ranidae > Rana > Rana kukunoris. The sequence goes on along the minus strand of CM056050.1, from coordinate 228,726,073 downwards.
GTCATAATGGGCATTCAGCATAATCTTTACATCAATATTATCTATTTTGTGTACTTTTTTGCAGCCACTGCTTAAGGCAGGCAAATAATGTATTTTGTAACCTCTCTTAACCTGTAAAAAACAATAGTCAGGGTTATGAATGTAGCAGAAAATAAAATCTTTCAGTAGCAAGTTGGACTACATTCATATTCAAAATGGTGCAAACAGAGTTAAAGAAAAGATGGACAAACTGTTTACTGAAAAATTAAAACAAAATGTAATTTATGAGTTTATGAAAAAGTTAACACAATATATGGGTCTGCATTGGACTTGCTCTGGTCTTTCAATGAAAAAAGAAATGGGTTTAAATTTGGCAATCATAGACTTTTCTCTACCTTGGTGCTTTCTCCTCTAGTTTGACATATACCATTTTTACAATCCAGCTCCCATGCTATCATCTAGTTAAAGTTATTGGCTCATATGCTTAATCAGAACATTATGGTTACTTAATGGAGCTTTTAATATTTTTTATTTTTTTATATGTGTCATGTGTGAAGCAATGCTAAACCAGGTTGATGGTGCGGAGGTCTGTGGTGGCTTGATTAATGGAGGGAATGTGGAGTGTGTCTCTTTATGCATGTAAAGATTGTGGATGTAGGTGAGGAGCATGGTGCATGAAAAGAACATTTTGGAAACCTCATTTGGAGACAAATGATCACATCTTACATAAAATATAGCCAATAAGGACTTTTCCCTTTTCAGGAGTTTGGTAGAGGGTGTGTGTGTTTGGGGGAAGGGGGTTAATCTGTTGGTCAAATGGTTTAAGCTTTATTCTTACAGTATATTTATATTTGTTACAAGGGAATCTGCTAGTCACTTGTCAGAACTTACCTTATCAACATACACTTCACTCTCTAGTAGTGTTTGCCCAACATCGAATCCATGTTTCTATTGTTTTATACCTTGCATTCTTTTTTACCACCTAAGTTATATACACTTACCGTAATCCCTGTAAAGCTTTTCCCTAGAATAACAGGCTCTATCCATTTAGGTGCAACTTGTCTTTAGCATAAAAGTTGCTTCCCAGTAAAGTAAATGCAATGTTGTAGGGTCCCAAATCAATTCCTCATATATATATATATATATATATATATATATATATATGCATTTGGTTCCTGCTGCTATTACCTATAATGTGCACAGCACAGGATGCATTTGTATACCCTATATAACACTTTTCTAGGGTTCTTATAACTCTAATATAATACACAAAAAGTGTAGCATAGTAAAAATACATGTAGTATAGTATAATACATAAAAATTACTTTGCATTTTTTTAACCAGATATGTGAATAAGATAAGATAAAAAAAAAATTAAAAATTAAAAAGACTGCATATGATTAGTTACACTCTTATGCTGAGTCATATACACAATCTTCAAAATTGTAATCTATAATTAATGATTTTTTTCTGAAGTAAGCTTAGGTTCTACTAAGCCATTTATATACACCATTTACCAGCCCTACCACCCCATGTAGATAGACATTTTCAAGTACTTTAGGACAATAGATTTATGCATAGGGAGCCTACATTATACATTTGTGCTGGACTAGATATTAGTAAGCACTTTTATTAGAGAAAAACTGAATTGTTAGGCTTAAAGGGCCATTAAGGAAATTGACAGTATTCATGGAAAGATACAATATAAAAAAAATCTCTGTGGGCTATGGTCTAAAATTAATATGCCAACTTTAAATTTTATGAGACTGCTTTGGAAGCAAGTATGCTCATGTTATTTATATGTAGACATATGTATACTAGCAATTACATGCAAATGTATTTCAATCCTTGCCATTGATTTTTTTTTGTTTTTTTACTTTTGTAAAGTTCAACAAATAGAATCACTGTTTGCAGTCGCATCATTGGTTAAAGGTGTTGTAAAGGCTTGTTTTTTATTTTTTAAATAGGTTCCTTTAAGCTATTGCATTGTTGGTTCACTTACCTTTTCATTCGATTTTCCTTCAAATTTTTTTCCCTTTGTTTTCTTTGTCTGAATTTCTCACTTCCTGTTCCTCCTCAGTAAGCTGTTGGTGTGAAGTTTACTGAGGAGAAACATGAAGTGAGAAATTCAGACAAAGAAAAAAAAAACATTTAGAAGGGAAATCAGAGGAAAGGGTAAGTGAACCAACTATGCACTACCTTAACTACTTGCCGACCTTCTGCCATCATTTTACGGCGGCAGGTTGGCTCCCCTGCGCGAGAGCCCATAGCTCTACGTCGGCTCTCTCGCAGGTCACCACCCCTATAGTTAGAACACACACAGGAACATACTTAACCCCTTCAGGTGTTAACCCCTTCACTGCCAGTGGTATTTTTATAGTAATCCAATGCATTTTTATAACATTGATCGCTATAAAAATGACAATGGTCCCAAAAATGTGTTAAAAGTGTCCGAAGTGTCAGCCATAATGTCGCAGTACCGAAAAAAATCCTGATCGCCGTCATTACTAGTAAAAAAAAATATATTAATAAAAATGCCATAAAATACCCCCTATTTTGTAAACGCTTAACTTTTGCGCAAACCAATCAATAACCGCTTGGTTGCAATGATTTTTTTAATCGAAAAATATGACTAGAACGTTCTCAAATAGCACGTATTTCAATGCCGCGCGCGCTAAACTATTTTTGGGGGATATTTATTACAGCGAAAAGTAAAAAAAATATTATTTTTTTTCAAAATTGTCGGCGATCTATTTTTGTTTGTAGTGCAAAAAATAAAAACGCAGAGGTGATCAAATACCACCAAAAGAAATCTCGGTAAGAGTCTCCGGGGAAAAAAAGGACGCCAATTTTGTTTGGGAGCCACGTTGCACGACCGCGCAAAATGTCAGTTAAAGTGACGCAGTGCCGAATCGCAAAAAGTGCTCTGGTCTTCCTGGGACAGATATATGGTCCGGGGGTTAGGTGGTTAAAGGAACCTATTTAGAAAATAAAAAATGAACCTTTACAACCCCTTTAAGTAAGCCAGGTTATGTACTCTACTTTATGCGAAGACAAAAAGGTGGAATGCTTTTCAAATTTCCTTCTAAATTTGTTTTACTCAACTGTCACAGTTGAAAAAAAAAAAAAACGTTAGCAGGTAGAAAACATGATATCAATCTTGTTAGTCAAATTGTGTAACTTTTCTTGGTTTTGCTATCGTGACCTACCGTATTTATCGGGGTATTGCGCGCTCCCGTGTATAGCGCGCACCCCAATGTCGACCCAAAATTCCTGTAAAAAAAACATTTTAGTACTTACAGTTTTGGTGTCTTGCGTGGCGTCCATCAGCGGCCTTGTCTGGTCCGGCGTCCGTCTTCGGTGTCCTTCCGGCTTCTCCAGCAATGTCTCTAGTCAAATCCCTGCTTCCCACGCTCAGTTTGAACGCCTCCGCCGGCATATACTGAGTGCAGTACACTCGGGTACATTCGGCAAGGCTCGGCTTCGCTCGTGCTCATGCTCTGTGACGTTTATGCGTGAGCACGAGCGAAGCCGAGCCTTACCGAAAGTACCCGAGTGTACTGCACTCGGTAAATGTCGGCGGCTCAGTTCAAACTGAGCGCAGGAATCGGGTATCGGTGTATATCGCACACCCACGATTTCCCACTTATTTTAAGGGGAAAAAAGTGCGCAGTATACGCCGATAAATACGGTATATTTGAAGGGTATAGAAACAGGAGTCAGTCACCCATTGTTTTTTTTTCCAGAGATCAAATGTCACACACATATATATATATTTATATATTGTAAGCTGGGGATAGGTAGCGGGTACAAAAGCTCCCTGGGATGAGCCGGCACAGATACCAAAGTCCATAGGATAAGTGAACAATAGTGGGATGTTTATTGGTGCTATACAAAGTCTATTTACAGGTGCTGTACAGTGTGCAGAAAACAAAACAAACAAAAATAGTTTAAACAAACACCTAGCCGTGTCTCGGCTCTAACTACACGATATGTAGGCCCTAACTACTAAGCTAAACAAGCCTACCGCTTGTTAGCTCAAAACACAACCTTCTCACCAGTCTTTTAACAACCTCCTTGCTCCTACAGATCCACACTTTCTGTTTCCCAGGACAGAGCAATGGCTGTTAGCTCAGGTGAGCTTAAATTGGCCTGGGGGAGAGGGCCAACACCTGACCTGGATCAGGGATCAGAGATCCCTGAACGTGTAAGAGAGGAGCCTGGGAGAGGTATAAACCCCGAACTGGACTTTCCTAGGCTCTCTCTGGGACGCTCTGCTACACACCCTCCCCCCTTGTTTCACCCCAGGGTTGCGAACACCTGTAGCCCAACAGGAGTGAACACGGGACAGGGCATCTACATTCCCCATCTCAACACCTGGCCTGTGTTTTACCGAAAAGGAATAATCCTGGAGGGCCAAAAACCACCGGTTCACCCGCCTATTAGTCTCCTTCTTTTGGGCCATCCATTTCAGGGGAGCATGGTCAGTTATTAACTCAAACTGGCGCCCTAACAGGTAGTACCTGAGCGCGTCCACGGCCCACTTTATGGCTAAACATTCTTTTTCAATGACTGCATATTTTTTCTCATGATCATTGAGCTTTTTGCTTAGGTAGACCACAGGGTGTTCTTCCCCATTGTATACCTGTGATAGTACTGCCCCGATACCTACATCAGAGGCGTCTGTCTGAACCAAAAAATCTTTGGAGAAATCGGGGGAGTATAGCACTGGCTGTGCACAAAGAGCCTTCTTCAGGACTTGGAAAGATTCTTCTGCTACTGGGGACCATTTTATCATTACGGAGTCTTTCCCTTTCGTCAGGTCTGTCAGTGGGGCAGCTATAGTGGCAAAATTTGGAATAAACCTTCTATAATATCCCGCAATGCCAAGAAAGGCCCTGAACCTGCTTCTTGTTTGCAGGACGTGGCCACTCCTGGATGGCTTCTACTTTATTGCGAAGACAAAAAGGTGGAATGTTTAATAACTCCACGGCCAATAGTGTAGCCTTCTAAATACTTGGTTTTACTCCAAACCAATGGTCACATTTTTTGGGATTTGCCGTAAAAAAAATATCAACTTGAAGCAGTAGAAAACATGATATCAAGTACAGCTTGTTAGTCACGGGGCAATTGTGTAACTCCCAGTCTTGGTTTTGCTATGCGTGACCTACTATTTATCGGGGTAAATAAGCTGCAGCATACTGCTCCCGTGCGGTCTATAGGCGTCCTGTCCATGGCCCCCTGAAAAGTTGCAGGGGCATTTTCAACCCAAAAGGCATTTTCTTATACTGAATGATCCCTCCGGGGTCACAAACGCAGTCTTTTTTTGGCAGTACTTAGTCAGGGGTTTTGCCAATATCCTTGCGTGGTCAAGTCCAAAGTGGTCAGATAACGGCCTTGCCAAGTCTGTCTATAAGTTCATCTACCCCATTGGGCGTCCGTCTTTCTGGTGTTACAAAACCTCCTTCCGGCTGGGACCAACACGATCTCCAGCTATTGGATGTCTCTAGTCCAACATCCTTCTAATCCCTGCTTCCCACGCAGGAATTCAGTTTTTGAACGCCTCCGCCAGGGCATATACTGAACCGCGGAGTGCAGTACACTCTGAAAATTTCTCCCATTCGGCTTATTAGGAACTCTCTAGCTTCCTCGTTTTCTGGGAATATGACAGGGTTTATGGAATTGTGACCACAGGGATCAAAGGCCGAGCCTTACCGAAAGTACCCTTAGGAGTGTACTGCACTCGGTAAATGTCGGACGGCTCGCAGTTCAAACTGCCAGACTATCCTTCGCAGGGCTTTAACAGGTTCACGTGGTAAATCAGTGTATATCGGGCTTCACTTTTACCTGGTTGATACACCTTGTAATTGACTTCCCCAACTCTTCAATTACTTCAAAGGGGCCCTGCCACTTAGCCAGGAACTTGCTCTCAACAGTGGGAACGCCGATAAATACGGTATATTTGAAGGACCCTGTCACCCGGTGAGAAAACAGGAGTTGGGCAGTCACCCATTGTATATTTCTTTGGGCTGCTTGAGCCTGTAGTAGATGTTCAAATGTCACCACCGGTATATACGGCTGCATATTTGTCCTGCATATTGTAAGCTGGGGATATGCTCAATTACACTTTTGTGCGGGTGTCTGTTCCCCCTCCCTGGGATGAGTTTCCTTGGCACAGATATGTCCAAGAGTCCCCGACGGTGTCTCCCATAGGAAAGCAACTCAAATGGAGAGTACCCTGTGAGGATGTTTATTGGTGAACCTCCCTGATAGCAAAGTCTATTTACAGGTGCTGTACAGTGTGCAGAAAAGTCCCAGTCTTTCCCATCTTTGTCAACAACCTTTTTTAAAATAGCCCTTTAAACGTCTTATTGAAACGTTCCACCTAGCCATCCGTCTCGGCTCTATGACTACACATGAGGTTCCCTAACTGCGTCACCTTAAGCTAACTTGTACAAGCCTCCCTTGTTATTCGCTGACATAAATGGGGTACAACCTGGTCTGTACCAGATTTCTTTTAGGGATGCCAACCTCCTTGCCGACTGAACAGATCCATAAACAGCTCTTTGGCAATATTTTTCCCAGGACAGATGCAATGGCTGTTAGCTAAGGTGAGCTTAAATTGGCCTCAGGGTAACGGAGTAGGGTAATCCATAATCACCTGACCTGGATCATGCTGATCAGAGATCCCTGAACGTGTAAGAGCGGATTTGCCTGGGAGTGGACCCACAAGGTCCATGGCAATCCTCTCGAACTGGACTTCAATAATGGGCAAGGGCACTAAAGGCTCTTCGGAAGTGGGACGCTGGGGGGCTGCTACACACCCTCCCCCCTGTTTCACACAGGACAGGATTGGAACAATAATTCTCGATATTTTTCTGTATCCAACAGGCCAGTGAACACTGGGCAACAGGGCATCTACATTCCCCAGTGGTTTTCTCAACACCTAAATGGCCTGTGTTTTCCGAAAAGGAATAGCATCCTGGAGTGCCCATCGGCAAGTTCCAACACCAGCCTTCTGTAAGGTTTGGGGACCACCAACTGTTCAGTAACTTCATCATTCTTTTTACATACACGATACAGTAAATCATCATTGCTGCTGAAATAAGGAAAACAGGGCCTATCCCCTGGTTCAACAGGTACATCATTAATCACCATTAAATTTTCCCAGACCCTGGCAAGGGTAGGGTCTTTTCTCTGCTCAGTACCAAAATTTTCCTTGTGCACATTAAGGTCAGTAAACTCCAACATAGGCTCCGAGTCGGCAGACGGCTGTCCGGCTCTACTGGTTGTGGGGACTTCCTCAGGCTCCTCCAGCTCTCCTGCCATAACCGAGAAAGGAAAACTCGGAGAGCCCTGAGATGAGTCCCCTGAACCCACAATATCGGAAGTAGCCAGGAGCTCTGAGTCAGGTACTGCCTACGGGTCGGGACGATCCCACAGTTCCCAAAACTTAGGGAAGTCCCTACCAATGATGGCCTCGTGCACCAAGTGGGGGCACAAGTCCGACCGCATGGGACACCGTACCTAAGCCAGTTTTAAACTGAACTGTGGCTATAGGATACTCCCGGGTATCCCTATGTACACAGATCACAGCAACTTTTTTAGCATGAAAATTCACAGTTTCAACCATCTCAGCTGTAACCAAAGTAACCAGACTTCCAGAGTCTAGTAAGGCCGTAATAGGCTTATCATTAACAGTCATGTGACATATGTGTTTCCCCACATTTGGCGCTGCAGCGCATGAAACAGCAGCAAACATAGACTGCCTTCTAATAGACAGATCACACTGCATTGGTTCATCAGTCAATAGACAGTTTGCTGCAACATGTCCCAGCTCTTGGCAGGGAAAACACCTGATGTTTCCCCAAGTTGGTTTGCTGACAGGCAGTGGTTTCCCTTGCTTGGGACGCCAAACTTCAGTCCTGGCACCAAAAATCCTCCCCCCTATTTCCTTGCCATGCTTACCACCCACTTCCCCTGGAACAGTCTTACCGGTTGCCTGGGGAGACCGTGGCTTTGGGTGGAAAGTCTGTGCGGCTGTTGGGGTGGTGACCAGGTTCTCTGCAGCAAAGTACCTTTCGACGAGTTCCACCAGGTTATCTGCCGACTTGGGGTCCCCTTGACCCACTTCTGCAGGGGAATTGGGAGTGACCTCAGGAATTGGTCCATGACCACACGGGGTGCAGGATAGAAAGCATAACGAATTGCAAGATTGCACAAGATACGAAAAGGTTTGAATCCTACCTGCGACAGTAAGCGGGAACCGCCGGCGAAGACCATGAAGGGAGAAGCCACAAACGATTGCGATGTCGAATGCGCAGACTCACGGACATGAGGTGAGCTGGGAAGAGTTGGCCCAGTGACGTGTAGCACACTGAACCGACAAAGAGCATGTGTGAGTGGGCTGCTTAAATACCCTCCGGGCTCCTTCCATAAACTCAGGCCACCATACTGGCCTTCTTATATTGAGCTTCACATATACAGACCAGTCCTCCACATCATATTAAAATATATTTATTTCCTAACTCATGTGTAGTGCTGATCCTATAAGGATATTATCTATATGATCATCATCTTATTTTAGCTACCTTTAGCACTAGCACTGTGGCTCAAAGGTTTCTTGTACAATGCATTTTAGGTAATAATGCTTAACCACTTAAAGACCCCCCGCACGCACATATACGGCCACAACATAGCTCGTACAGGCACAAGGGCGTAAATTTACGTCCCCGCCTGAGTGCGGTTCGGGGGTCCCATCGGGACCCCCTCCGCGGCGTGCGGGGGTCTCCCTACCTCTGGGAGCGATCCGTGGATCTGCGGGCGGATGTCCGTGTTTTTCCGCCCCCCCCGCGATCGCTCCCAGCCAATGGGAGCGCGCTCCCAGCCTGTCACTTCCTCCTCCTGTGTTTACACAGGAAGGAGGAAATGATGTATTCTCTCATCGCAGCGCTGTTTCCCAGCGCTGCTGATGAATGAATGAATGAATGAATGAAAACTTGTATACGGAGTTGGGCCCCCCGGTTGTTGTTCCTGTCTCCTTTGATATCAAAAGAGAAAAGTCTTGACCTTTTTCCTAAATGCTAGGTGGTTCTCCTCCAACCGAATGGTGGTTGGTAAAGCGTTCCATAGTCTGGGACCTTGGATCGCGATATCTCTTTCTCCTTTGGACTTGAAGTTGGCTTTCGGAACCTGGAGCAGGTTCTGATTCGTGGATCGCAAAACGCGATTGGGATTATGCGCTTTTATTATTTCGCATAAATAAAGGACGGGCATTCCCATAGACACATCTATGCGTAAGACAGAGAGCTTTAAAAGCAATTCTGTCTTTAACTGGCAGAACCTCCCAATGATAGGGCTCATCAGGTACGGTGAGATGGATTCCCACGTTTTTTTCCCAGTCACAAGTCTGGCGGCCGTATTCTGAACGACTTGCAGACGAGCGATTTGGTACTTGGGGAGGCCGAGGTAAAGGGCATTTGCATAATCCAGCCTGGAGTTTACAATTGCGTTCCACCACGACCGCTAAATCTTCTTTGGGGATGAACGGAGTGAGTCTGCATAGTAGGCGCAGTAGATGGTGAGATCCGCTGACTACTGACCCTATTTGAGCGTCCATTGTCATAAAGGAGTCAAAAATGACCCCTAGGCTTTTGACTTTGGCGCTAGGGGTGATGATTCTGAACACCAAAATAGGCGGGGGGGGTCCACGCTGTTGAAAGTTGATTCCTGCGCTTGGCGTGAAACAGAAGAAGTTCTGTTTTTGCTCCATTGAGTTTAAGGTAACTCTTTGTCATCCAGTCCTCTATCAAAGAGAGACATGTCTCTAGATTGAGGTGGTGATCCTGTCTGTTGCAGATACGGAAATACAGTTGCGTATCATCTGCATATGAGTGGTAGAGCAGTTTTTGGCTGCTGATAATCTCAAAAAGAGGACGAAGATATATGTTAAACAGCACTGGTGACAGAGGCGATCCTTGAGGGACTCCGCATGTTACTGTGCGTTTTTCCGACGTAAAAGGTCCTAACTTCACTGTTTGTGATCGGTTTTCCAAAAAAGAGGAGAACCAAGATAAATCGCTTTCTGCGACTCTGGCTACTTCAGCAAGTGCCGAGTCAGTAACAGTTTGTGGCACAGTGTCCAACACCAGCTGCCTTCTGTAAGGTTTGGGGACCAACCAGAACTGTTCAGGTAGACAAGATTCATCCATCGTCTGCGGCCTTGAGAACATACACGTCCCATACAGTAAATCAGCAATGCTGTTTCCGTCCCGTGTCCGGGACGGAAGCTGATTGCAATGGGTCAAGTAGCTTGTAGGTATCTAGATGCAGTTGCAGCTGTTGTACCACTACTTTCTCCATTATCTTAGAGAGTACGTTGAGGCTTGTTATGGGACGGCGGTGGAGTGGGTCCTTGGGGTCCAGGGAGGGTTTCTTCAGGATGGGTTGGATTATACCTTCTTTCAACTGTGAGGGCACTATGCCCTCCAACTGGTTGATAGGCTCCGAGTCGGAGACAGCTGTCCGGCTCTACTGGTTGTGGGGACTTCCTCAGGCTCCTCCAGCAGTTTTGTGGGATAATGTCTCGCCTGCCATAAGAGTACAAATGACATTCTTGGTGGTCTCGATGGAGATGGGTTCCAGGGTGAACTTACCTGATATCGGAGAATTTCTATGGGTGCTGTGTGAGAGGCTGCGGGGGGGGCTGGGGGGAGAATTGTTTTGCTGAATGCTTTCGCGGATTACCTCGATTTTATTAATGAAGTAATCCGATAGTTCATTGCAAAATTCTTGTGTGTCTGAACTGGGGGCTTCAATGCATCCTGGCTTCATGGTCTGGGTGACCATCTTGAAGAGTTCGCGGGGGCGGTTTAGGGCACCGTTGATAGCCTCCGAAAAATAAGTTTTAAACTGAACTTGGCTTGGAAAATTCCTTTGTGGTATTTTCTTGTAGTCGCCTTGTAGATGGATAGGTTTAGCTCTGAAGAACATCTTTTCCAGGCAGATTCTGCCCTTCTGCGTTCTTGCTTCAGTAACGACAGCTGGTTATTAAACCAGCTGCGTGACATATGTTGTTTCCCCACGGATGCGGGTTTTTCGTTTTGGCGCTACCAAGTCGGCTGACTGTAGCATAGCCGAGTTTATGGCTTCCAATGTTTCAACGGCCGTTTGATGCGGCTGAGTTGTTTCTATTTTTTTCCTTAAATTCGTTTTGAAGAGTTCCGAGTGGAGCTTCTTCTGACATCTAGTCCAGTGTGTTGTCACTGGATTTGATGTTTTTGTTGTAGGGGGATGGTGGTAATACTGAATATAATTGCATGGTGGTCTGTCCATGGCAATTTTTCATTTTCCCAAAAATCTTTATTTCCAGAGCTTGTCTGAAAATAAGATCAAGTGTGTGACCTGAAGCATGTGTGGGCCCACATACTAATTGCTGTAATCCTAATCCTTCCAGGTGGTCAATACAGGCGTCGGCAATGTGGGTCTTGTGAGGAGTTTGCCCAGAGATTGAAATCCCCTAGCAGCAAAAGTTGTTTGCTGTTGAGGGTATAAGTGGAGAAGAAATCCGTCCAAGATGATAGCAGCTGCGATTTTGGGCCGGGCGGCCTATAGCAGAGCAGAACGTGGATGGTCTCCTTTGAATTTGCTTGAAGTTGTAGAGTAAGGGTTTCCATGAATGGAAGAGGGTTTTGGCGGACTGGTTTGGTGATCGTAAGATGAGTCTTATAGATCACCGCCAGGCCGCCTCCTCTTTGCCCTATTCTGTTTTCTGTAATAATACAATACAATGAGAGAAGACATCACAAGTAAGTGTGCACCAACACAACACTGACACACACTCACATAGGCATATTAACCCCTTGTGATCGCCCCCCCCACCCCCCTGTCACAGTGTTACTGAATGCAGTGATTTAATCACTGCATTTAGTGTCAGTGTGACAGGCACTGTAAAAAACAGTTAGTGTTAGGTTCAGGATAGCCCCCCCACCCCCCCTAATAAAGTTTTAACCCCCTGATCACCGCCCTAGTTAACCCTTTCACTCCCTATTGCCAGCGTCACTAAGCGATCATTTTTCTGATCGCTGTATTAGTGTCGCTGTTCCCGCTAGGTAGCTATTTTTTTTTTATTGCGATTTTTTTTTTTTACTAAAGACATGTGGCTAAATAAATTTTGGCCTAAATGTTTGACTAAAATTTAGTTTATTTGATTTTTTTTTTAACAAAAAGTAAAAAATAGTGTTTTTTTTCAAAAATGTCGCTCTATTTTTGTATATAGCGCAAAAAATAAAAATCGCAGAGGTGATCAAATACCACCAAAAGAAAGCTCTATTTGTGGGAAGAAAAGGACGCAAATTTTGTTTGGGAGCCACGTCGCACGACCGCGCAATTGTCTGTTAAAGCGACGCAGTGCCGAATCGCAAAAACACCTTGGGTCATTTACCAGCGTATTGGTCCGGGTCTTAAGTGGTTAAACAATACATGTATAATAATGGCTAATGGTGCTAAAACTTAGGTATAATTATTCACCGCTTATGTCACCTTTAATGAAGTAGAAAATCTACTGCTGCAAATGTAGGCACTACTGTGTGTTATACATTATGTGATACTGACTGCAGATGAATATGAATGACAGAATAAGAGTGACAGCAATACAGGTCCTGTCACTTTATATGATGAGTAATTTACTAGCACATTATATATGTTACAGTGGAGGAAAAAAACATGCAGCTTATACACAGCTGTAATCATCAGGTTTTTTTATTGCTGTCATAACATTGACCTCCCCGGACAATGTACAGAAATGTCACAGACCATTACACCAGCCAGTAGATTTTTTTAAGCAATACACAACATTTATTTACAATGCATTATGATTCAACTGACATACATTTATATGGCCCTGCACACTAATAATCATTTTTCTCTTTCTTAAAAAAGAGGCTGTCAAGCACTAGTTATACAGGGGATTTCGTTTATAGCACAATTTATAAGGAAACCTAAGCATGTGATATTGAGTGGCAGGGTACAGATTTGCAAAAAAAATACTGTAATTTAGCATATAATGATATGTATCACAGTCAGTGTCAGCAGTTCTTGAAATGTAAAATGGTTATCTGAGAACTTTTTTTTCTTGTTCCAAAACCAGGTAGTTCTGTGGTGATTTTTTTTTTTGTATGTGTTAACTGTATGTTATGGGCAAATTAGGCACATTCCGATACTAGAATAGGTCAGAAAAAATTCAATCAATGCTAATCTCATTTTTCATTTAAATTTGCCATACTAATTAAATTTTTTTCAATGATTTTTTAAAGTATTGTAGGTTTTTCAGATCTGAAGAAAGACATGCAGAAACAAATGCTACTTCAGACACCTATCAGTTAAAAAATGCAAACTGGAGCTCAACCAAGATGGGAGAAATGTATATGCGTATACATGTTATAGAAAAGAATCACCCCTTTAAAATAATCACATTTTGTTGCTTTGCAGCCTGAAATGAAACAGATAACAGTTTTATCTAGTTGTATTTACTCAATGCAAAATATAACATCCAAGTGAAAGTTACAATATATCACCAAAAGTATTGGGGCACCTGCCTTTACATACACATTCATGCTGAAGAAGTGAATAAAGACAAGGAAACACATCAAACGCATGTGAAATGGTATACTGTACATATTAATTAGGGTTGTCCCGATACCGATACTAGTATCGGTATCGGGACCGATACTGAGCATTTGCGCGAGTACTTGTACTCGTGCAAATGCTCCCGATGCTTCACCTGATACTTTTTAATTTTTTTCCAGAGAGCGCGTGGAGAGGGGGCGGAGAGCGGGCAGAGAGGGGGCGGAGAGTGGGTGGAGAGCGGAGCAGAGCAGTCCTCAAACAGAAAGCCAAGGATTAGATGGATGATCTGTCTATCAAAGTGCCCGGACAAGGGGGAGGGGCTATATATGAGGAGGCGCGGCAGGGAATACACAGCTATTCAAATGAAAGCTGTAATGTTCCCCGCTATGATCAACTAGGCAACTAGGTTGGCTTTATCTGTGAACACATGGCTTCATTTGTGGGGAAGCATGGCTGCATTTGTGGGGACATGGCTGCATTTGTGGGGACATATGGCTGCATTTGTGGGGACACATGGCTGCATTTGTGGGGACCCATGGCTGCATTTGTGGGGACATAGCTGCATTTGTGGGGACACATGGCTGCATTTGTGGGGACACATGGCTGCATTTGTGGGGACACATGGCTGCATTTCTGGGGGACACATGGCTGCATTTCTGGGGACACCTGGCTGCATTTAGGGACACATTTAAAAAAAGTATCGGTAAGCGGTATCGGCGAGTACATGAAAAAAAGTATCGGTACTTGTACTCGGTCCTAAAAGAGTGGTATCGGGACATCCCTAATAATAATCTAATGTGGTCTAAACTGTAACACATATCTGTATATACATTATTGGAATTGGCATGTAAAGATTGTGGATGTAGGTGAGGAGCATGGTGCATGAAAAGAACATTTTGGAAACCTCATTTGGAGACAAATGATCACATCTTACATAAAATATAGCCAATAAGGACTTTTCCCTTTTCAGGAGTTTGGTAGAGGGTGTGTGTGTTTGGGGGAAGGGGGTTAATCTGTTGGTCAAATGGTTTAAGCTTTATTCTTACAGTATATTTATATTTGTTACAAGGGAATCTGCTAGTCACTTGTCAGAACTTACCTTATCAACATACACTTCACTCTCTAGTAGTGTTTGCCCAACATCGAATCCATGTTTCTATTGTTTTATACCTTGCATTCTTTTTTACCACCTAAGTTATATACACTTACCGTAATCCCTGTAAAGCTTTTCCCTAGAATAACAGGCTCTATCCATTTAGGTGCAACTTGTCTTTAGCATAAAAGTTGCTTCCCAGTAAAGTAAATGCAATGTTGTAGGGTCCCAAATCAATTCCTCATATATATATATATATATATATATATATGCATTTGGTTCCTGCTGCTATTACCTATAATGTGCACAGCACAGGATGCATTTGTATACCCTATATACACTTTTCTAGGGTTCTTATAACTCTAATATAATACACAAAAAGTGTAGCATAGTAAAAATACATGTAGTATAGTATAATACATAAAAATTACTTTGCATTTTTTTAACCAGATATGTGAATAAGATAAGATAAAAAAAAATAAAAAATTAAAAAGACTGCATATGATTAGTTACACTCTTATGCTGAGTCATATACACAATCTTCAAAATTTTAATCTATAATTAATGATTTTTTTCTGAAGTAAGCTTAGGTTCTACTAAGCCATTTATATACACCATTTACCAGCCCTACCACCCCATGTAGATAGACATTGTCAAGTACTTTAGGACAATAGATTTATGCATAGGGAGCCTACATTATACATTTGTGCTGGACTAGATATTAGTAAGCACTTTTATTAGAGAAAAACTGAATTGTTAGGCTTAAAGGGCCATTAAGGAAATTGACAGTATTCATGGAAAGATACAATATAAAAAAAATCTCTGTGGGCTATGGTCTAAAATTAATATGCCAACTTTAAATTTTATGAGACTGCTTTGGAAGCAAGTATGCTCATGTTATTTATATGTAGACATATGTATACTAGCAATTACATGCAAATGTATTTCAATCCTTGCCATTGATTTTTTTTTGTTTTTTTACTTTTGTAAAG
This sequence comes from Rana kukunoris, assembly GCA_029574335.1. Lineage (NCBI taxonomy): Eukaryota > Metazoa > Chordata > Amphibia > Anura > Ranidae > Rana > Rana kukunoris. The sequence continues at coordinate 228,710,383 of CM056050.1, read as the reverse complement.
TTCAACAAATAGAATCACTGTTTGCAGTCGCATCATTGGTTAAAGGTGTTGTAAAGGCTTGTTTTTTATTTTTTAAATAGGTTCCTTTAAGCTATTGCATTGTTGGTTCACTTACCTTTTCATTCGATTTTCCTTCAAATTTTTTTCCCTTTGTTTTCTTTGTCTGAATTTCTCACTTCCTGTTCCTCCTCAGTAAGCTGTTCTGGCTGACTAACCACCGCTCAGATGATGGTGTGAAGTTTACTGAGGAGAAACATGAAGTGAGAAATTCAGACAAAGAAAAAAAAAACATTTAGAAGGGAAATCAGAGGAAAGGGTAAGTGAACCAACTATGCACTACCTTAACTACTTGCCGACCTTCTGCCATCATTTTACGGCGGCAGGTTGGCTCCCCTGCGCGAGAGCCCATAGCTCTACGTCGGCTCTCTCGCAGGTCACCACCCCTATAGTTAGAACACACACAGGAACATACTTAACCCCTTCAGGTGTTAACCCCTTCACTGCCAGTGGTATTTTTATAGTAATCCAATGCATTTTTATAACATTGATCGCTATAAAAATGACAATGGTCCCAAAAATGTGTTAAAAGTGTCCGAAGTGTCAGCCATAATGTCGCAGTACCGAAAAAAATCCCTGATCGCCGTCATTACTAGTAAAAAAAATATATTAATAAAAATGCCATAAAATACCCCCTATTTTGTAAACGCTATAACTTTTGCGCAAACCAATCAATAACCGCTTGTTGCAATGATTTTTTTAACGAAAAATATGTAGAAGAATACGTATTGGCCTAAACTATTTTTGGGGGATATTTATTACAGCGAAAAGTAAAAAAATATTATTTTTTTTCAAAATTGTCGCTCTATTTTTGTTTGTAGTGCAAAAAATAAAAACGCAGAGGTGATCAAATACCACCAAAAGAAATCTCTATTTGTGGGGAAAAAAAGGACGCCAATTTTGTTTGGGAGCCACGTTGCACGACCGCGCAAAATGTCAGTTAAAGTGACGCAGTGCCGAATCGCAAAAAGTGCTCTGGTCTTTGGGCAGATATATGGTCCGGGGGTTAGGTGGTTAAAGGAACCTATTTAGAAAATAAAAAATGAACCTTTACAACCCCTTTAAGTAAGCCAGGTTATGTACTCTACTTTATGCGAAGACAAAAAGGTGGAATGCTTTTCAAATTTCCTTCTAAATTTGTTTTACTCAACTGTCACAGTTGAAAAAAAAATATCAACGTTAGCAGGTAGAAAACATGATATCAATCTTGTTAGTCAAATTGTGTAACTTTTCTTGGTTTTGCTATCGTGACCTACCGTATTTATCGGGGTATTGCGCGCTCCCGTGTATAGCGCGCACCCCTAATGTCGACCCAAAATTCCTGTAAAAAAACATTTTAGTACTTACAGTTTTGGTGTCTTGCGTGGCGTCCATCAGCGGCCTTGTCTGGTCCGGCGTCCGTCTTCGGTGTCCTTCCGGCTTCTCCAGCAATGTCTCTAGTCAAATCCCTGCTTCCCACGCTCAGTTTGAACGCCTCCGCCGGCATATACTGAGTGCAGTACACTCGGGTACATTCGGCAAGGCTCGGCTTCGCTCGTGCTCATGCTCTGTGACGTTTATGCGTGAGCACGAGCGAAGCCGAGCCTTACCGAAAGTACCCGAGTGTACTGCACTCGGTAAATGTCGGCGGCTCAGTTCAAACTGAGCGCAGGAATCGGGTATCGGTGTATATCGCACACCCACGATTTCCCACTTATTTTAAGGGGAAAAAAGTGCGCAGTATACGCCGATAAATACGGTATATTTGAAGGGTATAGAAACAGGAGTCAGTCACCCATTGTTTTTTTTTCCAGAGATCAAATGTCACACACATATATATATATTTATATATTGTAAGCTGGGGATAGGTAGCGGGTACAAAAGCTCCCTGGGATGAGCCGGCACAGATACCAAAGTCCATAGGATAAGTGAACAATAGTGGGATGTTTATTGGTGCTATACAAAGTCTATTTACAGGTGCTGTACAGTGTGCAGAAAACAAAACAAACAAAAATAGTTTAAACAAACACCTAGCCGTGTCTCGGCTCTAACTACACGATATGTAGGCCCTAACTACTAAGCTAAACAAGCCTACCGCTTGTTAGCTCAAAACACAACCTTCTCACCAGTCTTTTAACAACCTCCTTGCTCCTACAGATCCACACTTTCTGTTTCCCAGGACAGAGCAATGGCTGTTAGCTCAGGTGAGCTTAAATTGGCCTGGGGGAGAGGGCCAACACCTGACCTGGATCAGGGATCAGAGATCCCTGAACGTGTAAGAGAGGAGCCTGGGAGAGGTATAAACTCCGAACTGGACTTTCCTAGGCTCTCTCTGGGACGCTCTGCTACACACCCTCCCCCCTTGTTTCACCCCAGGGTTGGAACACCTGTAGCCCAACAGGAGTGAACACGGGACAGGGCATCTACATTCCCCATCTCAACACCTGGCCTGTGTTTTACCGAAAAGGAATAATCCTGGAGGGCCAAAAACCACCGGTTCACCCGCCTATTAGTCTCCTTCTTTTGGGCCATCCATTTCAGGGGAGCATGGTCAGTTATTAACTCAAACTGGCGCCCTAACAGGTAGTACCTGAGCGCGTCCACGGCCCACTTTATGGCTAAACATTCTTTTTCAATGACTGCATATTTTTTCTCATGATCATTGAGCTTTTTGCTTAGGTAGACCACAGGGTGTTCTTCCCCATTGTATACCTGTGATAGTACTGCCCCGATACCTACATCAGAGGCGTCTGTCTGAACCAAAAAATCTTTGGAGAAATCGGGGGAGTATAGCACTGGCTGTGCACAAAGAGCCTTCTTCAGGACTTGGAAAGATTCTTCTGCTACTGGGGACCATTTTATCATTACGGAGTCTTTCCCTTTCGTCAGGTCTGTCAGTGGGGCAGCTATAGTGGCAAAATTTGGAATAAACCTTCTATAATATCCCGCAATGCCAAGAAAGGCCCTGACCTGCTTCTTGTTTGCAGGACGTGGCCACTCCTGGATGGCTTCTACTTTATTCACTTGGGGTTTAATAACTCCACGGCCAATAGTGTAGCCCAAATACTTGGCTTCCTCCAAACCAATGGCACATTTTTTGGGATTTGCCGTAAAACCTTCCTTGAAGAGGGAATCAAGTACAGCTTGGACACGGGGCAAGTGAGACTCCCAGTCGGTGCTATGCACCACTATGTCATCTAAATAAGCTGCAGCATACTGCTGGTGCGGTCTTAGGGTCCTGTCCATGGCCCTCTGAAAAGTTGCAGGGGCATTTTGCAACCCAAAAGGCATTTTCTTATACTGGAATGATCCCTCCGGGGTCACAAACGCAGTCTTTTCTTTGGCACTATTAGTCAGGGGTATTTGCCAATATCCTTTGGTCAAGTCCAAAGTGGTCAGATAACGGGCCTTGCCAAGTCGGTCTATAAGTTCATCTACCCTGGGCATTGGGTACGTGTCAAACTTTGTTACTGCATTGAGCTTTCTGAAGTCGTTACAAAACCTCCAAGTGCCATCCGGTTTTGGGACCAACACGATGGGGCTAGACCAGTCACTATTGGATTCCTCAATGACATCTAGTTCCAACATCCTTCTAACTTCATCACTGATGTCCTTTCTCCTCGCTTCAGGAATTCGGTATGGTTTGAGCTTGACACGGACCCCAGGTTCAGTAACAATATCATGCTGAACCGCGGAAGTCGTGCCAGGCAACTCTGAAAATTTCTCCCTATTCCTTATTAGGAACTCTCTAGCTTCCTGTTTTTGGGAATATGACAGGGTGTATGGAATTGTGACCTCAGGGATCAAAGGGGATTCAGTACCCTTAGGCGTTACCGGTAGGGACCTCGCAGTTAACGCCAGACTATCCTTCCAGGGCTTTAACAGGTTCACGTGGTAAATCTGTTCGGGCTTCCTTTTACCTGGTTGATACACCTTGTAATTGACTTCCCCAACTCTTTCAATTACTTCAAAGGGGCCCTGCCACTTAGCCAGGAACTTGCTCTCAACAGTGGGAACTAAAACGAGGACCCTGTCACCCGGTGAGAAAACACGGAGTTGGGCCCCCCGGTTGTATATTCTCTGTTGGGCTGCTTGAGCCTGTAGTAGATGTTCTTTCACCACCGGTATTACGGCTGCAATTCTGTCCTGCATTTGAGCGATATGCTCAATTACACTTTTGTGGGGTGTCTGTTCCCCCTCCCAAGTTTCCTTGGCTATGTCCAAGAGTCCCCGACGGTGTCTCCCATAAAGCAACTCAAATGGAGAGTACCCTGTAGAGGACTGGGGAACCTCCCTGATAGCAAACATCAGGTACGGTATCAGGAAGTCCCAGTCTTTCCCATCTTTGTCAACAACCTTTTTTAAAATGCCCTTTAACGTCTTATTGAAACGTTCCACCAAGCCATCCGTTTGCGGATGATACACAGAGGTTCGCAACTGCGTCACCTTAAATAACTTGTACAGCTCCCTAGTTATTCGTGACATAAATGGGGTACCCTGGTCTGTAAGGATTTCTTTAGGGATGCCAACCCGACTGAACACCATAAACAGCTCTTTGGCAATATTTTTAGCAGATGCGGCGCGTAAGGGAATGGCCTCAGGGTAACGGGTAGCGTAATCCATAATCATGAGGATATGCTGATGACTACGGGCGGATTTGGGGAGTGGACCCACAAGGTCCATGGCAATCCTCTCGAAGGGCACTTCAATAATGGGCAAGGGCACTAAAGGACTTCGGAAGTGGGGCTGGGGGGCTGACATCTGACACACAGGACAGGATTGACAATAATTCTCGATATTTTTCTGTATCCCAGGCCAGTAAAACCTGCGCAACACTCTTTCAGTGGTTTTCTCAACCCCTAAATGGCCTCCTAGCAAGTGCCCATCGGCAAGTTCCAACACCAGCCTTCTGTAAGGTTTGGGGACCACCAACTGTTCAGTAACTTCATCATTCTTTTTACATACACGATACAGTAAATCATCATTGCTGCTGAAATAAGGAAAACAGGGCCTATCCCCTGGTTCAACAGGTACATCATTAATCACCATTAAATTTTCCCAGACCCTGGCAAGGGTAGGGTCTTTTCTCTGCTCAGTACCAAAATTTTCCTTGTGCACATTAAGGTCAGTAAACTCCAACATAGGCTCCGAGTCGGCAGACGGCTGTCCGGCTCTACTGGTTGTGGGGACTTCCTCAGGCTCCTCCAGCTCTCCTGCCATAACCGAGAAAGGAAAACTCGGAGAGCCCTGAGATGAGTCCCCTGAACCCACAATATCGGAAGTAGCCAGGAGCTCTGAGTCAGGTACTGCCACCGGGTCGGGACGATCCCACAGTTCCCAAAACTTAGGGAAGTCCCTACCAATGATGGCCTCGTGCACCAAGTGGGGGCACAAGTCCGACCGCATGGGACACCGTACCTAAGCCAGTTTTAAACTGAACTGTGGCTATAGGATACTCCCGGGTATCCCTATGTACACAGATCACAGCAACTTTTTTAGCATGAAAATTCACAGTTTCAACCATCTCAGCTGTAACCAAAGTAACCAGACTTCCAGAGTCTAGTAAGGCCGTAATAGGCTTATCATTAACAGTCATGTGACATATGTGTTTCCCCACATTTGGCGCTGCAGCGCATGAAACAGCAGCAAACATAGACTGCCTTCTAATAGACAGATCACACTGCATTGGTTCATCAGTCAATAGACAGTTTGCTGCAACATGTCCCAGCTCTTGGCAGGGAAAACACCTGATGTTTCCCCAAGTTGGTTTGCTGACAGGCAGTGGTTTCCCTTGCTTGGGACGCCAAACTTCAGTCCTGGCACCAAAAATCCTCCCCCCTATTTCCTTGCCATGCTTACCACCCACTTCCCCTGGAACAGTCTTACCGGTTGCCTGGGGAGACCGTGGCTTTGGGTGGAAAGTCTGTGCGGCTGTTGGGGTGGTGACCAGGTTCTCTGCAGCAAAGTACCTTTCGACGAGTTCCACCAGGTTATCTGCCGACTTGGGGTCCCCTTGACCCACTTCTGCAGGGGAATTGGGAGTGACCTCAGGAATTGGTCCATGACCACACGGGGTGCAGGATAGAAAGCATAACGAATTGCAAGATTGCACAAGATACGAAAAGGTTTGAATCCTACCTGCGACAGTAAGCGGGAACCGCCGGCGAAGACCATGAAGGGAGAAGCCACAAAGCGATTGCGATGTCGAATGCGCAGACTCACGGACATGAGGTGAGCTGGGAAGAGTTGGCCCAGTGACGTGTAGCACACTGAACCGACAAAGAGCATGTGTGAGTGGGCTGCTTAAATACCCTCCGGGCTCCTTCCATAAACTCAGGCCACCATACTGGCCTTCTTATATATATTCACATATACAGACCAGTCCTCCACATCATATTAAAATATATTTATTTCCTAACTCATGTGTAGTGCTGATCCTATAAGGATATTATCTATATGATCATCATCTTATTTTAGCTACCTTTAGCACTAGCACTGTGGCTCAAAGGTTTCTTGTACAATGCATTTTAGGTAATAATGCTTAACCACTTAAAGACCCCCGCACGCACATATACGGCCACAACATAGCTCGTACAGGCACAAGGGCGTAAATTTACGTCCCCGCCTGAGTGCGGTTCGGGGGTCCCATCGGGACCCCCTCCGCGGCGTGCGGGGGTCTCCCTACCTCTGGGAGCGATCCGGGATCTGCGGGCGGATGTCCGTGTTTTCCGCCCCCCCCGCGATCGCTCCCAGCCAATGGGAGCGCGCTCCCAGCCTGTCACTTCCTCCTCCTGTGTTTACACAGGAAGGAGGAAATGATGTATTCTCTCATCGCAGCGCTGTTTCCCAGCGCTGCTGATGAATGAATGAATGAATGAATGAAAACTTGTATAGCGCGGCCTCTGGGCGCTTGTTGTTCCTGTCTCCTTTGATATCAAAAGAGAAAAGTCTTGACCTTTTTCCTAAATGCTAGGTGGTTCTCCTCCAACCGAATGGTGGTTGGTAAAGCGTTCCATAGTCTGGGACCTTGGATCGCGAATCTTCTTTCTCCTTTGGACTTGAAGTTGGCTTTCGGAACCTGGAGCAGGTTCTGATTCGTGGATCGCAAAACGCGATTGGGATTATGCGCTTTTATTATTTCGCATAAATAAAGGGGGGCATTCCCATAGACACATCTATGCGTAAGACAGAGAGCTTTAAAAGCAATTCTGTCTTTAACTGGCAGCCAATGAAGGGCTCTCAGAGAAGGTGAGATGGATTCCCACGTTTTTTTCCCAGTCACAAGTCTGGCGGCCGTATTCTGAACGACTTGCAGACGAGCGATTTGGTACTTGGGGAGGCCGAGGTAAAGGGCATTTGCATAATCCAGCCTGGAGTTTACAATTGCTCCCACCACGACCGCTAAATCTTCTTTGGGGATGAACGGAGTGAGTCTGCATAGTAGGCGCAGTAGATGGTGAGATCCGCTGACTACTGACCCTATTTGAGCGTCCATTGTCATAAAGGAGTCAAAAATGACCCCTAGGCTTTTGACTTTGGCGCTAGGGGTGATGATTCTGCCCAAAATAGGCGGGGGGGTCCACGCTGTTGAAAGTTGATTCCTGCGCTTGGCGTGAAACAGAAGAAGTTCTGTTTTTGCTCCATTGAGTTTAAGGTAACTCTTTGTCATCCAGTCCTCTATCAAAGAGAGACATGTCTCTAGATTGAGGTGGTGATCCTGTCTGTTGCAGATACGGAAATACAGTTGCGTATCATCTGCATATGAGTGGTAGAGCAGTTTTTGGCTGCTGATAATCTCAAAAAGAGGACGAAGATATATGTTAAACAGCACTGGTGACAGAGGCGATCCTTGAGGGACTCCGCATGTTACTGTGCGTTTTTCCGACGTAAAAGGTCCTAACTTCACTGTTTGTGATCGGTTTTCCAAAAAAGAGGAGAACCAAGATAAATCGCTTTCTGCGACTCTGGCTACTTCAGCAAGCCGAGTCAGTAACAGTTTGTGGTCTACAGTGTCGAAAGCTGCACTTAGGTCCAACAGAACCAGGAGACAAGATTCTCCTTCGTCTGCGGCCTTGAGAACATCGTCCCATACTTTCAGCAATGCTGTTTCCGTCCCGTGTCCGGGACGGAAGCCTGATTGCAATGGGTCAAGTAGCTTGTAGGTATCTAGATGCAGTTGCAGCTGTTGTACCACTACTTTCTCCATTATCTTAGAGAGTACGTTGAGGCTTGTTATGGGACGGCGGTGGAGTGGGTCCTTGGGGTCCAGGGAGGGTTTCTTCAGGATGGGTTGGATTATACCTTCTTTCAACTGTGAGGGCACTATGCCCTCCAAGAAAGACTGGTTGATAAGCTGCGTGATGGGAGGAGCCAGGATGTAGGCGCATTCCTTCAGCAGTTTTGTGGGGATAATGTCATTTCGCGCTGTGCCATTGCGCAGAGTACAAATGACATTCTTGGTGGTCTCGATGGAGATGGGTTCCAGGGTGAACTTACCTGATATCGGAGAATTTCTATGGGTGCTGTGTGAGAGGCTGCGGGGGGGGCTGGGGGGAGAATTGTTTTGCTGAATGCTTTCGCGGATTACCTCGATTTTATTAATGAAGTAATCCGATAGTTCATTGCAAAATTCTTGTGTGTCTGAACTGGGGGCTTCAATGCATCCTGGCTTCATGGTCTGGGTGACCATCTTGAAGAGTTCGCGGGGGCGGTTTAGGGCACCGTTGATAGCCTCCGAAAAATAATTTTTCTTGGCTTGGAAAATTCCTTTGTGGTATTTTCTTGTAGTCGCCTTGTAGATGGATAGGTTTAGCTCTGAAGAACATCTTTTCCAGGCAGATTCTGCCCTTCTGCGTTCTTGCTTCAGTAACGACAGCTGGTTATTAAACCAGCTGCGGTTGTTTTTCCGGATGCGGGTTTTTCGTTTTGGCGCTACCAAGTCGGCTGACTGTAGCATAGCCGAGTTTATGGCTTCCAATGTTTCAACGGCCGTTTGATGCGGCTGAGTTGTTTCTATTTTTTTCCTTAAATTCGTTTTGAAGAGTTCCGAGTGGAGCTTCTTCTGACATCTAGTCCAGTGTGTTGTCACTGGATTTGATGTTTTTGTTGTAGGGGGGATGGTGGTAATACTGAATATAATTGCATGGTGGTCTGTCCATGGCAATTTTTCATTTTCCCAAATCTTTATTTCCAGAGCTTGTCTGAAAATAAGATCAAGTGTGTGACCTGAAGCATGTGTGGGCCCACATACTAATTGCTGTAATCCTAATCCTTCCAGGTGGTCAATACAGGCGTCGGCAATGGGGTCTTGTGAGGAGTTTGCCCAGAGATTGAAATCCCCTAGCAGCAAAAGTTGTTTGCTGTTGAGGGTATAAGTGGAGAAGAAATCCGTCCAAGATGATAGCAGCTGCGATTTTGGGCCGGGCGGCCTATAGCAGAGCAGAACGTGGATGGTCTCCTTTGAATTTGCTTGAAGTTGTAGAGTAAGGGTTTCCATGAATGGAAGAGGGTTTTGGCGGACTGGTTTGGTGATCGTAAGATGAGTCTTATAGATCACCGCCAGGCCGCCTCCTCTTTGCCCTATTCTGTTTTCTGTAATAATACAATACAATGAGAGAAGACATCACAAGTAAGTGTGCACCAACACAACACTGACACACACTCACATAGGCATATTAACCCCTTGTGATCGCCCCCCCCACCCCCCTGTCACAGTGTTACTGAATGCAGTGATTTAATCACTGCATTTAGTGTCAGTGTGACAGGCACTGTAAAAAACAGTTAGTGTTAGGTTCAGGATAGCCCCCCCACCCCCCCTAATAAAGTTTTAACCCCCTGATCACCGCCCTAGTTAACCCTTTCACTCCCTATTGCCAGCGTCACTAAGCGATCATTTTTCTGATCGCTGTATTAGTGTCGCTGTTCCCGCTAGGTAGCTATTTTTTTTTATTGCGATTTTTTTTTTTTACTAAAGACATGTGGCTAAATAAATTTTGGCCTAAATGTTTGACTAAAATTTAGTTTATTTGATTTTTTTTTTAACAAAAAGTAAAAAATAGTGTTTTTTTTCAAAAATGTCGCTCTATTTTTGTATATAGCGCAAAAAATAAAAATCGCAGAGGTGATCAAATACCACCAAAAGAAAGCTCTATTTGTGGGAAGAAAAGGACGCAAATTTTGTTTGGGAGCCACGTCGCACGACCGCGCAATTGTCTGTTAAAGCGACGCAGTGCCGAATCGCAAAAACACCTTGGGTCATTTACCAGCGTATTGGTCCGGGTCTTAAGTGGTTAAACAATACATGTATAATAATGGCTAATGGTGCTAAAACTTAGGTATAATTATTCACCGCTTATGTCACCTTTAATGAAGTAGAAAATCTACTGCTGCAAATGTAGGCACTACTGTGTGTTATACATTATGTGATACTGACTGCAGATGAATATGAATGACAGAATAAGAGTGACAGCAATACAGGTCCTGTCACTTTATATGATGAGTAATTTACTAGCACATTATATATGTTACAGTGGAGGAAAAAAACATGCAGCTTATACACAGCTGTAATCATCAGGTTTTTTTATTGCTGTCATAACATTGACCTCCCCGGACAATGTACAGAAATGTCACAGACCATTACACCAGCCAGTAGATTTTTTTAAGCAATACACAACATTTATTTACAATGCATTATGATTCAACTGACATACATTTATATGGCCCTGCACACTAATAATCATTTTTCTCTTTCTTAAAAAAGAGGCTGTCAAGCACTAGTTATACAGGGGATTTCGTTTATAGCACAATTTATAAGGAAACCTAAGCATGTGATATTGAGTGGCAGGGTACAGATTTGCAAAAAAAATACTGTAATTTAGCATATAATGATATGTATCACAGTCAGTGTCAGCAGTTCTTGAAATGTAAAATGGTTATCTGAGAACTTTTTTTTCTTGTTCCAAAACCAGGTAGTTCTGTGGTGATTTTTTTTTTTGTATGTGTTAACTGTATGTTATGGGCAAATTAGGCACATTCCGATACTAGAATAGGTCAGAAAAAATTCAATCAATGCTAATCTCATTTTTCATTTAAATTTGCCATACTAATTAAATTTTTTTCAATGATTTTTTAAAGTATTGTAGGTTTTTCAGATCTGAAGAAAGACATGCAGAAACAAATGCTACTTCAGACACCTATCAGTTAAAAAATGCAAACTGGAGCTCAACCAAGATGGGAGAAATGTATATGCGTATACATGTTATAGAAAAGAATCACCCCTTTAAAATAATCACATTTTGTTGCTTTGCAGCCTGAAATGAAACAGATAACAGTTTTATCTAGTTGTATTTACTCAATGCAAAATATAACATCCAAGTGAAAGTTACAATATATCACCAAAAGTATTGGGGCACCTGCCTTTACATACACATTCATGCTGAACAAGTGAATAAAGACAAGGAAACACATCAAACGCATGTGAAATGGTATACTGTACATATTAATTAGGGTTGTCCCGATACCGATACTAGTATCGGTATCGGGACCGATACTGAGCATGTGCGCGAGTACTTGTACTCGTGCAAATGCTCCCGATGCTTTACCTGATACTTTTAAAAAAAATTCCAGAGAGCGCGTGGAGAGGGGGCGGAGAGCAGGCAGAGAGGGGGCGGAGAGTGGGTGGAGAGTGGAGCAGAGCAGTCCTCAAACAGAAAGCCAAGGATTAGATGGATGATCTGTCTATCAAAGTGCCCGGACAAGGGGGAGGGGCTATATATGAGGAGGCGCGGCAGGGAATACACAGCTATTCAAATGAAAGCTGTAATGTTCCCCGCTATGATCAACTAGGCGACTGCAACAGCAACGGCAGCGGCAGCGGGGGGAAAGGTTGGCTTTATCTGTGAACACATGGCTTCATTTGTGGGGAAGCATGGCTGCATTTGTGGGGACATGGCTGCATTTGTGGGGACATATGGCTGCATTTGTGGGGACACATGGCTGCATTTGTGGGGACCCATGGCTGCATTTGTGGGGACATAGCTGCATTTGTGGGGACACATGGCTGCATTTGTGGGGACACATGGCTGCATTTGTGGGGACACATGGCTGCATTTCTGGGGGACACATGGCTGCATTTCTGGGGACACCTGGCTGCATTTAGGGACACATTTAAAAAAAGTATCGGTAAGCGGTATCGGCGAGTACATGAAAAAAAGTATCGGTACTTGTACTCGGTCCTAAAAGAGTGGTATCGGGACATCCCTAATAATAATCTAATGTGGTCTAAACTGTAACACATATCTGTATATACATTATTGGAATATCTTGGCGCTTTTTAATCTAGTAGGCAATACATTTTTTTTATTTATTACACACTATATTACCAAAAGTATTGGGTTGCCTGCCTTTACACGCAGATGGACTTTAACCACTTCAGACCCGCGCTATTGACAAAATGCGTCAACAGCGTGGACCTGAGGCGCCAAGTTGACGTCTTTGAATGTCATTTATAGTGCATTACCCGCGCACCACTAGGTTCGCGCGCCGCGGTAAACATCGTCCCGCCGCGTTGCTGAAGAGCCGATGCATGTACCTGGCGGCCACGATGTCCGTCGGGTACATGCGATCGGCGGGAACACAAGCAGATGACAGCAGGGACGTGGAGCTCTGTGTGTAAACACAGAGCTCCACGTGCTGTCAGAGGAGAGGAGACCGATCAGTGTCCCTTGTACATAGGGACACAGCATCGGTTACCTCCCCCAGTCACCCCCCTCCCCCCACACAGTTAGAACACAGTTAGAACACACCCAGGATACACATTTAACCCCTTCCTCACCCCCTACTGTTAACCCCTTCCCTGCCAGTCACATTTATACAGTAATTAGTGCATTTTTATAGCACTGATCACTGTATAAATGTGAATGGTCCCAAATTTGTGTCAAAAGTGTCCGATATGTCCGCCGCAATATCGCAGTCCCAATAAAAATCGGAGATCGCCGCCATTACTAGTAAAAAAAAAATAATAATAAAAAAAATCATAATTCTGTTCCCCATTTTGTAGGCGCTATAACTTTTGCGCAAACCAGTCGCTTATTTATTTTTATTTTATTTTTTTTTACAAAAATACGTCGAAAAATACGTATTGGCCTTAACTGAGAAATGTATTTTTATTTTTTTTTAAATTGGGATATTTATTATAGCAACGAGTAAAAAATATATATATATATTTTTAAATTGTCGCTCTTTTTTTGTTTATAGCGCAAAAAATAAAAAAAAGGACGTCAATTTTGTTTGGGAGCCACGTCACACGACCGCGCAAATGTCAGTTAAAGCAACGCAGTGCCGGAAGCTGAAATTTCGCCTGGGCACGAAGGGGGTTTATGTGCCCAGTAAGCAAGTGGTTAATGGCATCCCAGTCTTAGTCCGTAGGGTTCAATATTGAGTTGGTCCACCCTTTGCAGCTATACCAGCTTCAACTCTTCAGGGAAGGCTGTCCACAAGGTTTAGGAGTGTGTCCAGGGGGAATGTTTGACCATTCTTGCAGAAGCACATTTGTGAGTTCAGGCACTGATGTTGAAGGCCTGGCTCACAGTCTTCACTCTAATTCATCTCAAAGGTGTTCTAATGTTGGCTGTGTGGATGCCCCCAACAATATGCAATGTAATGATGTGTATATGGGTGTTTGCATTGCTTATTATGGAATATGTGCTGTATAGCCAGAGCCATATTTTAATTGCACATGATATTGGATATTTTTTCTAATTAAAGATGTTATATATACATTTATCCTCTTTGTTTTATTTTGTTTTATTGCTGCTAAAAAAACCTTGGGGAACCTTCCCATATTAATAGTTAGTAGAGACATATCCCAACAGACGAAAGGCTGTAACTTAACCTCTTCCCGACCGGGCCATTGTAAAATGAAGCCTGGCGGGAACCCTCCCTCGATCCGGGTGGACGTCACATGACGACTTTTGTTCCCCGCGGCAACGTGACCTGGTGCGCGTGCCGGCGGCCGTGATTGCCGCCGGGTACCTGCGATTGCCGGTGATCACGGCAGGAGTGTGGATCTGGGTGTGTAAACACCCAGATCCACCTCCTGTCAGAGGTGAGGAGACTGATGCTGTGTTCCCAGTACAAAGAAACACACATTGGTCTCCTCCCCTTGTGAGTCTCCCTCCCCTACAGTTAGAACACACTTTAGGGAACATTTTAACCCCTTCAGCGCCCCTAGCATTAACCCCCTCCCTGCCAGTCACATTTACACAGTAATCAGTGCATATTTATAGCACTAGTGGCTGTATAAATGTAAATGGTCCCAAAAACGTGTCAAAAGTGTCCGATGTGTCTACCACAATGTCACAGTCACAATAAAAAATGACATAAATCTATCACCTATTTAGTAGACGCTGAAACTGTTGCGCACACCAATCAATAAACAATTATTCTGTTTTTTTTTTACCAAAAATATGTAGAAGAATACATATCGGTCTAAACTGAGGAAAAAAAATGTTTTTAAAATATATATATATATTTATTAAATAAAAAAGTAAAAAATATTGTGTTTTTAAAAAAAAATTGTCGCTCTTCTTTTGTTTATAGCGCAAAAAATAAAAACCGCAGAGATGATCAAATACCACCAAACTAAAGCTCTATTTGTGGGGGAAATTTTTTTTTAAGATTTAATTTGGGTACGTTAATTTGTTGCATGACCACGCAATTGTCATTCAAAGTGCAACAGCGCGTATTTATAAGTTATATTAGTAGTTGAATGGAGCCTACATCTCTGAACTTAAGGTGTTAAATGGTCTTAAAATAAATACATTGGTTACTGGAAGGCCCCATAATGAGAAGATACAGTATATTAGCAGTAGAGATGGGCAGAAGATTTCCCTGTTCAGAACACAGAGACATTTTTTGACAATTCCTTTATTAAAACATAAAAAAATGATGTCCCTCAGATGGAAATCCATCACCAATCGCGCTACCGGAAAAAGAAAAAAACACTCCCGCTGTCTATGAAGGCTGGCTGCCTACTGCAGGCTCCGCCGTTTGACAGTTCTTATATAGGTAAGAGCAGGGCCACCTGGCCACATCACCTGGTGGCACCGCCCCCCCATGGTACATCACTAACCGTGCATGCTGGGTCAGCCATGTCACAAGTGGGACGGTGCCACCAGGTAATATTGCCAGGTGGCTCCATGAACACCCACCAAACACACTGCAACTTTGAGCATTGGACAAATAGGCCAAACAGCTAATGTTCAGTCCAAACTCATGCTCAAACTCAACCGATCTCCCAACACTAATGAGCATCACCAGAGGTAATACAAAGGAGTTACCCAAATAAGTCAGATACATATATATTCATACATATTTGGAGCAGGACTTCTCTTGTCTGAGGTTTAGCTAATATTACTATGTGTGATGGAAATCCCACCCTGTTAATCAGTCTGAGAACACTATCCCCTTAGTAAAGCAGGGATGCAATAAAATTATGATTTTCACTATAAGATACTGGGAACTGTATTCATAGCATTAAGGATGGAGACAAATAAATGGCAATTCTATAGGAAAAGGGAGCTGTGGTGGCTCAACGTGATTGGCACTGCGCTGACAAGCCGTTCACCTCTGCATCCAAGGGTTCGGATCCCGGTCTCGGCTACATGTGAATTGAGTTTGGTGGTCTCAGCCCGGCTCCCGGTGGGTGTGCTATGCAAGGTAAGCCTGTGCTTAGTACGCCCACCCTCCCTCCACAAAAACCACCACACTTGCACGCACACGAAATTGGTTTAAAAAACACACGCACTTTGGCCATGCAGTCTCATAAAATAAAGAGAGGCGAAGGACCTACAGGGCTGGCTGGGTGGGCTAGGGCCCCTCACTCCCTCATAGGGGGAGTCCCTCTGCCCCATTGGGGTCCCGTTGGGCCACAGTTGGGCTCCCAAGAGGAGCAGGTAGGGCGGGGTGAGTGGGAGGCCCCCCCTCACACCTGCCATTGCCACCAGGGGCATGGAGAAGGATGGCGATTGCCTCCGGGGGGAGGGTCTGCCTACTCCCAACTTCTGCAGTCTGGCTCCTCTCTCTCGAGTTCACGCACAAAAATACACTTTAAAAAATAAATAAAAAAATAAATAATAATTCTATAGGAAAACACAATAGCTCATCAGCCAAGATTGCTGCACTAACATCACATAGTTAATACATAGGCTCCTCCCACATTTTTTTTTCCGTTCAACTGAACAAAAAACAATAGTGTGTACTAGGCTTTAGAATGTCCCAGTTGTCCAACTTTTTGGCTTTTTGAGAGTTTGTGGCTAAACTTGAAACATACTGTTTCCCCTTCCCATTTACCTATCCCGTTTACCCCCAATATAGCTGATAGCTTTTTT
Source organism: Rana kukunoris (assembly GCA_029574335.1). Taxonomy (NCBI): domain Eukaryota; kingdom Metazoa; phylum Chordata; class Amphibia; order Anura; family Ranidae; genus Rana; species Rana kukunoris. The sequence goes on along the minus strand of CM056050.1, from coordinate 228,693,959 downwards.
ACAACTGTATATTATTCATATCAATCATATACTGTACTTAAATATATTTTTTCAGTCAAATATATTGAAACAAACATTGTCTGTAGATTTGAACAAGATGACATTTAATACTTAAAAATGTCTAGAGTCAATGTAAAATTTTAATTTGCTGGCCAGTCTGTTAACACCATTTGCTTCTTTAAATGAACTCATGGTATTTGTGTGTATGCATCTGTAAAATTCACAAGACTGATATTAAGCAGATGTTAGACTGCATTTGTCAATCTTGTTGAAGCATGCAGGTGCTAATGTGTTATAATTATCCCTTCAGGCATTTGTTATTTGGAATTATGGTTCTCACCTAGTCAATCATAGATGTAATTGTTAAGCTACTACATCAAGTAATCACCAGATCAAGATTTAATATTTAACTTTTATCAATATCATAAATAATTTTTTTCTGAAGCATAACATTTTCACTTTTCTAAAGGCATGTCATTGGACCGGATTAGCAGGAAAAATTATAAGCATTATATTAAAGGTATTTAAAAAGAATTGGTATGTGGCCACTGTTGGACTTCATCCAGTCTTTGAAACCTAGGGATTTTCTTTCATGTCCGCTTAGGCAATTTGAATCTATATGTGAAAAAAACAATCATGCCCTTTTGGTTTTACGTGCCTTTTTTGAAGAGAAGGCCTGCCTGTGAAGACTCCTTATATGGAGTGGAAGAAGGATTTAGGAATTCTCAAAGTCGCCAACCTACAACACAAGGGTTCACATCTAGTAGAGTTGCAGTAAAGTACAACCGTTTTGGCAAAAAAGGTTTTCAATTCCTACTGCTGAATGCAATTTACATAGGTGAAAATGTCTCCTCTCCTTTTGTTGCCTCTGCTTCCCAGTGTGAACAAGTGCATTAAAGCTGATAACCTGAGATGTTGTTTTGTCATGCCCTAAACAACCATTTCCAGAATTCAAACATTCACAGAAACTCTGTTACCACGTCAGCTACTATTATTATTAGGTAAAGCTCCTAGTGCCATATCCCATATATAATTTATTAAAAATATTCAATAAAATATACTGAAAGAAATGGTTTATCAGGCTCCACATCCATAGCATGGTGGTTCATCAGACTCAGCATATTCCAGAGCTCAGGGGAACTCCACCAGGATCCTTGCTGGCTTACATGTTTTGAGGGTTATACCCTCTTCTTAAGAGCCAAACCTGAGATGAACAACCATGCTTTGGATGTGTAGCTTGATATGGTTTTTGAGTATATTTTATTGTAGATTATCAATCAAAGGTATATGGGATAATGCACTAATCTGGTGCGCCCTCTCTTCCTTGTGTTGTTATAGTTGATTACAAGGACTTCCCCAGTCCACAGAGGGAAGCAAGGCTTGGAGTATTGCTGTTCTACGTTGGGAAGCAAATGCATATGAAGTATTGTTACCTGACTATCAAACTCCTGTGCAGGAGGTATTGTGTTCTGTATAACTATTATTATTAATCATTTGGAGAACCTATTTGCAGATGACAATGATTGTAGAAACTCTTTTTGGTTAGTGTTGTTGGGATGGATACTGTTCTGTTGGTCAGTATTCCTTCAGTTAATATTAGACCGTTAGAGCCTGTTTGGCCAATGGTACTTAAGATCCTTTCATGTCCTTGGTGTGGTACTACCAACATCATTGTCAGGTACCTGGTAGGAGACTGAAATGATGAAGTCTGCAGCTTTATATCTCCAGCCTAGTTCCCACTGAAAGTGGAACAGATGGTGGCAAGGAACAGGAGGTACACGAGTGCCTGTAGGTATTGATTGAATAGCTTGCAGCAGGAGTTGTAGACTCAGTGATTCAGGCAGCACATCAGGTCTGGAACTGTGATGATGCTGGGTAGATCAGCCAAGGTTAAAGGGGCACTCCACCAGGCTTGCAGGTTCAGGATATGTGGCTTGCCTGCTTCCCACAGTCTGGAGACAAGAGCACACTGTGTCCACTGGAGCTGGGATAAGGGGCAGCCAGCAAAGGTACCCTGAGGTAACGTGGAGCCAAACAGAAGACAGAAGCATGGTCAGCAAGATAGCTATAGCGGGCAGCAGAATACCAGGGCATCAGACATGAGCAATGTCATAAGTAAGCCGAAGTCAAGAACTGATCATCAAGAGCATAAAAAGAATTCAAGGTCAGGTCAGTGTTAAGCCAGGTCAGCAATGTATATCAAGCAGGATTCAAGCAGGGCACAAGGCAACAGCTCAAGACCAATCAGCACTGAGCAGGAGTCAGAGCACCCTTTAAATAGGCCGTCTGGCACCAATAAGGACTGTGGACATGCTCCTGTGCACACATTCTATACGCATGCACATTGCACATATGCAAATCTGTGTTTGCCTGTGCACAATTCTATTAGCCAAAGTACGCAAGTACGCGTGCCTGACATGTCACAGCAGTTCTCTTACTATCATACCCTGTGCACTTAATCCTTTAGCTTACCTGTTTCTATGCTCCTTATCAGGTTTACATGGTGGTATGGATCTTCCTGTCAAATCTTCTCTTCCCCTCCTTCCTTCCCCCTCTCTTTTATTTAGCTTGTAATGTTATTCAGATCAAGTCTTTAGATTGTACTTGTGCTTATTATCCATGGCTTATTAATGAGCATGCAAAGACCTACTTTGTATTATTCTATTTAATTGTATTTGTGATGGTATATGTAATTTATAAAAGCAAATAAACATATATTTAACTAAAAATATCTCCAGTTTTAATTAAGGTATGATTAAAAATTAAAATAGTTATGGGAGAAAACGCGCAAAATATGTTATTCTTTCTTAGATGTATATATCCTTTTTTTATGACCAAAGTACTAAAATAATTATTTTGTTTTTAGAAATATTGCTGTGGCTTATACCTGTGGTCGCCAACCTTTCAGACCTCACGGATCACTAATCGCACAGTTTTGAATCACACAGATCACTAACATGAATTTTACATGCCTCATACACACAATGCTTTGGCTCTCTGCCCCCCTGCCCCTGAATTACACTTCTGCTTTATACACACAATACTCCGGCTCTCGGAATATTGCATTACTTACTTCCTAACAGCAGACTTATGCTGGCCATACACTCCACGAAAAATCGTCCGAACGAACTTTCAAAAAACAAAAGTTCTTTCGTGAGTGCAAACGATAGTGCCATCATGTACTGGCCGATAAATTGTTCAGTGGACATAAAAAAAAAAAAAAATTTTTTTTTTTTTTTACATATACCTATTGCAGAAGGTTCGGAATCGCCGCGAGATCGCCGTTATCGGTAGCGGACGAGCGTCCCCCCCCCCCTCCCGCTGCGCTCCCGCGCTCTCCGCCGCTTACCGGAGCCGTCGGTAGCGGCGGAGGCGATCGGGTGCGCTCGTCTGGTCAGCGGGGATGCGAGTGAGGGAAAAAATTTCCCTCGTCCATCCCCGTAGCTCTGCTGGGCGGAAGTGACGTCAAACGTCAGTTCCAAACAGCGTCTTAAAGAGAATTTTTTTTTTAAATGTCATTTGAAAAATGACATTTAAATTTTTTTTTTTTTTTAGCCTAAATATGAGATCTGAGGTCTTTTTGACCCCAGATCTCATATTTAAGAGGACCTGTCATGCTTTTTTCTATTACAAGGGATGTTTACATTTCTTGTAATAGGAATAAAAGTGATAATTTTTTTTTTTTTTTTTATTTTAGTGTTAAAAATTGGTAAAATTAAATTTTAAAATAAAATTTTAAAATTTAAAATTAATACAATTAATACAAATAAATACGAAAACAAAAAAAAAAAAATTTTAAATCGCCCCGTCCCGACGAGCTCGCGCGCAGAAGCGAACGCATACGCGAGTAGCGCCCGCATATGAAAACGGTGTTCAAACCACACAAGTGAGGTATCGCCGCGATCGTTAGAGCGAGAGCAATAATTCTAGACCTCCTCTGTATCTCAAAAAATGCAACCTGTAGAATTTTTTAAACATCGCCTATCGAGATTTTTAAGGGTAAAAGTTTGACGCCATGCCACGAGCGGGCGCAATTTTTAAGCGTGACATGTTGGGTGTCATTTTACTCGGAGTAACATTATCTTTCACAATATGTAAAAAAATTGGGCCAAATTTATTGTTGTCTTATTTTTTTATTTAAAAAAGTGAATTTTTTCCAAAAAAAGTGCGCTTGTAAGACCGCTGCGCAAATACGGTGTAACAAAAAGTATTGCAATGACTGCCATTTTATTCTCTAGAGTGTTAGAAAAAAAAAATATATAATGTTTGGGGGTTTTAAGTAATTTTATAGCAAAAAAAAATGTTTTAGTCTCGTAAACACCGAATCTGAAAAACAGGCCCGGGGCTAAAGTGGTTAACCATCCAATTTATCGTTCGTTCGACAGAAAATTTCCAAACTTGTCCTTCGTTTTTTTGGCTCAAAAACGTCCAACAGATTTTCGATTTTGTGCCCATTAATGGCCGAAAAACGAAAGATCTTTCTTTGCGACCGATTTTCGGCCGAATTTTCGTGGAGTGTATGGCCAGCATTAATGGAATGTTCTCTTGCTCCAAATGGCTCTGGTTGGATTGGATAATGATCTTATGTCAAGAGACCCTGGTCATTCTCTGACAGAAGCTGGTCCGTGAAAAGCACTTACTACTATTTTACCCAAATACTTGCTGAAACATAGTGCCTCCCTACCCTCCAGAGAATCAGAATTTCATGGATTTTACCAGAATGAGCTCCCCTATTAAACTTAGCCCCATGAATTTGGCTTCTCGTGTGAGCAATGCTAATGTTTTGTCACTTTAGAAAATGTTTTTATTGGTGGATTTTGAGAATTGTACTATATATATATATAATACACACAGTTAAACCTTGGTTTGAGAGTAACTTGGTTTGAGAGCGTTTTGCAAGACAAGCAACATTTGTAAAAAAAATTTGACTTGACATACAAGCGATGTCTTGATGCAAGTAGCGTCATGTCACAACTGGGTATAAAAGAGAAGATCCCCTTGTGGAGGCTGCCATTTGCAGATGGACATTTTTATGGCTATACAATCAGATTGCTATATTTTTTTATATGGACTATAAACTGAAATACCTATGAATATGGTTGTGGAATGAATCATCTGAGTTTGCATTATTCATTATGGGGAAATTTGCTTTGATATACAAGTGCTCTGGATTACAAGCATGCTTCTGGAAGTAATTATGCCCACAATCCAAGGTTTTACTGTATCTCTATTACTATACAAAAGTTTTAGAAAGTTGTAAACAAGTGCCGTACAATAAGAATGTTTTTAGAAATAGAAATGTAAACAAAATTTCAAGTAAATGAACAGATGAGAAATCCCCCCAAAAAATCAATATTTGATGTGATCACCCTTTGTCACTTCTGGTCCGGAAGTGATGGTGGAAACCTGTATACTACCTTGTATGTGCATATACCAAGCGTTTATCACCAAACTAAATGTGATGCCTTGTACACACGATCAGTTTTCCCAGCGGTCAAAAGTCCGCCAGGGGAAAATCGAGAACCTGCTTGGTTGCTTTTTCCCGTGTACATACGGCTGGTTTTCCCGACAGGAAAACTGCCATGACAGCTTTGGTCGGGAAAACCGGCCGTGTGTATGCTCCACTGCAGTGTTTCCCATAGGAAAACTGCCAAGCAAAAAAACAGAGAATCGCAGTGGGAAAAAAGAGAATAAGTTCTCATTTTTTTGCCCGCAGTTTTCCTGTTGGGAAAACTTCTATGGAGCATACACACGGACGGGTTTTCATGACCAAAAAGCAAACATGGCCGTTTTACCGTCGGGAAAACTGTCCCTGTGTACGAGGCATAAGAGTTACTATTTTTTAATAAATACTGTGATTTTAAATACTACACCATGGGAGGTCACTTTGCTTTACCTTAATATATGAATGCTGCATTGTGGACAGAGCCTTAAAGGGTCCATTAACAAGGAATATCCCAATACATCCAAACACATCAGAAAGATCTGGAACCAGGCTAAGACTGGTGGAATAGCACCCTAAACACTCATGATAGTGGCAGAACATCACCCTGAGATTCTGTGTTTTGAGATTGTGATTTGCGGTGACACTGACAGATGGCACTGATTGGCACTGGCTGGTGGCACTTATTGGTGGCGTCAGTGATTGGCACTGGCTGGTGGCACTGACAGATGGCACTGATTGGCACTGGCTGGTGGCACTGACAGATGGCACTGGCGGGTGGCACTGATTTGCCCTAAGTGAAACTGACAACAGAGAGGAGAACAAGAGCTGTCATAATTGAGCTCAATGTGGGGGTGGGTGGGACCCAGCAGCTAAATTACACCAGCCAATGATTGAGCTGATTTAGAAAGGGGACGGGGCCACATACACGTAGCGGCCCAGATACTGTCCCATTGGCTGGTGTAATATAGCTGCTGGGTCCCGCCCACCCCCGACATCGAGCTGACAGCTCCTCTCTCTCTCCTTTCTGTTACTGTCAGTTTCACACACTCAGCAAGGCGCTTGATGCTACCAGAGCCGCTGAGTGTGGGGAAGGGAGGAGGAGCGGCGGTCAGTGTAAAATATCGGCCTGATTTTTATAATAATCGGCCAATGCCAATTTATCAAAAATAACCAAATATTGGCCGATATATTGGCCGGCTGATATATCGGTCGACCTCTAGTAAATAAGTCCACTGTGCAGTAACTTTATTGATCCATTAAAATTTAGGAAGGGATGCCTTTGCTCATTATTCTCTGATTTGTGTAGATACAGTACTAAGGAAAAAAACATATACATTTTTGCAGCAATTGTACTCCAACTTATGACTGCTTCTTTTCCTGCTGATACTCAGATAACAAACAGTGTATTATATTAGTGATGTGTAGTGATTGGATAAACATTTAAGCATTGAGCATTGCAGCAGGGGCAGACTGGGACGTGGGGCCCCCAGGCAATAGGAGATTATGGGGCCCCCGGGCAATAGGAGATTATAGGGCTCCAGGCAATAGATTATGGGGCCACACAGTATACACACACAGTATATACACACAGTATATACACACACACACTGAAAAGGTACCGGAGAGGCGAGGCAGCTATAATCTTGTTTTGTTTTTTTTAAAACAGATTTTTACATACTGTCCCTGGTTTTACTTGAGGCTGGCAACCCTGATGGGGCCCCCTAGTGGCATTGCCCGAGTGCCCAAATGGTCAGTCTGCCCTTGCATTTCAGACACATGTACAGTAACTATATTTTTTGCACAAAAGGGGGAAAAAGTAGGAACAAGCAAATCATTTGACAGCCATCCAATCGAAAGCCCCGTACACACGTCCGAGGTTCTCGGCAGAAACCAGCGAGAACCTCGCTGGGAGCCGCATTCTGCCAAGAACCTCGGCCGTGCGTACACTCTCGGCGAGCCCCGCCCGTCGGGAAACCTGTCGATCAAATAGAGAACAGGTTCTCTATTTGCTCGACGGCCCGTCGGGATGAATGGCTGGTTGCCTTTCCCGACGGGCGGGTCGCCGATTCTGACGGCCGGCAGAGAACCTCGACTGGCGGAACGATGTGAGGAGAGGACCACATATTAATATCACATAATATAGAAAAAGTTATGTATGCAGTTCAGCTTATTGTGACCCAGTTAATGTACTGCATAGGTAGTTTCAGATGATGTGTGTTTACTAATATGAAAGAGTATAGAAGGAAACAATTTTGACAATTTTTTGTTGGGGTCCATGCATGCCTATTGTCTGCAAGAATTTGTGATTGCCTGGTACCTAATACTTTTAATATTTATTAAAAAGCAATGGCATATAAACTAGGGATAACATACTTTATTTATAAATAATATTTTAATTTCAGTATATATTCTAATCGTTTTATATCACAATATTGATAGTGTTACAATATAGGTGCTTTTCAAATTACACATTTGATATATTTGTATTTTTCATTTCAATTTATTTTAAATAAAAAGATATAAATATGACCTAGCCATAGATAAGAACATCAAAGAGAACAAATTAATAAAAACTTTTTTTTTACTGTAGTCATCTGGTTGCAGAATGTTATTTGATGTGAAAGTACCCTTTCAATACACTTGTAACATCAAATGAAATGCTATTAGCACACACAGATAAACTTGCTAAGCTGTTATTTGCCTGGGGCAATTCCTCATGACATGTAGCAGGTATGAAATACACTTTATCAGCCAACCTAGCAAAAGAGATTTTTTTTTAGCACTAGCTATAAATGATAAAAACACTTTATAACATGCTTCTTAACAACATTTAGTTTCAAAGGCTTTATTCGATAAATGCGATTACTGCCAAAGTCCCTCTAAAGGTGGAAAAAAAAAACTTGCACATAAACAAATGACTGTGATAGTGGCATTAATGTTTCAACAAAATAACATTTGATTTAAAGCATATATTCACTTACTTTTTTAACTTTATTTCATTTTAGCTTCCCCCTTTTCTGCTAATAGCACCCAAAAATACTTTTTTCAAGAGGGCAGTTTTTAATAGATGACAGTAGGACAGCACTGGACGGGGGAATATGGTGTTTAAGCTCAGCCCAGTATACCAGGTAAGAAGGAGTTAATATGAAAATGAACCCTGTCTAGGGGGATGAGGAAGCTACTACTTATTATTATTTTTTATTTTTTTGTTTCAATGATTGATACAAAGACAAGCAAGAGTGGCTGTAGAATTTCTCTGGTATATAAAATTTTGTATGGTCTCTTATAGAATATTACTGTTTTTTAAAAGCCATTGCTTCCAGACCCATATCCTCATATCGGCCCAGCCACAGTTGCTGCACTTGAAAAACATCTCTCTAGAGCAGGGGTGTCAAACTCAATTTGATTGTGGGTCGGTTGTTTCTGTAAGGCCCCAAACACGAGCAGACAGATTTGTTCAAATCCGATTTAATAAATCTGTCTGCTGGGGACGTATTGGTTTGATCGTGTACACACGTTCAAACCAAAATCCCCGCTGGCAGACGGCGCGCTGACGTGGCGGTGACATTGACGCCGCCATGTCACCGCACCTGGAAGTAAAACACTTCCGCGCATGCGTCGAAACCATACGAAGCATGTGCGAGAAGACATGTCTGCTGGTTAGCAGACTATCCAGCAGACATGTCGGGCAGACGGGTTCCCAGCCGACAGATTTGAAAGCATGCTTTCAAATCTGTCGGCTGGCCAAATCCGTCGGCTCGCCCGTACACACGATCGAATCTGTCTGCTGGGACGGTCTGGCAGACCGTTTCCAGCAGACAGATTTGATCGTGTGTACGTGGCATAAAATTAGATGTCCAGCGCATCCCCTCCCCTTACATAAGATGTCAAGAGCCACCCCACCATCAGAAGTTGAGCCCCCACTCTCCCTTACATCACAGTGCACCCCCTTTCCTTATGCTGCTGCTGCGAAGAAGCTGGATGCATTGCTTAAAAGCAGAAAGTAAGGGTACGGAGTAGGACCAGAGGAGGGCTGGAGCTGCAGGAGGGGTGCGAGGGGCCACATGAAATGGCCTGGAGGGCCGTAGTCGGCCTGCAGGCCTTGTGTTTGACACCTTTGCTCTAGAGTATTACATTCCTTGAATTCTTTCAGAGATCATTAGTAAGGTGGCTTTCTGAATAGCCATTTTATATATTTAAGTTGTTGTTCTCCATTTAAACACTATGGCCCAGATTCACAGAGAGTGGGCGCACATTTACGCCGGCGTAGCGCACACACAGTACGCTACGCCAGCGCAGCACGGAGATGCATGCACTGTATTCAGCAAGCTATTGCTCACCAACATACGTCAGCGTAGCGTATTTTCGAAGGTTCAAGCCAGCATAAGTGGAAGTGGACGTGACCCCATGCAAATGATAGTCCGAGCATGGTGCAGTGTTTTACGCCCGGCGTATCACGAACTGCGCATGCGCCGTGACGTGGATGCATGAAACAGCACCCTTATGCACATGCTCACAGCAACGCCGGCACAACTGCCTAAGCTACGCCGGATCACTATGTACGCTGTGAACAAAATGTACGCCCAATACGCCAGCATGTGTTCTCTGGGGCAGACCTTTGCATGTCTATTGCTGGGTTGCGCCTCATCTATGGGGAACAACTTATGCAAACATCGCATAGCATGCGTCGGGCGCACGCACGTTCGTGAACCACCGTATTTCCCTCATTTGCATATTTGAATGCCTAATCAATGGGAGAAGCAACATGCGTCCAAACCATATTTGCGCCCAAGCTACGCCGGCGTAAGCAAGATGCGTCAGGGTAGGATGGCCTGTTTTTAGATGTTTGTTGGTTTTGTGGGTCTGGCGCACACATACACCGGGCGCACATTTGCACTACGTTGGCGTAAAGTGATTTACGCCGGCGTAAGTGCTTTGTGAATCCGGGCCTATGGGTTTGATTTACTAAAACTGGAGAGCACAGAATCTGGTGCAGCTCTGTATAGAAACCAATCAGCTTCCAGGTTTTCTAATGTCAAAGCTTAATTGAACAAATTATAGTTAGAAACTGATTGGCTACCATGCATAACTCCACCAGACTTGGTACTTTACAGTTTTAGTAAATCAACCCCTGTAGTCAAAGTAGCCATTACTATGTGATCAGCCAGCCTGCCAGAGAATTCTGGTCTTTGTCCAGAACACAGAAACCTGTCTTCATATCTACTAAATATGGGCTAAATTCTGGAAATTCTCTAAAACAAGTTGCCGAGAGATATTGATTTGGTACATCCTTGCAATGCTTCTAGCAGTTTTATAAGCAGTGTAATAGTATATATGTGTATCTTCTATGCCAGCCCTCAAAATTTGCACTCGCATGCTCGCATTTTGCAAGTAAATTTTGAGGGCTGGCGAGTGTGGGCTGCCTGGGAGATGGACGAGTGATCAGTCTATCAAAGTTTCCCGGACAAGGGGGAGGGGCTGTATATGGCAGCTCGTGGTGGGGAACACAGCTATTGAATTTAAGCTGTTATGTTCCCCACGCTTTGAACAACCAGGCGGTGTCGGCTCTGGCGTCAGCTCCTCTTCCTTACCCAGCACAGGTAGGCTGCAATGTGGGGGGACTCCTGGCTGCAATGTGGGGGAACTCTGGCTGCAATGTGGGGGAACTCTGGATGCAATGTGGGGGGACTCTGGCTGCAATGTGGGGGAATCTGGCTGCAATGGGGACACTGGCTGCTTTGGGGACATTTTGCTGCACTGGGGAAATGTTGCTGCATTGGGGACATGTTGCTGCATTGGGGACACGTGGCTGCACTGGGGACACATGCTGCATTGGTAGACATGGGCAGGCTGCATTTTTGGGCACAGATACAGTGTTTGTTAATATTTATTTTTATAACTTAATTCTGCATAAAACATTTAAGTGTCATTTCATGAGATTTATGAGGGTGGGATTAGGGGGCAGGACATGGTAGGTGTTGGGGCGGGGCAACTGATGGCGAGTACGCCTTGAGGCCTGGCTAGTAGCTCAGGACTTGAAATTTTGAGCCCTGTTCTATGCCACAGCTCTCCAAACCCCAGCCTGTTTGTATGTTTTCTCTGCCTTGCAGCTCACTTAGACATTGTAGACACTGCAGACACAGCACTGCTGGTCTGCTTGCTTTTCTAAACCCCCAATATTCTCAGCAGCAAGTACTGGCAAACAGCAGACAAAGCTGCTTCCCCCACACCCTTCCACTCTGCCACCCCATGCTGTGGATTGTTGCTAGGACCACTGTCATCCTAGCAACCAATGACGTTATAAGTGCAAATCCTCCCGGCTCCCACCTGCTGTTTATATCAGCGATCCTTCCGCATTCAGCCTGCTGGTGTAGCAGCAGGCGGGAGCTGAGAGGTGCAGGAGACCTGTACAGTGCCATTATTATAACAGCAATGTAAGAGGCCAATGGGGGCAATGTGTTGCACATAAATATGCAAAAAGGCTCTGATGAAGACACAGATGTAAAAAAAAGCTCAGATGGGTGTGTGAAGCTCTGATGGTAACTCGAATGTGCAGAAAGGTTCTGAAGGGGACACAGATGTACAGAAAGGCTCTGATAGGGACAAAGATGTACAGAAAGGCTCTGATGGGGATACAGATGTGCAGAAAGGCTCCAATGGGGACACAGATGTGTGTAAAGCTCTTATGGGGACACAGATGTGTGTAAAGCGCTAATGGGGACACATACGTTCAGAAAGGCTCTGATAGGAACACAGATGTGCAGAAAGGCTCTGATTGGGACACAGATGTTCAGAAAGGCTCCAATGGGGACACATATGTGCAGAAAAGCAATGATGGGGTCACAGATGTGTAGAAAGGCTCTGAAGGGGACACAGATATACAAGAAGACTCTGATGGTAACATAGATGTGCAGAAAAGCTTTGATGATGACACATATATGTGTAAAGCTCTGATGTTGACACATATGTGCAGAAAGGCTCTGATGGGACACATATGTGCAGAAAGTCTCTGATGGGCACACAGATGTGCAGAAAGGCTCTTATGGGGACACAGATGTGCAGAAAGGATCTGATGAGGACGCAGATGTTCAAGGAAACTATGATAGGGGCATACTCTTATGGGGACAAAGATGTCCAGGAAGGCTCTGATGGAAAATAGATGTATGGGGCAGCATAATCATTAATTTATAAATAATAGTTTTTTTAGCCTGTGAATATATGTAAAACTTGCAAGGTGGTCCTCCTACCAAAAGTTATTCCTTTCCATTGTTTATTGTTATGTTTCCACCCAGTGGTCACTACATTTGTCTCCACTGATTTATCTGTATATGCATCTGTTTTGTGACATACATTCCATCTTTCTCAGTATTTGTTCTTGTCTTATTTTCAGTATTCTCCAAACATTTCAGTCTACCATATTATGTTTGTTTCTGACTGAACCTGCATACAATAACTGATATTCATGCTAGTGTTCCAGTGGGTTCCTCCAACCAGAGAATCATTTGCTTGCCTGATAGCTTATGCAGACCTTATCATTTGTGAACTGATAAATATATTTTTTGAGATTGCAGAGTAGGGCTGTTGATGCATTAAATCATGCCTTTATTACTTGCCCACATGGAAGACTATACACAGAATAACTGTATGATATATCTGTGCACATTACATTGATATTTCAACATTTTGCAATATCTTCAAAGAATATTGATGCTATTTTTGGACAACTTTATTACTCCCTTAACTGCAGCCCATGTATGGGTGGTGAAGGAATGATGTGCTTATCTGTCTTTGAGGGGGCATAACTGTAAGCTGACCATGCTAAATATTGCAATGTAATCAGTGTCTGAATGAGTTTTTTGATATGCACAATTCATATGGCACATGATTCTTCTGCTGAGAGATAAACAGACTTCATGGTTGATAGTGGCTCTTGCACATGTACAGAATGTAAAGCATTGGATATGCTGAAGAAGATGGAGTCTGTGTGACGCCACTATCATTGGTTGTAAGCATTTTCCTTGGCACAATTTTACATATGATCATGTTACATATGATCATGTTACATATGATCATGTTCCTTGGCACAATTTTACATATGAGTGCTGTTTAGCACCAGGCAGCCATACAGTGCAATGTTTTTCATATATCAAGCACCCAATGCAAACTCTATCTTACACTGTGGGACTATGCACATTTTGCGTATTAAACAAGCTACTATTGTTCTGCTGGGGGTTTCATCCCAAATGAATTCCCTATTGTAGGGTCTAACACACTGAAAGAATATATATAGTGTACAGGCGAGCTTGATTTCAGGAAGGCGTTGGTTGCTTTGTTGCTTTTGATAAAACACTTTGGCCAAATATTTTTTTTTAATTGTATGTTTTCTAATTAATTAATATTTTTTTCTAGTATTTTTGTTACATTTCAGGATTACCATTTGGCATATAGAACTGTTATGTAGAATTGTTGACTTTTGTATTTTGGTACACAAGATTTTTGGTGGAATTAAGTCTCAGGTCTTTTATCCAAAATAATTTTTTGAGCGAAACTTTGTGGCACCGGTTACTCCTCCACATTTGTTGAAATGCACAGTCATATATGGATTAGGACTTAGGGAATTTTATACTTTTTTGCAGCTATTAAAAGAATATGTTTGTTTATATAGCATTGTCACAAATGATTAAAATTACCTGATAAGTTTACTTTGGACCATTTAGAGTGAAAAATGTAATGTGTTCTAGCCCCTGCCACTTATCAGCATCCTGATAGTTCACTGAGAGTTCTTGCATCTGGATAACTGTCTGCCTCTGCAGGAGCCTGACATTGCACCCGAGATTAGTGGTTCTGCAGGCTCAATTGTAAAAAAAAAATGTACCTGCAAAAATATGTGCATGCACTATTATTATTTTTTTTTTAAGGTCAACTTATCCTTTAAGCTTTTTATGAAAACACTTGACTGAAACACACAAACCCATGTTTCAGTGAAAATGTTTAAATTATAGACTTATCAAGGCAATGTGGGGGAACTCTGGCTGCAATGTGGGGGAACTCTGGATGCAATGTGGGGGGACTCTGGCTGCAATGTGGGGGAATCTGGCTGCAATGGGGACACTGGCTGCTTTGGGGACATTTTGCTGCACTGGGGAAATGTTGCTGCATTGGGGACATGTTGCTGCATTGGGGACACGTGGCTGCACTGGGGACACATGCTGCATTGGTAGACATGGGCAGGCTGCATTTTTGGGCACAGATACAGTGTTTGTTAATATTTATTTTTATAACTTAATTCTGCATAAAACATTTAAGTGTCATTTCATGAGATTTATGAGGGTGGGATTAGGGGGCAGGACATGGTAGGTGTTGGGGCGGGGCAACTGATGGCGAGTACGCCTTGAGGCCTGGCTAGTAGCTCAGGACTTGAAATTTTGAGCCCTGTTCTATGCCACAGCTCTCCAAACCCCAGCCTGTTTGTATGTTTTCTCTGCCTTGCAGCTCACTTAGACATTGTAGACACTGCAGACACAGCACTGCTGGTCTGCTTGCTTTTCTAAACCCCCAATATTCTCAGCAGCAAGTACTGGCAAACAGCAGACAAAGCTGCTTCCCCCACACCCTTCCACTCTGCCACCCCATGCTGTGGATTGTTGCTAGGACCACTGTCATCCTAGCAACCAATGACGTTATCTTACACTGTGGGACTATGCACATTTTGCGTATTAAACAAGCTACTATTGTTCTGCTGGGGGTTTCATCCCAAATGAATTCCCTATTGTAGGGTCTAACACACTGAAAGAATATATATAGTGTACAGGCGAGCTTGATTTCAGGAAGGCGTTGGTTGCTTTGTTGCTTTTGATAAAACACTTTGGCCAAATATTTTTTTTTAATTGTATGTTTTCTAATTAATTAATATTTTTTTCTAGTATTTTTGTTACATTTCAGGATTACCATTTGGCATATAGAACTGTTATGTAGAATTGTTGACTTTTGTATTTTGGTACACAAGATTTTTGGTGGTATTAAGTCTCAGGTCTTTTATCCAAAATAATTTTTTGAGCGAAACTTTGTGGCACCGGTTACTCCTCCACATTTGTTGAAATGCACAGTCATATATGGATTAGGACTTAGGGAATTTTATACTTTTTTGCAGCTATTAAAAGAATATGTTTGTTTATATAGCATTGTCACAAATGATTAAAATTACCTGATAAGTTTACTTTGGACCATTTAGAGTGAAAAATTTCATACTGCCCACTGATGTCTCAAAACCTATATGTAACATAGAATGTTATTGTTCTTTTTCAATACTACAATATTTATTTTGATAGTCACTAGGGATGAGCTTCGTGTTCGATGCGAACACATGTTCGCATCGAACATTGGCCGTTTAATCGTTCGTCGAAAACGAACAAATCGGGTCGTTCGCGCCAAATTCGAATGACCCATAATTCCCTTGCGGCGTTGCGCGCTGATGATTGGCCAAGCATGCACCATGACCCCGCATGCTTGGCCAATCACAGCGCCCAAAAAACTAAGGTGCTTTGGCCAATTAGGGCTCAGGGCTTTAGCACACGCCCCACACTATAAAAGGCCACCTCCCGGGCGGCCTCGTGTAGTGTGTTTCGGCTTGCTTAGAGAAGAGTCAGACAGAGAGAGAGAGAGATAGATAGATAGAGACACAGGGCCAGATTCAGAAAGCCATTACGCCTGTCTAACTGGTGTTAGACAGGAGTACTTTCAAATTACGCGCGCCGTATCACTAGTTTGAATCCTCAAACCATGATACGGCGGCGTTGGGCTTCGATCTGACAGGCTTACCTCTTCGTACGCCTTCGGATCTACGCTGCAATCTTTTTGCGGCCGCTGGGTGGAGTTTGCATCGTTTTCAGCGTTGGGGTATGCAAATGAGCTTTTTCCGGCGATCCACGAAGTTACGAGCGTCGTTCGCAATCACGTACGTCATTTTTTCGCTACGTAAAGTTAAACCAGCTATTAGCTGGTCTAACGTTATGCGGCCCATGTTAAGTATGGCCGTCGTTCCCGCGTCGACTTTCACATTTTTTTAGATTTTTTGCGTAAGTCGTCCGGGAATAGGAATGTCCGTAAACGACACTACTCAAAAAAAAATGACGTAACGACGTGATTTCGCACAATGCACGGCGGGAAATTTCTGAACGGAGCATGCGCAGTTCGATCGCCGCGGGGACGCGCTTAATTTAAATGCCTCACGCCCCCTAATCGCGTAGTTTGATTCCGCCGGGAGAAATACACTACGCCGCCGTACCTTACGGGCCAAAATCTCTCTGAATTCCTCCTAGAGCCAGGTAAAGTACGGCGGCGTAGAGTATCTCTGATACTCTGGGGGAATCTAATTCTTTCTGAATCTGGCCCACAGTGTCTTTTCAAATAGATAGATAGATAGATAGATAGATAGATAGATAGATAGATAGATAGATAGATCAGGGAGGCTACTAGTTAGTATAGTTAAATGTACAGTTTGTAGAGAATATATTGACATCCCTAGGAGTTGTCAATATATTTATAAACTGTATAGCTTAGCTAGTTCTGCTCTAACGTGTTAGTCAACGTGTGCTAGTTAATTGCACATAGACGCATTAACGGTTACTGCACGTGTGCTATTTATTTGCACAGAAAGGCAGTTACTGTTAATGCAAGTGGGCTATTGAATTGCACAGAAACGCAGTCGCTCTGACTGTGAGTGTGCTGTTAAATACCCCCTTAGCGCATTTGGTGTCACCGCACGTGTGCTGTTACATACTACCTGAGCGCATTTGGTGTCACCGCACGTGTGTTGTTACATACCACCTAAGCGCATTTGGTGTCACCGCACGTGTGCTGTTACATACCACCTGAGCGCATTTGGTGTCACCGCACGTGTGCTGTTACATACCACCTTAGCGCATTTGGTGTCACCGCACGTGTGCTGTTACATACCACCTGAGCGCATTTGGTGTCACTGCACGTGTGCTGTTACATACTTCCTGAGCGCATTTTGTGTCACCGCACGTGTGCTGTTACATATCACCTGAGCGCATTTGGTGTCACCGCACGTGTGCTGTTACATACCACCTTAGCGCATTTGGTGTCACCGCACGTGTGCTGTTACATACCACCTGAGCGCATTTGGTGTCACCGCACGTGTGCTGTTACATACCACCTTAGCGCATTTGGTGTCACCGCACGTGTGCTGTTACATACCACCTGAGCGTATTTGATGTCACCGCACGTGTGCTGTTACATACCACCTTAGCGCATTTGGTGTCACCGCACGTGTGCTGTTACATACCACCTGAGCGCATTTGGTGTCACCGCACGTGTGCTGTTACATACCACCTGAGCGCACTTAGTGTCACCGCACCTGTGCTGTTATATACCAACTGAGTGCAGTTAGTGTCACTGTACGTGTGCTGTTACATACCACCTGAGCGCAGTTAGTGTTACCGCACCTGTGCTGTTATATACCACCTGAGCGCAGTTAGTGTCACTGTACGTGTGCTGTTACATACCACCTGAGCGCAGTTAGTGTTACCGCACCTGTGCTGTTATATACCACCTGAGCGCAGTTAGTGTCACTGTACGTGTGCTGTTACATACCACCTGAGTGCAGTTAGTGTCACCGCACCTGTGCTGTTATATACCACCTGAGCGCAGTTAGTGTCACTGTACGTGTGCTGTTACATACCACCTGAGCGCAGTTAGTGTCACCGCACCCGTGCTGTTATATACCACCTGAGCACAGTTGGTGTCACTGTACGTGTGCTGTTACATACCACCTGAGCGTAGTTAGTGTCACCGCACCTGTGCTGTTATATACCACCTGAGCGCAGTTAGTGTCACTGTACGTGTGCTGTTATATACCACCTCAGCGCAGTTAGTGTCACCGCACCTGTGCTGTTATATACCACCTGAGCGCAGTTGGTGTGACTCCGCTTGTGCTGTTACATACCACCTGAACGCAGTTGGTGTCACTGTACGTGTGCTGTTATATACCACCTGAACGCATAAATATGTCTGGAAGGACAACAAAGATAGGCAGAGAGTCACGAGGGTCAGAGGACTGTGCCCCAAATGCCTCTGCAAACCTACGCTGCATGGCCTCCCTGATCCTGCAAAGCCTGCGTAAGGATCCTCGTGTACGTGCTATTAAGGAGAGGGATCATTACTGGCTGGCGACTCTCCTTGATCCACGTTACAAGAGTAAGGTTGCGGACCTTATGTTGCCATCGCAGAGGGAGCAGAAGATGAAACTTCTGCGGGAGGCCTTGCAGAAGGGTCTGTGCAATGCGTTCCCAGAACCGGGGGGATTACCAAAACCTGGCTCTGGACAACGTCTTTCTGAGGCTTCGGTGAGTCACAGAAGGGGCGATGGAGAAGGTGGTCGTCTGACTGATGCGTTCAGGCAGTTTTTTAGTCCGCAGCCCCAAGGTCTGACCGGTTCCAGCAACCATCGCCAGCGTCTGGTTTACATGGTCCGGGAATACCTAGGGGCAAGATCCGACTTGGACACCTTCCCCACCGAAAATCCTCTGGCTTACTGGGTCTTGAGGATGGATCACTGGCCAGAGCTTGCCCAGTACACAATTGAGCTACTGGCTTGCCCTGCATCCAGTGTTCTTTCAGAACAGACATTCAGTGCTGCTGGAGGCTTTGTGACTGATCACAGGGTGAGCCTCTCCACCGGCTCTGTTGATCGACTGACCTTCATCAAAATGAATCAGGCTTGGATCAACACCAGCTACCAAGCACCTGATGCTGATATTAATGAATAATATCTTTGTTGAAAAGTCGGATCCCTTTTAGACTGCTGATGCTGAGTGACTGTCCTCTTATGCTGCTGATGGAATATCCTTCTCCTCCTCACTTTTCTTGCTGATAGCTAGTAAGAAATGTTGTGTTTCTGGGCTCCGCCACCAGTGCCTAAGGCACAATTTTTCAGCCCCTGTTTAACAGGGGTGCCTAATAACAATTTTTGATGCAATACTTTGCACGTGGCTCCTTGTTGCGCTCCAATTGGCGTTATTGTGAGGGGTTGCAGTGTTATGTTGTGCCCAAGGCACAATTTTTCTGCCCCTGTTTAACAGGGGCGCCTAATAACAATTTTTGATGCAATACTTTGCACGTGGCTCCTTGTTGCGCTCCAATTGGAGTTATTGGGAGGGGTTGCAGTGTTGTGTTGTGCCCAAGGCACAATTTTTCAGCCCCTGTTTAACAGGGGCGCCTAATAACAATTTTTGATGCAATACTTTGCACGTGGCTCCTTGTTGCGCTCCAATTGGAGTTATTGGTAGGGGTTGCAAGTGTTGTGTTGTGCCCAAGGCACAATTTTTTAGCCCCTGTTTAACAGGGGTGCCTAATAACAATTTTTGATGCAATACTTTGGACGTGGCTCCTTGTTGCGCTCCAATTGGAGTTATTGTGAGGGGTTGCAGTGTTGTGTTGTGCCCAAGGCCCAATTTTTCTGCCCCTGTTTAACAGGGGAGCCTAATAACAATTTTTGATGCATTACTTTGCACGTGGCTCCTTGTTGCGCTCCAATTGGAGTTATTGGGAGGGGTTGAAGTGTTGTGTTGTGCCCAAGGCACAATTTTTCTGCCCCTGTTTAACAGGGGCGCCTAATAACAATTTTTGATGCAATAATTTGCACGTGGCTCCTTGTTACGCTCCAATTACACTATGTTTGAGGGGTGCCCTTTTTTCTAAAAAATTTCTTTCACAAAACAATAATGGCCCCCCACCACCGCTAAAATATTTGACATAATGTTGCCACACAGAACTTGCGCAAGTAGCATTAATTACTTTTTTTTTTATAGTCCTCTCATGTTGTGCAGGGACACTTCTAAACACGTGCCACTACTATAGACACCCAGCAGGTGTGATATTTAGAGGAATTTTTTTTTTCACTTTAAGCATCATTAAAATGGCTGCTCCGGAAAAAACGGCCGTTTAAAAAAAAAAAAATTTCCATTGATACATGTTCCCTGAGGCAAGACCCGGGTTCTGAACGATGTTTTCCAACATTTAATTGAATTTTGGTCTTTAAAACGACCGTTTTTGAATTCGAACGTTCGGGTCCCATAGACTTCAATGGGGTTCGAAATATTCATGCGAACCCGCGGTCTGTTCGAACGTTCTGGTGCGAACCGAACCTGGGGATGTTCGGCTCATCCCTAATAGTCACCTACAGTGCCTGCCGCCGAGAATGTGTTTTTAGCACGACAGCATCGCGCTGATTCTCGGCGACAGGCTGCCGACATCTCGCACTCGCTGGAATAGTAAAAGCACATTCCAGCGAGTGCGTCATAGAAGCGACGGGGATCCTACGCGGATTCCCACCAATTCTACACGTGGGCGGAGTTTGTTATGAATCCTGAGAAGGAAGTCCCCGGCGGATTTTAAATAAAAATCCGGCATGGGTTCCCCCCTCAGGAGCATAACGGGCCCTTAGGTCTGGTATGGGTTGTAAGGAGACCCCCCCTACACCGAAAAAACGGCGTGGGGGTCCCCCCACAATCCATACCAGACCCGTATCCAAAGCACGCCGGCCGGTCAGAAAGGGAGTGGGGGCGAGCGAGAGCCCCCCCCCTCCTGAGCCGTACCGGGCAGCATGCCCTCAACATGGGGGGGTCAGGTGCTCTGGGGCAGGGGGCGCACTGCGGCCCCCCACCCCAGAGCACCCTGTCCCCATGTTGATGAGGACAGGGCCCCTTCCCGACAACCCTGGGGTCTTCTCCGCTCTCCGGTGTCTTCTTCTTCTTCAGGACTCGCCGCCGCTATCTTCGTGTGTTAGCTCAATTACTAGCGGCGGCGAGTCTCCTCTTCTGTGACGTCGTCTTCTTCTTCTTCTCGCTTCTCCAGATGTTGATGCAACGCTTCCTTCCGCTGTTATGACGGGTGCGCGGCTCGCAGCGAGTTATATAGGCCTGTCTTGTGATGTCGCAGTCCCATAATGCTCCGGTAGTTACCACGTGGTACCTACCCACGTGGTACCTACCGGAGCATGATGGGACTGCGACGTCACAAGACAGGCCTATATAACTCGCTGCGAGCCGCGCGCCCGCCATAACAGCGGAAGGAAGCGTCGCATCAACATCTGGAGAAGAGAAGAAGAAGACGACGTCACAGAAGAGGGGACTCGCCGCCACTAGTAATTGAGCTAACACACGAAGATAGCGGCGGCGAGTCCTGAAGAAGAAGAAGACACCGGAGAGCGGAAAAGACCCCCGGAGAGCGGGAGAAGACCCCCGGAGAGCGGGAGAAGACCCCGGAGAGTGGGAGAAGACCCCGGAGAGTGGAAAAAGGCCCCCCCCGCCGCCGAAGATGTCGAAGGAAGCCTGTCGGGTGGTGGGCGCTTTTATCAAAGCGACCCCCTCGGCGGCGGAAGAGAACCAGACGGCGGCGAAGAACAACGACACCCACCCCTCCCAAGAAGCCCGCCGGAGGGGGGCGCTTTTATAAAAGCGATCATACACACCCCCCCCCCGGCGGCCAACTAATAAGATATTTCAATACCCTGTGTGGTTTATTTGTGTTTACACTTTGCCTCCAGGTGAATGGGTAGGGGTACAATGTACCCCATACTCATTCACTTAGGGTGGGGGGCCGGTATCTGGGGGCCCCCTTATTAAAGGGGGCTTCCAGATTCCGATAAGCCTCCCGCCCGCATACCCCGACAACCAACGGCCAGGGTTGTCGGGAAGGGGCCCTGTCCTCATCAACATGGGGACAGGGTGCTCTGGGGTGGGAGGCCGCAGTGCGCCCCCTGCCCCAGAGCACCTGACCCCCCCATGTTGAGGGCATGCTGCCCGGTACGGCCCACGAGGGGGGGGGGGCGCTCGCTCGCCCCCACTCCCTTCCTGACCGGCCGGCCAGTGTGCTTTGGATACGGGTCTGGTATGGATTGTGGGGGGACCCCCACGCCGTTTTTTCAGCGTAGGGGGGTCTCCTTACAACCCATACCAGACCTAAGGGCCCGTTATGCTCCTGAGGGGGGAACCCATGCCGGATTTTAATTTAAAATCCGCCGGGGACTTCCTTCTCAGGATTCATAACAAACTCCGCCCACGTGTAGAATTGGCGGGAATCCGCGTCGGATCCCCGTCGCTTCTATGACGGCTTTGTCTTCATCGCGGCAAGCCAGCTCAGCGCTGGCTCCCGCGATGGGGCTCGCAAGTGCTCAATCTCGCCGAGAAAGGGAGCGGGATTGACACAATATCCCAGTCACCTACTGTAAGAAAGAAGTCAGGCTTACACTATCAAAGATTTATATATTTCTTTACAACAAGCAATTCTAATACAGAATTATTATTTTTCGTATGTAATAATATAAAGACATTATTGTGACTTACAGACTAGTGATAAACATTGTATTTGATTCAAGAGCAGGTTAAGCGAACACCTCCAAAAATCCACAAATTGTGATCTTTAATAATAACGCAAATGAAAGAGCACAATAGGTATTAGAGAATAGATCTATCACCACATCCTGACTTCCAACAACAGACTATGGGGTTGATTTACTAAAACTGGGGCATGCAAAATCTGCCGCAGCTGTGCATGGTAGCCAATCAGCTTCTAACTTCAGCTTGTTCAATTAAACTTTTACATAAAAACCTGGAAGCTGATGCTGATGTTTTTATACAAAGCTGCACCACATTTTGCACTCTCAATCCCTTTATGTCCATAAGTCCATAATAGAAAATGAGACTTTACATGTGTGTATCTCTTAAAACCAATTTTGTATACAAGCACATTTAAAAGCACATGTCTTATTGTTTCAAACAACATACACTAATCCCATCTTACAACCATTCCTAAAAAGCACCCCTAATGGCCTATCCATTACTCAAACATCTATGCACAAAGGGTTCAGTATGCTATTACCATCTAAAACATTAGGTGTCACACTTTGTGCAGATATAAGTTGCATACAAGTTGAAAAGTTAGTTACAGTAGTTGCTTCTTCGGGAGTGGGGTACTGTAAGGCAAATAATCACACAAATATATATATATATAAGTAAATGTAAAAACTATATAAAAGTTGTTAGGCAACAGCCAGTTAGCATATAGCGAACATACTTGCCCCAAAGTAAAATGAGAGCACCAGTACCAGTGGGACATCATCACAAGCTCAACCCAGAATAAAACCTTTCAAAAGGTATGATAAGTAATAGATATATTGTATTTCTCTAATAAAAATGAAAAGGTATATTCCCATATGTTGTCATTAATGTCAACATAAGGATAAGGGTCTGGTATTGCTTTTAAGGAGTCTTTTTTTTTTTTTAATCCATACTAGAACATCATCAAGGTGGCAGAGAATGCTTACTGATTATCTTTATCTTTGGTGTGGATTTAAGCAGGAACCCCATCCAAACAGTAACTGCATGAGGTCCCTTACTAAATAAATACCAGACCTGATGCGGGTACCCCATGCAAAATCTGTACCAGACCCTTATCTGAACCTGCAGCCTGGCCGGCCGGCCTGGAAAAGAGAAAGTAAGCATGTGGCTACACTCCAGGATTATACCAGGCCAGATATCCTCAACATGGGAAATTTACCTTGCTAGAAGGCACCCCTGGCAAAGCACATTGTCCTGATGTTGTTGAGGACAGGGGACACAAACACAAACCTTTAAAAGAGTTTTTTGTTAAGAAAAATCTATCATTTCATCTAGCAATGCTGATCCACTGTACCTCTTGATAAACAACACCTATTGACCTTTTGAATGACAGCTACCAGCCATGTAGCTAAATGTAAGCAACAATGCCAAAAGCTTGCTGACATCATTGACCAAATATGGACATAACCGGATTTGGTTATTACATAACCTGGCATGCTTTCTGACTTGTTTACAATTTACAACAAGCCATTAGGCAGTGGGATAGTGGTTGCTTGGAAGTCAGCAGCTTCCTGCCTCCTAATAATTTATTAAGCTGTACAACCGCTAAAGTCATAGCAAGCAATGATGCTAGTAGCTTACAAAGTGGGATGTTGGCAATTATTGGTGGTAGTAATACTGCTTCAGCAGGAGATTCCCATGTGCTAGTAGCCCCAATAATTCTCAAGGTCCTCCTAAACCATAAAAGGCTGGTTTTAGAGTGAATACTTACATGCATACATGTCATCTTGCACATTCTCACTGCTTGCACTAGTTTACTTAAAGCGGAGTTCCAACCACAATTAGAATTTTTTAAATGTATGTCCTTTCATCCTGCGTTTTTCTAATTGAAATCCGGTCACTTCCTATTTTACAATCTGCCGCCGCTCCGCATAGTTATTCAAAAAAGATAGTTTATAAAACCATGTCCACACCGTTGTCATTTTGCTTGTGGGCATTGTGAAGCCTACAAGCACTTACTTCCTGGAAGTCTTGGATGGGGAGTGATAATTGGACAGCGCACTGCATCCTGGGAAATTATGACACACATTTCCCAGGAGCATTAGAGGGAGATGATGTCAGAATCCTAGGTGATTTCAAAGGCAGATTTCGTGGGACAGGCATTTCCAGATGAGTAAAAAAAAAATATTTTTGTTTTCCTTTTTTAGGTCTAATGAGCACAATAATGAAAAAAAAATTGGGATGGAAACTCCACTTTAATACGCTTGTATAATTATTTTCGACATTCCCTGAAAAGCTTATTTGATATTTTTACCTTCAAAAAGACATTGTTTTAAATACACATTTTCATTCATTATGCTATGAGAGATTTGAGATTAAATGGCAAAAGAAAAAGGTTTGCGTTACATTAGCATAAACATATAAACAAACAAATAAACATTATTTTTAAAATATAAGCCAAATAGGTAACAGAAAATAAAATGACATTTTATAGACCCCAAATCCCCTCTGTTTAAGCAGGGTGATTAATATCAGCTGCAGTAGGAAATTAAATTCAGGGAAGAGGAGTAATATGCAGATATGCATATTTCCAGGCGGAATGGCGAGCCCTGGGTAACATAGTCAGGTTGATTAATCTGCTTCAACAGAATACAAAATGAAGCATAAGGCTCTCTGGGGCTCATGTAGAAAATTACTGCAAATTTCTTTTTATTTGCGTATGACTAAAGTATATCTAACTCCACTTGGACATGTAGCCAGGTCTTTAAATCTGTAAAAAGCAAGTTATGCCCAATAATTATGCCCTCTTTTAGGAATCAATAAACAAAAAAAAATTGTAATACATTAAAAAAATAGTTCCCTAAAGATTAAATTATACATTTATAAAGCTGAAGCAGCTAAACTGTATTTTCAGACTGTTAGGTTACAAATTTTTAAAAGTCTGTAACATTACAAGTATTCATTGTGTTTTCTAATCTCCAAACAGTTCTGAAGTAAGGTGAAAAATACAATACTGCATACAGTATCCAGCTCCAAACATTTGAAAAAAGGTGATGCCCTGGCAAAGCACATTGTTCTAATGTTGGTGAGGACAAGGGCCCTGGCACATTGGTATTGGGAGTCTGCAGGTGACAGGCATTGGCTGAATGTGGACATGACCATATTTGGTCAGTGATGCAACAAGGTATCCTCGCCATATTTGGTCAATGACAGCACCTGGGTGAACCTGCTCCTTTATTTCCATTCTACTGCCGGAACTGTGAGATATCATTCACAACAAGTGAGCAATAGGATCGGATGTGTAATTTTTCTTTCCGCAGGTTGGTGGGCATTGTTTTTTTGTGATCAATCGCTGGATGACTTAATTGGCAATGGATCTACAGTACATCATAGAATATATATAATATTTATACCCTGAACATATGTTTAATTTCTTTAAAATAAAGAACTGTTCAAAAAATGTTTATTTGCTACCTGAATATTTTTATGAGTAGAATTACTATGTACCCCTTACTCATCCATGTGGGGGGGGGCAGTATCTGGAGGCTCCCTAATTTTAAATGAGGCTTCCAAATTCCAAGAAGCACCCTGCCAGCAGACCACCAAAACCACCAGGCCAGGGTTGTGATGAAAAGACTCCTGTTCTCCTAAACATGAGGAAAAAATACTTTACCGGGCAAGTACCCCTGGAAAAGGACCATCCTTTGTTGAGTAGGAAAATATCTCTTGCTCCCCCCCTCCCTCTATCCTACCAGGCTGTATGTTTAGATAAGGATCTGGTATGGATTTTATTTTGTTTTTGAGTGGGGTTACCACTGGAAATCCATGAACATCTATATCAGTCTCTCATTTAGGATAAGGGTCTAATATTGATGAATGGAACCCCGGCTTTCTATTTACAAATTAAATGAAGCACCTATAATTTACTGGCAATTTAAATGGTTATTTGTTTCTTTTTAAATGTCAGCTTTGTTTCTTTAGGTTGAGAACATTATACTGATGTGCTACTTCACAGGCAGGTTAATTGCATCCCCAGGCATCTTGTTTAAAGAAATTGTGCATTTTTTATGTTTCATAAAATTCCTACTTCCTGTCAAAGTAAAAACTTGCATTGGTACATGTTCCACAGGGCAGTGGTCAGCCCCCTATGCCATTCCTTGCCTGCTAACTTAAAAAAAAAGGCAAATTAATAATAATAATTTTCAGCTCCTATTGATTTCAATGGGGTTTGGAATTGGCATTTAAACTTCACTAATGTTCAATGAACTCACCCCTAACACATACACAGTGGGGTTTATTGACTAAAACTGGAGAGTGAAAAATCAGATTCACTTCTGCTGACCAATCACCTTTCAGGTTTTATTGTCAATGTTTAATTGAACAATCTGAGGTTAGAAGCTGATTGGTTTCTCTGCCGAAGTGAGCCTGATGTTTCACCCTCCATATTTAGTAAATACACTCCTCTATACAGTAAAACCTTGGTTTGAGAGTAACTTGATTTAAGAGCATTTTGCAAGACAAGCTAAATGTTTTAACAAATTTTGACTTGATATACAAGCAATGTCTTGATATAAGAGTAGCATCATGTCACAACTGAGTATAAAAAAGAAGAGAGGAGCCTCTACAGTACCTGTCACCGAGAATGTGTTTCTAGCACGACAGCATCGCGCTGATTCTCGGCGACAGGGTGCCGACATCTCGCACTCGCTGGAATAGACAAAGCACATTCCAGCGAGCGCATCATAGAAGCAACAGGGATCCGACTTGGATTCCCACCAAATCTACACACGCGTTTAGTATGTATCATGAGGGGGAACTCCATGCCGGATTTTTAAATAAATCCGGCATGGGTTCCCCCCAGGGGACATACCAGGCCCTTAGGTCTGCTATGGATTGTAAGAAGAAGGCCCCCCTACGCCGAAAAAAACGGTTCCCCCACAATCCATACCAGACCCGTATCCAAAGCACGCCGCCCGGCTAGTCAGGAAAGGAGTGGGGGCGAGCGAAGATAGCGGCGGCCAGTCCTGAAGAAGAAGAAGGCACCAGAGAGCGCCGAGTCAAGAGCGGAGAGCGGGAGAAGACCCCGGAGAGCGAAGAAGACCCCTGGAGAGTGGAGAAGACCCCCCGGAGAGCGGAGAAGACCCCCGGAGAGTGGTAGAAGACCCCGGAGAGCGGAGAAGACCCCCGGAGAGCGGAGAAGACACCCGGAGAGCAGTAAAAGACCCCCGGAGAGCGGGAGAAGGCCCCCCCTGGTAAAAGAGCCAAAGAAGACAGGGGGGGGGCCGTCCAGGGCTGTCCAATAAAATACTTTAAAAACCCTGTGTTGTTTATTTTGTGTTTACACTTTGCCTCAAGGTGAATGGGTAGGGGTACGATGTAACCCATATTCATTCACCTAGGGTGGGGGGCCGGTATCTGGGGGCCCCCTTATTAAAGGGGGCTCCCAGATTCTAATAAGCCGCCCGCCCGCAGACCCCAACAACCAATGGCCAGGGTTGTCGGGAAGAGGCCCTGTCCTTATCAACATGGGGACAGGGTTCTCTGGGGTGGGGGGGCCGCATTGCGCCCCCCTGCCCCAGAGCACCTGACCCCCCCATGTTGAGGGCATGCTGCCTGGTACGGCTCAGGAGGGGGGCGTTCGCTCGCCCCCACTCCCTTCCTGACCGACCGGGCAGCGTGCTTTGGATACGGGTCTGGTATGGATTGTGGGGGAAGCCCCATGCCGTTTTTTTTCGGTGTAGGGGGGGTTCTCCTTACAATCCATAGCAGACCTAAGGGCCTGGTATGTCCCCTGGTGGGGAACCCATGCTGGATTTTTATTTAAAAATCCGGTGTGGAGTTCCCCCTCATGATACATACTAAACGCCGCGTGTAGATTTGGCGGGAATCCAAGTCGGATCTCTGTCGCTTCTATGACGGCTCTGTCTCCATCGCGGCAAGACAGCTTGGCGCTGGCTCCCGCGATGGGGCTTGTAGGTGGTCAATCTCGCTGAGAAAGGGAGCGAGATTGACACAATATCGCGGTCACCTACTGTAAGTATAGCAATATGGTTACATTTAAAGGAACACTAAAGTCAATTTTTTTATTTTTTTAAAATAACAAACATGTTATACTTACCTCCACTGTGCAGCTCGTTTTGCACAGAGTGTCCTCTAACCCTGTCTTCTGGGGTCCCTCGGCGGCTGTCTCAGGTCCTGCTCACTAAAGCATTCCACCTTAATGCGAGGGAGCTCGCACGGTGGAAAGCTTTTGCGAGCGTGCTCCCGTGATACAGCGGCGGCCATAGCCGCCGACTGTATCACTCGGCCCCGCCCCCGGCGCGCCGCATCATCCGCTGTGATTGACAGCAGTGCCACCCAATGGCTGCGCTGCTATCAATCCGCCCAGCCTAGCCAATCAACGGCCAGGCTGGGAACCGAAGAGGATCACGTGGATGCGCCCAGGAATTTTGAACGGTCAGGTAAGTAAAGCGGGGGGTACCATCGGATGTTTTTTCACCTTAATGCTTAGGATGCATTAAGGTGAAAAAATATTTACCTTTACAACCCCTTTAATGAAGGTACAACATTTAGCAACTTATTTCTACACTTAGAGGTGCCTCTCTTCTCTTTTATACCCTGTAAAAAAAATGCTTTGATTAACAAGTGCTTTTGGAGCAAATTATGCTTGCAAAACCAAGGTTTTACTGTGGAATAAAACTATTTTATTAAATATCATGAAATGCAACAAATAATGACCAAAGATGCAATGTAGAGAGTGAAAACTATAATGCATAATTTCATTGGTAGACAGTGCCGTGCCTCACCCCACCCTTTAGGGGATGACCAGTGTACCATCCCCTATTTATCAGTGGACAGTGTGGTGCTCTTTTTTACATTACGCTGCTTGATATTATTATTATTACATTATTATATTTACTGGATTTATATAATGCTAACAGTTTGCGCAACGCCTTGCAACATGAGGGCAGACAATAGTTACAATACAATTCAATACAGGAGGCTTCAGAGAACCCTGCTCATTAGAGCTTACAAGTTAACATTTTTGTTGATTTTCTCCTGTTTAAGAAATGTTGTTAAACTACACCAATTCTTTAAATAGAGCATGCAATAACAGATTATAGATTAGTTTTATATTCTCATTATACTATTACCAATCAAATATTTTTTTTGGTGTTTTATAATAAGCCAAACTGAAGTATGCATTGGAGAGGTAGAGATGAAAAGAGATTTTTGGATTATGAATTTGTTGGGCACTAAACTGTACAAACCTATAGTGTATGGTAGGCCTTTTTACAGCCTTACTGACCACACAAATGATAATTTTTGCACCTGTGACAATGACAAAAGGGGGGGGGTACAGAGATGGAGAGAAGAATATGAATTCAGATTACAACTGGGACTACTGTGAAGTGGCATAAAGGAAAATCAACCTGCGCAAATGTTTTAAAAACAGACTGATAACCTCCCTGGGCGGTATGATTATTTCAGATTGTAGGTGCTGAAAGCGGTACCATTATTTTGCATGGAAATTTGGCGTTTTATATTGTAGGCCTGCAATTCTTAGGAATAACTCACTTAAATCTGTCCAAACAAGAGTCTAGTAGACATCCTGGGTATAATAAAATTTGAAACACAAAATCATAAATTATAATATAATAAATACATATAAATAATTATAACAAATAATATATTAATAATAACAATTATTACTTTTAATTTTTTTGATGACATATTTTCCCACAAATCACTATTGCTCAATTCTGCAAGTGACTCTAATTTATTATCGCTGTTTTTTAGCTGGTCTAAAACCACTTTTGACATAAAGGGACACTTTTTGGTTGCTATGAACAATCTCCAGTTTCCAGGCAGAAAGAACAGTTTTTATTATATAAAAGTGCATGTAGGACACTGGACAGACCACTAGGGACAAAGGGGGTGTGTATTTTTTTCATACAGTACTGTAATCTACAAGATTACAGTATACTGTATGTATTGTGTTTATTTACTTTTTTTAAATTTGGCACCGATCTCCGTCCCCATGCGTCGTAACGTCGCAGGGAACGGAGTTTGGTGGCACTCGGCACTGTGAATCGAGCGAGGAGGACACCGCTCGATCACACAGTGGGTAGGCATTGCAGGATCCAGGGACAAAGGGGCAGATTCACAGAGAATTAGATTATCGTAGAGTATCAGAAATACACTACGCCGCCGTTTTCTACCTGGCTCTACGTGGAATCCAGGTAGATTTTGTCCAGTAAACGACGGCGGCGTAGTGTATTTCTCCCGTCGCAATCCATCTGCGCGAGTAGGGGGCGTGAAGCATTTAAAATAGGCGCATTCCCGCGGCGATCGAACTGCGCATGCTCCGTTCGCAAATTTCCCGCCGTGCATTGCACGAAATCACGTCGTCACGTCGTAGTAGCGTCGTTTACGTACATTCCTATTCCCGAACGAGTTACGTTAAAAAAAAAATATATATTTTCAAATCGACGCGGGAACGACGGCCATACTTTACATGGGCTACGCACTGTTAGACAAGCAAAAAGCTCCTCTAACATTACGTAGCCAAAAAATGACGTAGGCGATTGCGAGGGACACTCGTACCTTCGTGGATCGCCGTAAAAACTCATTTGCATATACCGACACATGAAAACAACGCAAACTCCTCCCAGCGGCCGCAAAAATATCGCAGTGTAGATCCGAAGGCTTACGAGGACGTAAGCCTCTCGGATCGAAGCCCGAAGCCGCCGTATCATGGTTTGAGGATTCAAACTAGTGATACGGCGCGCAAAATTTGAAATTACTCCTGTCTAACACCAGTTAGACAGGCGTAATTGCTCTGTGAATCTGGGCCAAGGTAACTAACGTGTGCCTGTGGACACTGCGAGGCGGTCTTGAGTCTGGCTTGGGCTTACCGCTCTTGGTCCTGAAATTCCACCCCGAGCCTGACTCAGGATTACTGCTCAGGGGGTTAAAGGGATGTTTGGTGCTGGGCCAAATGGGTTGGATTTAACCTGATCAGTGCAAATTTAGGAAACTAAGCTCACATATAACCATATAACCATGCCTTTATAGCTTTTACCTGGCTTGGAATGGGGCAGTAGGGTCATTCTAGTACTAAAACAACAAACAAAAGCCACCCACAACTCTGCCTCAAGCTACATCACCAACCTTGTCTCAAAACACACCCAAACTGTATTCTTTGCTCCTCCCTATAACTTGTGCACCCTCTCTTCCTCACCACCTCCTCTCATACTCACCTTCAGGAATTCTCCAGAGCCTCTCCTCTTGAACTCTCTACCTCAGTCTGTTTGGTTGTTTTCTTCTCTGTCCACCTGAAAACTCATCCCATCAGACAAGCCTATCCAGACACTACCCAACAACTGAATAATCCTAGTAATCCTAAATTCCTCAGCAGCTCATTCTCACACAGTTATTACTTTTTGAATCACTTGTTCCTTCTTTTTAAATTGCAATCTCTTGCATGCATGGTCCTCCCAATTTTCTTGTCCTAAATATTTTTTTAATTGTGTTGTCTCCTTTTATATTGTAGAATGTTGCAGTAACTGATGATGCTATATCAATCATGAATAATAGTAATAATTGCTGGCAAAGAGGGAATGTATGGTAAAAATAAAGTTCTCAGGCTTCAGGTCATGACCTTAAACTGGGAGGCAGTGTAAATCATGTGTTTACATTCAAAACTATTGATAAATAAATCAGTGAAAAAAGACCCTGAAGATGGTGGGTTTACAGCATGGTTCTATATCTTCTTGTCAGCTCAATGGTACACAATAATAATAATAATAATAATAATAATAATAATAGATATTTAATTACCTTAACTCAATGACCTTTGGTTCAATTAAATTCAAATTAGTTGGTGAACTCATTAACCAATCAGAGTATGTAATAATAATCAAGTAGTCACATTTCATGCTCTGACATAAGTGTTACAATTTTTTTCTAAATGTTACTAATAATAGCTACAAAAAATAAAAATAAAATTAAGTAAAGTAATTATAAAGGACAATGGGCCAGATTCATAGAGCAATTACGCCTGTCTAACTGGTGTTAGACAGG
Source organism: Rana kukunoris (assembly GCA_029574335.1). Lineage (NCBI taxonomy): Eukaryota > Metazoa > Chordata > Amphibia > Anura > Ranidae > Rana > Rana kukunoris. The sequence goes on along the minus strand of CM056050.1, from coordinate 228,661,067 downwards.
AGTAATTTCAAATTTTGCGTGCCGTATCACTAGTTTGAATCCTCAAACCATGATACGGCGGCTTCGGGCTTCGATCCGAGAGGCTTACGTCTTCGTAAGCCTTCGGATCTACGCTGCCATCTATTTGCGGCCGCTGGGAGGAGTTTGCGTCGTTTTGATGCGTCGGGATATGCAAATGTTTTTTTACGGCGATTCCCGAAGATACGAGTGGTCGTCGCAATCACTATCGTCTATTTTTGTGTACGTAATGTTAGAGCAGCTTTTTGCTGCTCTAACGTTACGTAGCCCATGTTAAGTATGGTCGTCGTTCCCGCTTCGAATTTATTTAATTTTTTTTTTTGTTTACGTAACTCGTTCGGGACTAGGATCGCCCGTAAACTACGCTACCTAAACAACGAATGACATCACGACGTGATTTCGCGCAATGCACGGCGGGAAATTTGCGAACGGAGCATGCGCAGATCGATCGCCGCGGGAACGCGCCTAATTTAAATGATTCACGCCCCCTACTCGTCTATATGGATTGCGACGGGAGAAATACACTACGCCGCCGTCGTTTACTGGACAAAATCTACCTGAATTCCACGTAGAGCCAGGTAAAAAACGGCGGCGTAGTGTATTTCTGATACGCTACGATAATCCATTTCTGTGTGAATCTGCCCCAATGTGTTGGCTTTTTAAAAACATGAATTTCTTATTTTTTTCAACAAAGTAAAACATAGCTTATACATTTTTATAATAAATTAGAGTATTTAATCTCTAACGATACATTTTTTTATCTTTTCTATCTTTTGCTCTGGTAAATATACAATTAAAAACATATTTTTATATATGTTAGATAAGTGTAAGTATTACACTTTGATCCTGCAATTATTCTTGTCAATTTAAAAATTCCTGTACTCTCTGCTAGTGTTGCAAGTACCTTATCAGTTACATTGTCACCAGCTTTTTCTGAAAACATAGAGGAATAGATATTATATAGTCCTGTTCTAACGTGATGACACTGCTCCTCCACAGATACAGTGGGATTGATTTGGTAAAATGTTGTAAAGTGCTGTGCAAACTGTTGGTGCTATAAAAATCCTGAATAATAAAAGTAATAAAATATAATAAATATAATAAATAAAATAGGCTATTCACGTTGCATGGGAAGTTTCTAAGGACATTTGCCTCACAAACTCGTGGATGTGGTAAAATTTCACTTTGCAAAGAATACCAATTTGCATGCAAGAAAATAATAATAATAATAATAATAATAATAATAATAATATTAATAATAATAATAATAAAATGTTGTTTTAGGCATGGTGGGTCTGATGCATGGGTTTAGTATGTCCCTGCTTTCAATTTCTTTTACAAGCCAGTAGACAATAGTAAAGCAATCTATCAAGCCAGTTTTTTTGTTTATGTTGGAAATCAGCTTCACCTCATTTACTAAGCTCTGGTGTAAATGTTCTTGAAAAGTGCAAAAAAAACTGGCAAACTGCAATAAATTACATTTTTGTTCTTGGGTTCAGATATACTTTAAATTCGTTTTTTTGTTGAAGTGTATGTAAATCCTAATGATAAACGTTTCTTAGTCACTACTTTTTGGCCTGCTAAATGTATCTTTAAAAGGGTTTTGTTTATACCTGCATGTTAAAGGGTTTGTAAAGGATTTTTTTTTATCTTAATAGCTTCCTTTACCTTAATGCAGTGCTGTTTTCATGTCCTCATTGTTCGTTTTTGCTCTCAAGTTGCTGTAATTCTTCTCTGATCTCCACACTTCCTGGTTGTCTGTTTCCTGATAACCACAGTACTGGGAGCTTTCTCTCTGTGGTCACTAATCAAGGAGGTGTGATTACTGTGTGTCTTAAACCCTTCAGCACCAATCAGTTTCGTTTTTCAAACCATCACTGCCCTGTATTGGCTCTGTGGCTCTGTATAGCAGAGAGGCAGGAAACAACATGCAAAAATGAAACTAGAAACTACAGGTACATTATATGATTGATTTTTATCTATTTTTAATCGTTTTTAAAAGGAATTTGTTAACTATTATGTCTCTATACCCTGTAAACAGTCATTTCAGCATAACATTGTTTTTTATTTAACTTCTTTAAGTGTAAAAAATCTCTGCTGACCGTGCCAGAAATATTTTGAGCCTATAAGTTCCTGTGCTCTTTTCTTGTGCATTAGGGTAGGGTATGGAGATGAGGAGTGGTTTCTTTTCAGAAAGAAAGTGGACAAAGATGACCCCGCATGCTTAGTAATGCAGAACTGAATTCAGCGTGTTTAAAGGGATAAAATCTGTGAAAATAGAGATGTGCTAAATATGTTTTTTATTTTGCCTTGACATATTTTTTAATTGCTAACATAACTATAATGATTTAAACATAATTCATCAACGTTTCTGGAGATATATATAGTCTTTAATTTTTATTTTTCAGATATGTTATTTATTTAAAGAATTTAAAGCATTCAAATGTAGGCACATACCAAAAAAATAACAACATACGAAAATATATCAGTAAGCAGTTTGTAATTACAGCAGAAACAAAAAACTTTTCATTCACTTTAACTTTTCAAAAACATTAAAATAGTTTATTTGATTGCAATAGCAAAATATCTACAAATTCATACATTTATCTTTTCACAGTATCATCCTTTCATGTCAGCATTAAAATATAGTTTACATTTCAAAATTGCCCACAGACCTAATACACCGATGGTTTGCGCCTTTGATATACACAATAATCAATCATAAAAAATGCAGAGTGAAGTATAGTAACACTCCCTACTTCAATCAAAGAACAATTCAATATGGTATGACAAAAAATCTGTAGGGAGTATCATTGTGTTTTGGTCAATGCAGCATCCTTTAAGAATTCATTGAACGGGAAGTTGTGAAACTTCACTTGCAAGTTTCAGCTCTGACAAAAAATTTGAAAACATGAGTCCCAGTTAGACTGAGCACTGAATAGCCTGCTCATTAGTCCATTATTAGGCATGCAATAAGATGTGGAGTTTAGCTTTGGAATAAAATTCCTAATTTGGGTGACTGAAGCTACAGGCAAGAGCAAAAAAAATATCTTTTTCCTTAGCCCATTTTATTCACTGTGTTTTGTTCACTTGAGCCTAGTACTGTGTTAGACTTTGAATAATCACAGTGGTGCAGGTAGCTCCAGCAGAGTGAATGAGAGGCTTTTTTCAAGGGCTCTGCTCCCTGCAGAAATGATTTGCACCTCTGGCTGATTGTCACTAACAGAAAATGAGAAATAGGAACATTCAATGCAAAGTAATGTGTTCTGTACAATTACTGGATTAATAATTTTATTCCATTACTGTGCAGGGAGAGAGGACATCAGGTTGAAGATCTGCAATTCTAGTATATTTCTAAGCGTCCTGTTAAGAGAGCGAGCAAGGGTCAGGAAACTTAATTATGCCATAACTAGATAGAAATTGCCAAGTGATAAAAAGAAACATCCAGCCAGATTCAGCAGGAAATTACAGCTTTAATAATATAGCATAATGCCTACTTCTATACAATTATTGGAGAGACCCTGAATGATTTTAAATAACAGGCTTAGGTTTCTAGTACGGAATAGTAGAGAAAAGCCACAAAATGACATTTTACATTTTTGCGGTAAATATTTTTCTCCTCGCTCAAAATAAATAACCCCATTAAATAATCAGAAATCACATACGTTCTGAAAGAAAGATAATGTGCCTATGTTAACAATATGAAGCCCTATGATGCCTAAAGTGAAGGGTTAGGTTGTGACTACTCTTGGTCTCATTTACATATGCCAAAGTTAACTACATAATCACACTGTGTATCTTCCAGGGATGTCTTTTGTTTAAACAAAAAGAATAACAGCCCATCACATAGTGATGCACAGAAGAAAAAAAATGTGTGTGTTGCTCCTACTTTGCGGGAAGCTCTGGCCTCTTTGCAACAGATCAATTTGTAAAACTATGTACCATTTACAGCCATCTCTTTTCTGTACATTGAAAATCAAATCTTGTTAACTCATTCCTTTTCTATTGGAAATAAGTACCCCTTTAGTAAGTTTCCTGAGCCTGAATTTATTAATTTGCAGCTGAGATATCCAGTAGATGGGCTCTGCTGCAGGTTTAGGTTGCTTCTTTAAGTTGGAGGTACTATAAAAAAGATCAGGAAGCTTAATTTAGTTTAAAGTAACCTGCATTCAAAAGATTTCTAATCACCCTAAAAAAAGGGCTCATGCAACAGCCTCTAGTTTTACAGCACTTCTGACACATTTCACAAGAAAAAACATGGTTTGAATTGTTAAGATCCAGTAGAACATAATATTGGTAACAATCTTGAGATGTAAACAAAGGGGCATCTAATAGCTCAACGCATTTCATGACTAACTTCCACTCTTCAGGAGCAGATGCAAGATAGGTGTCTATAACAATTTTAAAAATCAAATATTCAATTGGGTATGTCTATAAGAGGAGGAGGGAAAGGAGTATGCAAAGGTGTACCCCCCCACTCATACTAACAGACCAACTATGAGTCTTTTTCTGTTGGTTTTTCATCAGAGCCATGGGGGTCACCGCCTCAGCTCTCTGGGCTGATAACCCTCTCAGCTGGCCTCCAGCTTTCCACGCCTCTGCCCAGACTCATAGTTTGTCTCTAAGTATGAGTGGGGGATCCACCTTTGCATCTTATTTTCTCTCCTCTTATAGACATACCCAATTGAATAATTGATTTGTAAAATTTGTATAGACACCTATCCTGCATCTGTTCCTGAAGAGTGGAAGTTAGTCACAAAAAACATCAAGCTAAAAGATACCCCTTTCTTTACATCTCAAGATTGTTACCAATATTATGTTCTACTGGATCTTACCAATTAAAATCATGTTTTTTTTATTGTGGAGACACGTAATAATGAGTTTGGTGTTTTAGATGATGATATTATTGTGAACCAATATGTTGCTTTGAGACAAACTAAAGAATGTAATCCAAAGAAATTCTTCAAAGAGGAACAACCGGTTGGGAATACATATGTTTATTAAATATCCGCATATAAAACCTAATAAAGAGTTAGATAGATACACTTACCTCCACCACATGTAGTTAGATAGATACACCCACCTCCACCACACCCACCTCCACCACACGTAGTGTGTGCCAGTTTGTGTAAAGCCAAACACACACAAACCGGAACACGATATGTTCCTGCCAGTGTAAAATAATACCCTAGTACAATGAACGGTATGAATTTGCCCCTTAGCTCAACGAGTGCCTGTCCCAACATACATGGACTAAAGCTCGAAGGGAAGTGACTGTCTGAAGAAGACGTCAAATGATGAGCTGTATTTACCCCTAGCTGCTTGTTTCCTGAAACTGTCACTACGGCATCTAACTGTTCTGGGACAATCCACAAGACTAGCCAGTGTGTGTCTCATTGTGTTAAATTGTGCTATCAGTAAGCAACACTGTGTCTCTCCCCTCTTTTTTCTCCCCTTGTGTGTGGATACGCTTTAGCACCTGAATTGTGTTTTACCGGAGCCCCAGTACAAATCTAGTGACCATCCTTATCCATCTATCTACTGAGGAAGTTTTCCATCTATATAATTATACGGCTTGAGACTGAAATGAGAAAAGTACTCCTACAGGAGGTGATGTGTATGGCTATTGTGGTGGCCACCTGTGTCCTGATTTAGACTAGTGTCTAATTTTATTGAATGTGGTGGAGGTGGGTGTATCTAACTCTTTATTAGGTTTTATATGCGGATATTTAATAAACATATGTAGTCCCAATTGGTTGTTCCTCTTTGAAGAATTTCTTTGAATTACCTGCTTACGTTTGTCTTATATGCCTCAATTAATTCAGAGGAACACACCCAGGGGCTCTTTAGCCAGGCACCCCTCTGGTGACAGTGTGATCTACACATGGAATGAGGATTTAGTACTATTTACTAGTCCATACCCCACCTGTGTTTGACTACAGTGGATGAACCTGTTATACCTACTTTCGTGTTTCTGGTCGATATGTTGCTATGCCCTTATACTACCATGTTATTATGTATTATGTATGGAATAAATTCTACCTAGTTTACATTTTTTCGATGTATTATGTTACTATGCAATATATATGGTCACAGCTTATAAATACCCACCAGACATATTCATACCGTGATGCCTCCCTGCCTGCATGTTTCATATAAAGTCCCAAACCCCTCTCCCATGTATATCAGCAATTAGGGATGAAGGGGCATGCATTGTGCCTCATATAGCCAAATAACCAAGCCTGGTGCTCATTCATGAGTTTTCAGGGATATGCATCCAATGCTCAGTACTGTATGTCCTACCACCCACAGGTAGGACATGTTTTATATATTGGGGACGCTATAATGCAAAGGCATGTTTTTGGCAAAAGTCATTAAAGGTGATGGACTACTTCCTGATGATGGCTTCTATGTTAGCTGAAACGTTGAGGTAATATCGCATCATCGCGCTACTTCCGCCCAACAAAAATACCCCTGGGAATCGTGCACCAGGACGCCAACTAGGGGCTTATTCATTCAGGGCCGATTACCCTATACCGTATTTTTCGCTCTATAAGACGCACCTTACCATAAGAAGCACCTAGGTTTTAGAGGAGGAAAACAAGAAAAAATATATTGTGAACCAAATGGTGTACTAAAATATTTGCTGTGGACATTGACATAGAAAGGGGCTGCGGACAGGGACAGGGGCTGCAGACATGGACATGGACAGGGACAGAGGCTACAGACATGGACATGGACAGGGACAGGAGCTGGGGACAGGGACAGGGGCTGCAGACATGGACATGGACAGGCGCTACAGACATGGACATGGACAGGGACAGGGGCTGCAGACATGGACAGGGACAGGGGCTGCAGACATGGACAGGGACAGGGGCTGCAGACATGGACAGGGACAGGGGCTATGGACATTGTGAGCATACTTCTTCTAATACATTTGCTAGTCAGTGCTTACATGTTACTGGTATATCACTGTGACAGTACCTCCGACGTCAAGAATGACCGCCCGAGCATAGCCGAGAGCAGCCAAAGTGAGCTAAGCAGGCAAGAGCACAGCCAAAGTGAACTGAGCAGGGACCCCCACTTTCCCCTGAGTATGGCCGAGCCCAGCTGAGGTGGGACCGCCCGTCTTCCCGAGCAGCATATCTAAGCCCAGCTGAGCAGGGACCGCCCCCTCCTGCCCGAGGAAAGCCGAGCCCAGGTAAATGGGGACCACCCCAGGACATTTGCTGTATGCGGTATAATGGGGGACTCTGTGCGGTCGTTGGAACACATGGGGGGCTTTCTTGCAGTGGTGGGGCGGTTACCAGCGATGGCAGGGGGAGTTACCAGCGGTGGCTGGGGGTGGTGTCGGCAGTGGCAGAGAGGAGTTGCCAGTGGCGGCGGGGGGCAGTGCCTGATGTACATTCTAACTATAAGACCCAGACACATTTTCACCCATATTTTTGGGGGAAAAAATGCGTCATATAGTCCGAAAAATACGGTAATCATCTTCTACATACGCTGGGTACCAGGACTATCAGGCACTTAGAAATGTAAGTGTAACTTTTTTAACTTTTGTGGAGCCAATAAATTTTAATACGGCATTGCGCAATGAGGCTCTCTTTTTGCTCTTATCGTCCCCATTCATCCTTATGAGGCACATCTCTACTCCCAAGAAGTCATCCTAACCATTTGGGGTATCCCCACATGCGCATAAGACCATACTAGAGATAGGTGGTCCATATCCAGTGGCGAGTGTACATCTATGTGGGGCACCCAGTCCGAGCACCAATCTGTAGGAGACATCTTTTGAGCACTGAGCACCATATCGGATTATCTGATGTCATTATTTTAACCACTTCAGCCCCGGACCATTTTGCTGGTCAATGACCAGGCCACTTTTTGCGATTGTTGACTGTGTCGCTTTAACTGACAATTGTGCGGTACTCTGGTCAAAGTGAAAAAAATCTTATGTCATGTGATTCATAGCTCCTGAATCAACACACAATGCCTACAAAGATAAGGTGCAACTTTTGGATTGAAAAACATATTCATTATCTGAAGCAAAATTATTTTTTGCCTTTTGTAGTTTTGTTAATTTTTGTATTCTATCTTTCGAGATTCTACAATATGATTTTAAATTACCTTGTTTCTTGTTGCATGTTACTGTTTTTTTTTTTTGTCTTTAAAGCAGACTCTGCGACAGAAGCACTGTCACTATTATTACTTTCTGTTTTAAGCTTATATTTATCCACAAACTTGCCTTTAAGATATTCCAATGCCAGTTCATCATATGGGGATGTGCTGTGACAAGCGTTTGATAACTTTCTGGTAGGTCGCTGAATAATAAGGCTCTGACATGAAAATCTGTTACAAATTATTTTATTTATTTTCCTTTGCCTCTTAGGCGTTCAACCATTTCTCAGGTAGGCCTTATGTAATCCTGTATATCCTGGCCTTTCATCATCTTGGTTTGGTGTAGCTTTCTAATCAAATACAGTTTTTTGATGAGATTGGCTCTTTCATGCACCTTTTGTAATCCTTCCCACATTTCTTAAGCAGTTTCACACTTACGTATATGTATGATTTGATCATCTTCTATGCTAAGAGAGATTGTGCTCTCAGCTTTTTGGTCTTTCTCTATCCATTCATCTGAAGGGTGTTTTGGCCTGAGTTCATTTCATTTGTACTTTCCACATACCTTCTCTTATTAGCAGAATTTTCATCTTGAATCTCCAAGACTGGTAGTTCTGGTTTGTCAGGTTTGCAAATGAAAGCTTTGTCACAACTGGGTTACTGGCCATTTTCTGTTGCAGTCTTCTTTCAGTTGCCGTATCTTGCACTTGTTTTGTGGTAGCTGGCTATGACTGGGCTATGATTTGGTTCTCAGCTTTTCCTTTGGGTGTCTGGGTGGGTGTCTGGGCTATGCCTGGGCCTATAACCTGTTAAAGATACTGTATATAGCCAGACAGGGTGCAGTCCACATGGTCTTTTCTGCCTAACTGTAGACAGAAAACAGGAACTTTTATTATCAGAGAAAAGACAAAGTTTAACCATAGATGCAACAGTATGTGTTTATATGAACAAAACTATTTTGCTGTAACTTTGTTTGCAATTGTATGTTATAATATTATTTTTTGGTATTTCAACAGGAGATTACTGCCACTCTTTTAACCCTTTTGTGTCCCCCCTATTCCATTTTTCATTCCAGTGATATTTAACCCTGCCACTGACATAAGGAGTGTATGCATATTTCACAAGCCAATTGACAGCTTTCTGATGAAAGTAATTAGGTGGCTGTAAAGTTGCCTAATTGCTTTCTTTGACCATTGGTGAGTTGGGTGGAGGGGAGAGAGACTAGCGAATGTCTATAAACTAATCTCCCCTAGCTGCAAAGAACCCAGGAAGTGAAGTGTATAAAATCACTTCTAGTTTGAGGTGTCACGTTCCCAAACTACTACTGTGTCAAGCACTTTTCAGGTAGAATTTCACTTTTCATAATAAATAGAAGACTTTTCTAATGTCTTTTCTGCCCAATCTATACCTAAGTGCTTATCTCTCACATACATTGTCTATGGAAGCTTTGCATTTTCACCTCTGTTTGAAATTCAAAAATATGCATTCTGATTTTATCACTTCCTGTAGATCATAACCCATCATGCACTGTCTTATGCTCTACAGAATAGGCCATGCATTACCACTCTGAACCAAACCTCTCTCATTACTATACTACTTCTTGATTTATTTCCACCCACTTTCCTACTTCTTCCTTTAAGGTGACCATACACATAACAATCTGATTGTACAATCTCATTTAGATCTACCATCAGTTATGTAGTTCTGCCTGATTTTAAACAAATGTGCATGGCAGACACGCTCCTGCTACCCTGCAGTTGGGGTGCCATTAACATTTAATGACCATTAAATGTGCAGTAGCAGATGTAAATGGAGCCTTGTTGTTCCCATGTAAACACAGCAATTTTACATTTAGGCCACATTCACTTCTTGAGTAGTGGGAGCACTTCTTTTTTAGCTTGTTGTTCCTGCAACATGCATAGGGCAACCCATTAATTTCAATGGGCTGCCCTGCATGTGACAAAGTAGCTCATGGGACACTTGCAGTTTGCATATTTTTTACTTCACGTTTTGCTGTGCTTGTTGCTCTTTATTTCATGTGGCAAAATGTGTTTGCTTCTACATTTGGGGTACCAAAATTACGACTACTTCATTTTAAATGTATAAAGGTGTCCATACACTTTACAATCTGATTGAAAAATATCTGTACAATTATCCAATTACCCTGTATCCAATAAGGCAGGTCCTTGTATTACATAGTTGATGGTAGATCTAAAGGAGATTGTTGCTGGAAAAAAATATGTTAAGCAACAGACAGCATGGATTCATGAAAGACAGAAGTTGTCAGACAATTCAGATTTTTTTTTCAATAAAGATTTTTATTGGCAAAATTCAAGCGCAAAAAAAGTACAAGAAAAAACCATGCAAAGATTTTGACATACATGGATAATGAGGTAAGTAAAATCTTAGACAAAGGAGTGGCTGTGGACATAGGGCCAGATTCAGTAAGAAGTTACACGACTTATCTCTAGATAAGCCGCGTAACTTCTAACCTACGCCGGCATATCTGTTTTCTGTATTCAGAAAACAAGATACGCTGGGATTAAGTTAAGATACGAGCATCGTATCTTAACCTAACATACGCCCGCCCGACGCAGTGACTTTACGCCGTTTTCGTAAGGGGTTTCCCGGCGTAAAGAGAAAGCACCAAAAAGATGGCCGATCCTATGTTAAGTATGGGCGTCGTGACCGCGTCGAATTTGAAACATTTTACATTGTTTGCGTAACCCGTTCGTGAATGGGGATTTAGGTCAATTACGTTCACGTCGAAAAGACCATCAGAATTTGGAGCATGCGCACTGGGATACCTCAATGGACGATGCATGTGCAGTACGTTCGGCGCGGGATCGCGCTTAATTTAAATAGCAGACGCCCCCTACCCACCCAATTTGAATTACGACGGGCCATTCACGCTACGCCGCCTCAACTTTACAGGCAAGTGCTTTGTGAATAAAGCACTTGCGTGTAAAATTGCGGCGGCAAAACGTAAATCACGTAAGTTACGCCGCCGCAAAGATCCGCTCTCTATCCTGAATCTGGCCCATAGTATACTTGGATTTGACAAAAGTGTTTGACACAGTTCCTCCCCCCCACACAACTAATGTGTAAAGTTAAGTCTACAGGCCTGGAAAAATCAGTTTGTATATGGATAGAAAACAGGCTAAAAGACCATATTCAGAGAGTAGTGGTTAATTATTCTTACTCTGAATGGTCTAGGGTTGTTAGTGGCGTATCCCAGGCTCTGGGATTAAAAGTACCATTTCAGTGTTTGGGGATGACACCAATCCTACCTCAATACACTGCTTAATTGGGCAACCAAGTGGCAAATGAGGTTTAATGTTGATAAATGTAAAGTTTTGTACTTGAGGGGCTAAGAATATGCATGTATCATACATATTAGGGGAGTACAACTGGGGGAATCAATAATGGAGAAGGATCTGGGTGTTCTAGTAGATCATAAGCTTAATATAGGCCAAAGTTAGCAAAATTCTTTCTTGTATTCATAGAGGTACCTCTTGTACAGGGGTGATTACATTAAAAAACACTTTAATTTTGTATGAAAAGGTAAACTTAGAATCTATGTGAAAAAAACAATGGTAACCAAACAAAATCCGCCACTCTTAAGTTCCCACCACTGTGCTTACAGATCAAAGTAATTTTTCAGTGAAGCGGCCACTTTAAATAAACAGAATGTGAAAGGTATGTTTAAACTGTACTAAAATAAATAGTACAAAAAAATATAAGCGGCGCTTAAATGACACTTCCCTAATAATATAGTGAATGCCTGTTTTCACAGACCTACAGCATGAACAAAATACTAATATATCACATAAATCACCTTGTGACAGTTGTGAATAAAGTATATATATAATATAGCACAAAGTCCATAAACTTGATTCAATCATTTTGGCTTATGACATAGGATAGTGACTAAATGGGGGTCCTGTTTCAGGATATTCCAGTGTTTGGTAAGGATATGTTCCATTTTTTTGTATTGTTCGTGGAACCCAGTTATAAATCGAACAAAAGTTTTTTTCAGGCGATTTTATCTGTTTTGTTTTTTTACCTGAAAGGAAGGTCATGTGAGCTTGATCTATTAGTGGTTCGGGGTATCCCTTTTCCAAAAATTTTTGTTTAAGGTGTGCATATAGTCGCTATCTCTGGTACAATTTTGACGGAGTCTGCAGAATTGACCCTTTGTTATGTTTTTTATCCATAAGGGGTGATGACAACTGTTATAATGTAGGTAAGAGTTGCCCTCGGCAGGTTTTGTGTAGTTGCGGGCAAATATACAGTGTTCTTCATGACAAAGCTCAAGGTCAAGGAAAGCCAAACAATCTTGATTCCACACAGAAGTAAAGGAGAGTCCTAAATCATTAGCGTTACAGTGATTGACAAAATTATTTACTGAGGAGGAAGAGCCATCCCAAATGATGACTATGTCATCGATGTATCGGCCGTAAAATATAATGTGTCGAGAAAAGGGATTGTCTTTCCAGATAAATAAATTCTCCCACAGGCCCATCGTCAAGTTGGCATAAGACGGGGCAAAAATAGCGCCGATAGCTGTGCCGTGGGTCTGGAGATAGAAATCTCTTTCAAAATAAAAATAATTATCCTCAAGACAAAAAGCAGTAGCCTCTACAATAAAGGCTATCTGCCTAGAGTTGAGCAAAGGGTCAGACAACAGGAACTCTTGGACAGCCAACAGACCTATATCATGGGGGATGGAAGTATATAGAGAATTGACGTCCAGGGACAGCCGGGAATAGCCATCTTGCCAGGTGTATGGAGATAAGTGTTCCATCAAATGTATGGAATCTCGTATGTAGGACAGGAGTTGTTGAGCAAGAGGTTGTAGGAATGAGTCAATATATAGTAAAAAAAACATTAGTAATGCTATTCATGTAGGCAACAATTGTCCTCCCAGGGGGATGTATTGGATCCTTGTGTACCTTAGGTAGGTGGTAAAAATTAGGTGTACTATAAAAATCCTTCCGTAGGAAGGCTGCCTCATTTTTGTCGATTACATGATCAGTTGTGGCTTTTGAGATTAAAATCTCAGATTCTTTACGAAAGAGTGGGAGGGGATCATAAGGTTTCTCGACACATTATATTTTACGGCCGATACATCGATGACATAGTCATCATTTGGGATGGCCCTTCCTCCTCAATAAATAATTTTGTCAATCACTGTAAGGCTAATGATTTAGGACTCTCCTTTACTTCTGTGTGGAATCAAGATTGTTTGGCTGTCCTTGACCTTAAGCTTTGTCATGAAGAACACTGTATATTTGCCCGCAACTACACAAAACCTACCGCGGGCAACTCTTACATACATTATAACAGTTGTCATCACCCCTTATGGATAAAAAACATACCAAAGGGTCAATTCTGCAGACTCCGTCAAAATTGTACCAGAGAGAGCGACTATATCGCTCAAAGTGCACAACTTAAACAAAAATTCTTGGAAAAGGGATACCCCGAACCACTAATAGATCAAGCTCACATGACCTTCCTTTCAGTTAAAAAGACAAAACAGATAAAATCGCCTGAAAAACCTGTTGTGCGATTTATAACTGGGTTCCACGAACAATACAAAAAAATGGAACATATCCTTACCAAACATGGAATATCCTGAAACAGGACCCCCATTTGGTCACTGTCCTATGTGATAAGCCAAAAGTTACATACAGGAGGGCACCTACATTAAAAAAAAAAAGCCCCTAGTAGGCTAAAAGACCCCAAATCGCCTAGTGCTATCTGGGATGTACAGGTGCAATAAACCTTGTTGTAAAACCTGTCGCTTTGTAACCCATGGCCAAAAAGACTTTGTCCACAGAGATAAAACCTACCAACTGGAAAACTTTTATAACTATTCCACTGACTATGTCATTTATTGTCTCACGTGTCCCTGTAAATTATTGTATGTTGGTTGCACAATCAATCCGCTGAGGCAGCGTTTTGGTACCCACCGACGTCTTGTTGAAGCTGGCTGCGATGAACATAGTGTGCCACGTCACTTTCTTGAGCATCACGACTAGTCTACTGAGGGCTTACGGGTGTGGATACCAAAAAAGCTATCTGAGGCCGAGCGTTTCTCGCGATTGTGCGAGCGTGAGACCTTTTGGATTTTCACACTCAATTGTCTTGCGCCCCTCGGCCTAAATGAGGAATTGGATGTCAATACTATCCTTTAAAAATTCACCATGTGTAGATGTATTCATATAGATATAATATATAGTCACTATTGATCATACATACAATTTTTTATAAGGGAATTTTTTATAAAAACTTCTTTGTAAAAACGTTGTTAAAAAACCTTCTTTTAACTCTCCTTAGTGATTATACCTAGCTTTTAATAATTTTTTATTCCCATATTTAATTTTTGCTTTACTATTACTAATTACATACTATACAAATACCATGATTAGTCCATCACTTCTATTATGTTTTTTTTTCCATATTTATTTATATCATATATATATTTATTTTGAACCTGTTAATAGTATTGTTATTTTCACTACAATTCGTCCTTATTATTTCCCTTGTTTTTCTGGTTTATAAAAATTCCCATCTGGAAAATTGTCCAGCGCTGGTGCTCCCCTCATGTGTGTGCTGGGAGTAGTTATTTTTGCTTCACAGTCCTGCGTGTCTCACCAGTTTGCGGTGTGTGGACAGCTAGCGATGTATGTTTTCCTTAATATGATTTATTTACTTTTCCCCAATAGATGTAAATTTATCTGCACTCTCATTTCTTTCACGGTCAGCCAGTGGTATCATTGTGTTCTGGCTGATCGTGCTCTTAGCATTGTCATTGGCTGGTGGACCGTCATGTGACAACCTTGTATACCTCCCTGTTCCTTCACTGCTTTACACTTGAGAAAGGAGTGCGCAGGTCTTCCCTCAGACCAGCACACGCTCTGAAATGCATTGTGATCCTTCCCGGCCACCGTCTCAACTGACGTCAAGGACCAGCAGACGAGCTGTCATCCTAACACCGCTCGTACACAATTGTGGAAGTCGGCTCCCCCTGGCTCTGAGCGGATGATATACACTGGCTGAGGCTGCACTGTTCACGAACCTGGTCCCATTGACTGTCCTGGAGACTCGTCACCAGCGCCCCGGACTTCACCATTGCTATGTTGGATGTAAGTGTTGGATACTGACTATTCTAATTATTAAAATACAGATTATTCAGAGGCGCTTTCTTTTCTTGTTTTTTTTTAACATGAATGCCAAGTATTCATGGAGGAGACTGGTTACTCAGTTTACAGAAAGCAGCCAAGGGTAATCCAGTTTTTCAACTGGGGTTAAAGGGTATAAAAGAAGACTCTGATGAGAAATTGCTGCAAAATGCATTAAAATAATGATAACAAGAAATTGTTAATGTAGATGAACCTTTAGAGCTGTGGTGGCTCAACGTGATTGGCACTGCGCTGACAAGCCATTCACCTCTGCAGCCAAGGGTTCGGATCCCGGTCTCGGCTACATGTGAATTGAGTTTGGTGGTCTCAGCCCGACTCCCGGTGGGTGTGCTATGCAAGGTACGCCTGTGCTTAGTACGCCCACCCCCCCCCACAAAAACCACCACACTTGCACGCACACGAAATTGGTTTAAAACACATGCACTTTGGCCATGCGGTCTCTTAAAATAAAGAGAGGCGAAGGACCTACGGGGCTGGCTGGGTTGGCTAGGCCCCCTCACTCCCTCATCGGGGGAGTCCCTCTGCCCCATTGGGGTCCCGTTGGGCCCCAGTTGGGCTCCCAAGAGGAGCAGGTAGGGTGGGGCGGGGTGAGTGGGAGGCCCCCCTTCACACCCGCCATTGCCACCAGGGGCATGGAGAAGGATGGCGATTGCCTCCGGGGGGAGGGTCTGCCTACTCCCAACTCCTGCAGTCCGGCTCCTCTCTCTCGAGTTCACGCACAAAAATACACTTAAGAAAAAAAAAAAAAAATGTAGATGAACCTTTTACTGGATTGAATCTGAATTTTTGTGTAGAGATGAGCTTTAATATTTATTTTCAATTAAAAAGACTGCTGCAGCTACAAAAGACAGACATCATATTTGCAGCAGTCTCCAAAGTTCTGCAAGTACAGACTAAAAACTAAAGTAAAGCTCTACCTTTTCTGCCTTTTGCACATTTCTGTTGGCCCATCAGAAGGCAGAAAAGGTAGAGCTTTACTTTTTAATACAGCCCAGGGACTTGCAAAAGGCCAGTGTCAGAACTTTGTAATCAGAACACCTCCCATTTTGGAGGCTACTGTTGGTATGTACAGACTAAAGATGGGCCGAACACCCCCCTGTTTGGTTCGCAGCAGAACTCCCAAACAGGGGAAAAGTTCTGACCTTAACAGAGAATCCCAGTGGAGTCTATAGGAGCCGAACAGGAAAAATAAAAAGTCATAAATGGGGTAAGGGGGTCCAGGTACTGCCCTGGGGGACATGTATCAATGAAAAAAAACAGTTCCTATATAGATAAGGGTGGGGCCACCAGGTGACTTCACCTGGTAGCACCACCCCCTTGTGACATCACTGACCCAGCATGGTCTGTGATGTCACAAGGGAATGGTGCCACCAGGTGACGTAGGCAGGTGGCCCTGCCCTTAGCTATATAAGAACTTTCAAACGGCAACCCAGGCATTTGGCAGTTTGCCTTCATGGTGGGCGGAGCAATTTTTTTGGTTCCTATTTGGGTCCAGAGGTACGGCAGCATTATGATTGATGATGGATCCCATACTCATTCACATCTGGAGGCCCACTTGTTAAAGGGGGTATACAGATTCTGAGAAGCCCCCCCGCAGACCCACACAACCACAGCCCAGAGTAGTAAGGAAGAGACCCATGTCCCCATTAACATAGGGACAAGGTGCTTTGGGTGGGCGAAAGAGCCCTCCCCATAGTACCCACCCCCCATGTTGAGGACATATGGCCTGTTTCAGGAGAGGGGGCACTCTTTTGTCCGTCCCCCCTTTTTTGACCTGCCAGGCGACATGTTCAGATAAGGGTCTGGTATGGATTCTGAGGGGGGGCAAATGTTTTTTGAGGTGGGGCAAATGTTTTTTTTTGTTATTCAGCTGTCAGCAGGGAACCCATTGACATCTGATGACTCATCGGTTGTTAAGGACACCGCGGCCAGCTTCCCGGTCCTACTCCTTTGCAACCAGCTTTTACTGTGCACTGATTGGGCAAAACTTTGCCCAATCAGGGCGCAGAAGGCATGGTGCAGTGCACAGTGTATTTCAGGGCGTTCAGCAGGGCAAACACCCGCTTAACACCTTGCAAATTTGGGTGTTCCCCAAAGGAGGTGAAACTCATGCTTAGGCTGAACCATTCACCCAACACTAGTACAGACACCTCTAGGTGCCTTCACTTTAAACCTGTAACAGTATTATTATTAACTGACAGAGTATCTTTAAATTTAAAAGTTTAAACAGTAGAAACAATGAATATTGTACATCACTATTACCAAAGGATATGCTGCACAAAAACCAAAAGGTGAATCAATACATCTCAGCAAAACCTAACAGTAAAAGAACACAACTTTGCTAAAGTTTAACAGTAAGAAATGTACATGTTCTTGAACAATTATCTACAAAATAAAACTGAATGGCATTCATTGAATAGATGTATTTTCTCTTCAATCTGAAAATAATGCTAGTTTTTTTGTTATGCTGTCTGTTCCCGTAGTATTTCATTCTGTCTGTAAAATAGTACCTGACAGTAATCACAACTTGGTGAGGATTTTCAATCTGATGTGCCCTATTTTATCATGGTAGTTAAATGCCCATTCTTGTTTACTGTGATAAATGTTATGGCCATTTAGCAGTACAAAAAAGAGATATGTTAAACCAAATATTGCCTCAGATTGTTCCTTTTATTCGCCTTTATCATCACATCTTAATTTATAGTATAATCATCATTATCACAACTGTCAGCCTCATTTAACCTTCCCTGATCTCCCATGATTCTTTGCTGTCAGGTCTGATTACCTGCCTTCTGCTGACTGACTGATAATGGCTGACTGATTAGCCCTCCCCAAGAAGAAGACAATGATATATAGAACAGTGTATCCTGCTGTATATATTAATGAGGAGCTGGCAAAGCTTTGATAAGGACTTGGAATGATCCATCAGCCTGAGAAGGGGCCTGTAAAACTGGTGGAATATTTTATGGAAACAACACCAGGGGGAAGGATGTAATGACCCAGTGCTTAAATACTTCTCAGCTGTCATTTGCCTTTGTAATTAACATCAGATAGCTGCACTGTGGATAACACCCAGAGTGTATCAGTTCCCAAATCCAGTTTGCACTTTCTCACTTGTGTTTCCTGGTGCTCATTTTACAAGGAATTTTGAAAGCATGCAATTAATTGCTCATTCTTCTCAGCTTCAACAAATGTTTATCTTCTAAACTGGCTCTTACTCTATAGTGTTACCTATAAAGGAAAGAGCCTCTGGCATTTTTGTACTCTGGTTGTTACTCACGCAGCAGAGGCCTGTTTCACCATTAGATACAAAGCCTCTGATGGCTACTTGAGTTTGAATGTGCTGTTATTACAGGTATTACATGAAATTGCTTGTGTTATGTGAAGGGGATTATAGAGGTTCTGGATCAATAACTTCAGAGGATGTTGGGAGTGATTACAGTACAATGTCAATTTTCCCATTTGGCTGTCACTACTGATTTACAACATCCCACCTTTTTATTCACATGAAATCACTCATTCCATTTGTAAATTCTGCATGTCTCAGTTTACATAAAGCGGCTGATTTGTGTAAAATGCAATGACTTTCTGTCTTTTTATGTGTAATAGATGCAAGTGAATATCTCAACTAAAATAAACCTATAGTATAACAGATGATGAAAGAAAGCTGAAACAGCTACAGTGATCTCTTGGCAAAGCGTGCCATCTCTGCAAAGTGTGCTTGTTGATTATTCTGTCTGACAAAGCTGTGCTGCATGTAGAAAAACAAACTGAAGAGTGTTGCAACATGAAAAAAACAAAAACAAACAAGCAGCAAAATGTTTTGTCTGTATGCTGATAGTATATAAAAAAAAACTTGCTGTATTATTATTTTAGAAGAGAGAACTATATCTATTTCAACCCTAATTTTTACAAATCTCGCCACAGGTACTTTTTTGCTAAAATAATGGAGGATTTGGTGACCAAACACAGAATGATTGCTTTCCAATTTGAGCATAATCTGCAAAATGGAAAATGTGCTCGGTTTCTATCGGGGGTAATGGAAAGTTCTTAAAATATTGCAAAAATGTATTATCACACATAGAAGGTACTTATTCCGCGTACACACGACCGTTTTTCATGTCATGGAAAAAAACAACATTTTTCTCGACATGATTCCTCTCAAGCGTGCCTTGCATACACATGATCGTGATAAAAAATGCTCAAGCAAAGTGCGGTGACGTACAACACGTACGACTGCACTATAAATGGGAAGTTCCATTCGTATGGCGCCACACTTTGGGCTGATTATGCAAATTTCCCTTCTCATAACTTGCTTCTGAGAATGCACGTTTTTTCCCCCGTCGTTAAAGCCTACACAAGACCGTTTGTAGACTGTTTATAGAGCAGGTTCTAAATTTTTAATGCCCATTTTTTGCATGAAGAAAAATGCTCTGGAGCCTACACACGATAGTTTTTAATGACCAATTAAAAAAATTGCATTTTTCTCATCATGAAAAATGGTCGTGTGTACGTGGCATTAGCCTTTTGAAAAAAATGCTGTGTAATGCCATCCCTTCCCTTTTCTTAAAAAAAAAAAAGGAAAGGTAAGCTTGCAAACACAGATTTATGCACATGGAAGCAAGATGTGGATGTGTTGGAGACTTTAAAGATGTTTCACCACCAGCCATTTTAAGCGCTTCCCAACTGCACGCATATATACGTTGACACAATTGCACTCCTATGCAGAAGGACGTATATATACGTTGGTCCCGCAGACTCCATCGCCGTGGGGATACCCGCAATCGTCTCACGGAGAGATAGAGTGGGGAGATGCTAATATAAACAAGCATCTCCCTGCTCTGCCTAGTAACAATGACACTGCTCTCCGCTTTGTGTAATCGGTAGCGGAGATCAGTGTCATGTCACACACAGCCCATCCACCCCGACAGTAAGAAACACGGACTAGGGCACACTTAACCCCTACAGTGCCACCTAGTGGTTAACCCCTTCACTGCCAGTGTAATTTTCACAGTAATCAGTGCATTTTTATAGCACCGATCGCTGTAAAAATGACAATGGTCTCAAAAATGTGTCAAAAGTATCCGATGTGTCTGCCATAATGTCGCAGTCACGATAAAAATCGCTGATCGCTGCCATTACTATAAAAAAAATATATTAATAAAAATGGCATAAAATTGTCCCCTATTTTGTAGATGCTATAACTTTTGGGCAAACCAATCAATAAACGCTTATTGCGATATATTTTTTTTTTTTACCAAAAATATGTAGAAGAATACGTATCGGCCTAAACTGAGAATTTTTTTTAAATATTTTTTTGGGGATATTTAATATTAACAAAAAGTAAAAAATATAGAATTTTTGTTCATAGTGCAAAAAAAACCCGCAGAGGTGATCAAATAACACCAAAAGAAAGCTCTATTTGTGGGGAACAAAGAATATCAATTTTGTTTGGAAAATCACATCGCACGATCGCGCAATTGTCAGTTAAAGCGACGCAGTGCCGAAAAAGTGGCCCGGTCATTTAGCAACAAAATGGTCCGGGGCTTAAGTGATTAAATAAGGCTCAGGTATAGATAGTCATGTGTACTTTGACTTTTGTTCATGTCAGGACTGCTTTTCTCTCCATACAAGTCAATGGGAATCCAAAAGCAGCTTAGCTGGTCAACTGCAGATCAGAAGAGGGTCAATGCAGAACAGATGTACCTGGTAAGGAGCTCAGATGAAAACATCTCAAATAATTTTTTCATGTCACAGGACATGTCAAGTAAATTATAAATAGACCAACATCATGCAAGTATGAGTGTGCAGCAGGGGTACCACCCAACTAGAAATTTACCAGATGCACATATAAAAACAACAAATAGTGCCTATGGTTCTTGTAATACAAAATGTTAAAGTGATAGGAGGCCAGAACTCAATATCATGCAAACAGTATTTCGAGCGTCACACAGCGGGAACTTTAATTGCAAGCGAATTGTCCGGGGAAGAAGAAGCCGTGCAAGATGCGGACGATCCGCTTCCAATTGAAGTTCCTGCTGTGTGACGCTCCTGTGACCCCGCCCCCTCTGACGCACATGTACCACACGGGGACTTTCTTATGACTTTCCCTGTGGCGTCAGAGGGGGGCAGGGTCACAGGAGCATCACACGACCGGAACTTCAATTGGAAGCACATCGTGCGGGGAAGAAGAAGCAAGATGCGGACGAGAAGGATGACGGAAGGAGAAAAAGATGGAAGAAGCCGGTGCAAGATGCGGACGAGAAGACCCAAGAAAGAAGCAGAGGAAAAAGAAGAATTTGGAGGAAGAAACTCGAATGAAAGCAGAAAAGAAGAAGGTGGAAGAAGAAGAAGCGCGGAAAGAAGACATTAATAAAGGAATTGTCAAAAACCGGCTATTGTAATTTTTCACATTTTTGACACTTTTTTGGGTGAAATGGTAGAGGTACAATGTACCCCATAACCATTTCACACAGGGGGGGCAGGATCTGGGGGTCCCCTTTGTTAAAGGGTCTTCCAGATTCCGATAAGCCCCCCACCCGCAGACCCCCACAACCACCGGCCAGGGTTGTGGGGATGAGGCCCTTGTCCCCATCAACATGGGGACAAGGTGCTTTGGGGGGGAGCCCAAAGCACCCTCCCCATGTTGAGGGCATGTGGCCTGGGCACTCCGCCCCCCCCCCTTTTCTGCTGCCGGCCAGGTTACGCGCTCGGATAAGGTGTCTGGTGTGGATTTTTTGGGGAACTCCACACCATTTTTTAAAAACTATTTGAGTGGAGTTCCCCTTAAAATCCATACCAGACCTGAAGGGCCTGGTATGGATTTTTGGGAGGAACCCCCACGTATTTTTTTTATTTTTTACGTCGGGGTTCCCCTTAATATCCATACCAGACCTGAAGGGCCTGGTAATTGAATTTGGGGGGACCACACACTTTTTTTTTTTATGAATGAATTTGCTCAGAATTGCCGGGAGCCGACAATTCATTATACCCGCGAGTGATTTGATTTTTTAAATTACTTTTTTTCCTTCAGAATGTCATTTTGTGCAGAGACAGTTCTATGCGCTTTTTCACATGCATATTATACACCCCCCCCCCCCCCCCCCGCCTAGGTACGAAATTTAAAGGAATATTTCACTTTTATTGTTGCACTGTAAGCATTATTAGATTCATTGCTCCCGAAAAAACGGTTGTTTTAAAAATAAAATAAAAGCATTGATACATGTCCCCTGCGGCAGGACTCAGGTCCCCAAACACTATAGTTAGACAGTGACAGTCTGTAAGAGACAGTGAGACAATGAGAGATAGTGAGACAGTGAGAGATAGTGAGACAGTGAGAGATAGTGAGACATTGAGAGACAGTGAGAGATAATGAGACAGTGAGAGACAGTGAGAGATAGTGTGACAGTAAGAGACAGTAAGAGATAGTGAGGCAGTGAGAGATAGTAAGATACCGTAAAACAGTGAGAGACAGTGAGACAGTAAGAGATAGTGAGACAGTGAGATTCAGTTAGAGATACAGTGAGAGATAGTAAGACAGTGAGAGACAGTGAAAGACAGAGAAACAGTGAGAGATAGTGAGACAGTGAGAGATAGTGAGACATTGAGAGACAGTGAGACAATGAGAGACATTGAGAGACAGTGAGACAATGAGAGACCGTGAGAGATAATGAGAGACAGTTAGAGACAGTGATAGACAGTGAGAGATAGTGAGACAGTGAGAGATAATAAGATACAGTGAGACAGTGAGAGACAGTGAGACAGTAATAGATAGTGAGACAGTGAGAGATAGTTAGACAGTGACAGATAGTAAGAGACAGTTAGACAGTGAGAGATAGTTAGACAGTGACAGTCAGTAAGAGACAGTGAGAGATAGTGAGACAGTGAGAGATAGTGAGACATTGAGAGACAGTGAGACAATGAGAGACCTTGAGAGATAGTGAGACAGTGAGAGATAATGAGAGACAGTTAGAGACAGTGAGAGACAGTGAGAGATAGTGGGACAGCGAGAGACAGTGTGACAGTGAGAGATAGTGTGACAGTGAGAAACAATAAGAGACAGTGAGAGATAGTGAGACAGTAAGAGATACTGAGACAGTGAGAAATAGCCAGACAGAGAAACAGTGACAGATAATGAGACAGTGAGAGACAGTGAGAGATAGTGTGACAGTGAGAGATAGTGAGACAGTAAGAGATAGTGAGACATTGAGAGACATTGAGAGATAGTGAGACAGTGAGAGATAATGAGAGACAGTTAGAGACAGTGAGAGACAGTGAGAGATAGTGAGACAGTGAGAGATAGTAAGATACCGTGAGACAGTGAGAGACAGTGAGACAGTGAGACAGTAAGGCCCTGTACACACAATCAGACATGTCTGATGAAACTGGTCTGCAGACCAGTTTCATCAGACCAGTTTGATGGTGTGTACGGCCCATCAGACCGTTGTCCGTCAGACCAAAGTTTTAAAACATGCTTTAAAACCTGTCTGATAGAACCTGTCCGTCAGACAGGTTTGATGGTTAGTACACAAAAGCCGCGCATGCTCAGAATCAAGTCGACGCATGCTTGGAAGCATTAACTTTGTTTTTTCATTACGTCGTTGTGTTCTACGTCACCGCGTTCTGGTGTGATTGGATTTTGGTCCGATAGTGTGTACGCACATCAGACCATCAGACAAGTTCAGAGTTTTCTGATGAAAACGGTCCATCAGACAAGTCTCATCAGACATGTCTGATCGTGTGTACAGGGCCTAAGAGATAGTGAGACAGTGAGATGCAGTGAGACAGTGAGAGATACTGAGACAGTGAGAGTGTCAGGATGCATGAATCAGACCTACACAGATGTAAATGAAGAAGGTCTTTATTAAAAAACCAAACAGCAAGGTAAAGTCCGTACAAATGATCAACAGCCAGAAGGGTCCTTCGCCGAAGCCAGGGTCGAAAGCCAGGGATGGAAGTCAGCCAAGCCGGAGTAGTAGCCAAAGGGTGGTGAGACAAAGCCGGGGATCAGGCACCAGAAGGAACGTCCGTAGGAGCCGGGTCAGTGATCCAAACAGCAGCAAGGTCACAAGAGGCTAGTGAGACAAGGACCAAGCAATGGACTACTGCAGCAGCCGTGTTATATATGAGCTGAGCATCCATCTCCTCCCAGTGGGAAGGAGGAGCCACAGGATGTAGGAAGTTACAAGAAGCACAGGAAGCAAGATGGCCGCCAGCACAAGACAGTGATGAGATGGCTGCAAAGGAGGTAAGACCATGACAGTACCTCCCCCTCAAGGGCCCCTCCTCCGCGGTGCAAAAAACGGCTTCTGGGGGAAGCGCGCGCGGAAGGCTCGGAGCAGAGCCGGAGCATGAACATCTGTGGAGGGGACCCAGGAACGCTCCTCGGGACCATAGCCGCGCCAGTGGACCAAGAACTGTAACCGACCGCGGACCAAGCGTGAGTCCAGGATATCGCTCACCTCATATTCTTCCTGATCGCCCACCTGGACAGGACGAGGCCGAGGTGAATCGATTGCATATTAGTGGTTTTAACAGGGAGACGTGACACATATTGGAAATCCGCATACCAGGAGGAAGCGCAAGGGCGCTTCCTCTTGGGGAGAAAATGACTCCGGTAACACGGCAGGTTGAAACTAGTGTTGAGCGGAATACGCCATATTCGATTTCGCGATATATCACTAATATATAGAAGAATATTCGAGAAATATTCGCTAAAATCGAATATTCGTGATATTTTGTCCAAATAACAATATTGCGAAATTTCACTAATGCGATTGCGAATTGATTGCGAAATTCTCGTCCGCGCATGCGCGAGAACAACACGCGAAAACAAAGATAATTTCCTGGATTTTTGCCAGTCTATTTTCGGATCGCTTTTCTGTGCTGCCCTGCGAGAAATATTCGCTAAAATCGAATATTCGTGATATTTTGTCCAAATAACAATATTGCGAAATTTCGCTAATGTGATTGCGAAATAATTACGAAATTCTCGTCATCGCGCATGCGCATGCACGCGAACAACACGCGAAAACTGAGCTTATTTCCTGGATCTGTGCCAGTCTATTTTCGGATCGCTATTCTGTGCTGCACTGCGAAGCGAAGATGATGGGAAGTAACTTTTCATCCAGTGAGGAAAACCTGTTGATCAGTGTGAGTAATTTCACCACTGTTATTTCATTATCTGTAAATGCATTTTAGACTATTTTAAAAGTTAGGATATAAGATCAGATATTAGTATTTCCCAAAAAGTGTGTCTCCAGCTGTTGCAAAAGTACAACTCCCAGCATGCCTGGACAGCTGCAGACACCCTGGTTGGTAAATGTGTATTTAGGCACTTTTCTTGCTATTTAGCATAATTAACATGTTGTGGACATAGGACGTATGCGAACGTGCTGACTTCAGGGTCCTTAAGGCCCAAGGTCGTTCGAATACATATTGCCCTTTAGATTTTTGCAGAACTACAACTTCCAGCATGCCTGGGCATGCTGGGACTTCTAGTTTTGCAAGTTCTGCAGGCCCACATTTTTCAGACCACTATACACGGGTCTCTAAACTGTGGCACTCTAGATGCAGCAAAAGTAAAATTCTTAGCATGCACTGACAGACCATGCCTGATGGGAGTAGTAGTTTTGCAACAGCTGGAGGCGCACTGGTCTTGAAACCCTGAGTTAGGTAACAAACTCGCAGTGTTTTGCAACCATTGTGCCTCTAGCTGTTGCAAAAATACAACTCCCTGCATGCAACTGGCTGCAATAACCCCCCCCCCCCCCTCTCCCCCAATGTGAATGTACAGGGTACATTCACATGGACTGGGGCTTACAGTGTGCTTCTAGCTGAAGCAAATTTTGCGCTGCAGCTTAAACCATCAAAAAGTCAAAAGAAACAAACATATTATTGTTCCTATATAAAGATAGGGATGAAAAAAAAAATCTATTGTACAGGCCCAGTATAAGGGTCAAAAATTAATTATAGCGGTCAGATAATTAGCAACACATTCTCCCCTATACGTGTATCCTGTGTTGTTACTCATATATACATAATTATGCAAATGATAATGGCTGCTATATTTATGCAAAAAAGGTGGCGACCAAAATGGCAAGATATAAAATATGTCATGTTACCCCTGTCATTGATTAATAAGGCGAGAATGCTTCCAATTGTTGAATACCATACATTTACGTCATATATCCATAAGGGTTTAAACAAAAGTATTATAATATACTTTGTTCTTCATCTTGCAGAGGTTCCTGCAAAAGGGATACGATCAGCTGCGAAGGCAGCAGGAAAAAAAAAAAGTTGTCAGCTCCCTATTGCGGGAGTTACGGGATGTACATGGCCGCACACATGACCGCATGGCCATCTTAAAAAAGTGGTCGGACCTAAAGAGGCACCACATGGGCCAGGTGACACAGATCTGGGATGAATTTCATCCAGGTAAGTTATTGGTGACAGTTATGTAAGGTCATATGTAATTAACCTTAGGGCAGATGTTGTTAACCCAGACGCCATGTTGTGGTAACATATTAACATATATCACCACCCAAGGTATTCATAGTACTGTTGAAAAAAGACATGGGACAGCAGACAGGAACACTTACTAACTACAATTAAACTAAATAAACAAGACACCCCATTAATGTACTAATACTGGCCGAGGCTGCTTTATTATTGGATTTCAGACATATATTTTAAATAAATACTTTAATAACTTAAAAACCAGCCTAGTCACTACGGCTCAGGCTGTACCTAAATATATTCCAACTTTAAAATGTATCCAACAACAACTAAACTAAACAGATTTGTCACCCTTTGTATAATTGTTTTTTTTTTTTTTTTTTAAATAAAGGTGACCATCCCACATAATTAGCAGCCGCGACAAAAAGAAAAGAAAAAAGGGGGGGGAAGGGGAACACAACAGTCCCGTCTACTGAGG
Organism: Rana kukunoris; assembly: GCA_029574335.1. Taxonomy (NCBI): domain Eukaryota; kingdom Metazoa; phylum Chordata; class Amphibia; order Anura; family Ranidae; genus Rana; species Rana kukunoris. The sequence continues at coordinate 228,633,788 of CM056050.1, read as the reverse complement.
CGACTGAGAGCAAGGAACCCTACTTATATACCCCTAAGTAACACTGGATTTTTCCAGAACCAGCAGGCCCACAGCCCTAAAAAGTGCGGGAAAAGCATGTGTAGGCCGCGTGATCACCTCGTGTTCACCAAAAAAATGGGAAAAACACGTTTTCCAGCTAACTAGGCCACGTGAGGAGTGGACCAGCTTACACCTAAAGAGCCCTATTAGGTTCCAAAAAGGGGAACTTGAAACCGTCACTACTAATTTTATTAAGTCCTGCCGCTTTCCCATGAGAAAAGGGGGAATTGAAACCTTCTCCCCCTTTTCTATCATTATTCCATCAAGTTAAACCATGGAATTAAAGTGGTGGTGTGGTGGGTTAAAGGGGAAGGGGTGGTATTTTATAACTCAACTATCTGAATACCCGGCGTTGCCCGGTCTTCCTATCTTAACCTTTTGTGTAGGAAAATGAAGAGACCACAGTCCCATATACTTGCATGGGACTTGAAACAAAAACCCATCTTTTATATAAGGGTGTAGGCAAGGGTTAATTTAACTGTCATATATTTTTATTTGGCATATAAGTAATATGTGTACCAGGTATTATTGAAATATCTCCAGGCGTACAGAAGTTATGTGGGAACATACATTTCCCATTGATTTGCATGGGACTTTAAACAAAAACCCTGACCCTCACAAATGGGGGTAGTTAAGGGATAAATTAACTATCCTATAGTTTAAGTGGACATATAAGTAACATGTGACCAAGTGTTATCGAAATATCTACAGCCATTATAAAGTAACATGTATTTCCCATAGAGTTGAATGGGACTAAAAAGAAAAACCCAGACCATGGCAAATGGTGGTGGGTAAGGGTTAAACCACCTATCCTATGTTTGTTGCTGACATATAAGTAACATTTTGTGTCAAGTTTCATGTTAATATCTTCAGCCGTTTGGACGTGATGCTGGAACATACATACATACATACATACACACACACGTTGAGTTTTATATACTGTATATAGATTACCACTAAATTCCTGTGGTAGGCGTGGGGTTATCATAGTAATCCCGTGTACTACATCAGGCCCTTTTTTTAACATGAGATTGTCTGAACAAAACAAAGGAAACAAAAACAATTCATTTTACCATGGTGGCAGCCCAGCTCACACTCAGTCCCCTGTAGTGCCCCCAAGACCCTTTAATATAACATTATCCCATTGGTTAACTGTCTATATAAATTAATTTGTATTCATATACAATACAGCAGAGTACACAGAATTTGCATATGTTATTAGAAAACATTTTTACATATATGAACATTGTGTTATTATAGGAGTTCCTCTACCATCTGTTCGCCCCAAGCGCACAAGGCGACAGGCCGCAGAGGAGGAGGATGAAGAGGAGGAGCAGGAGGAGCAGGAGGAGGATGCAGAGGAGGAGAGGGATGAGGAGCAGCCAGGGCCCTCCCAGTCGCCACTCCCAGCTCCTGTGGAGGAGCAAGAGGAGGAGCTGCAACCCCCCCCCTCCAAACTTCTGGTGGTGTACCGGATGTAGGAGAAGAGGAGCAGGAGGATGAGACCATTCCTGTGAGCCTCGGTCAGGAGGGTAAATATGTGCACAAAGATTAATAACATTTCAACAATAAGATGTAGATATAAAAATGGACAGCATTTAAAGCGCACCCGTCAGATTTCCGAACAATAATATAGTATTTATGATAGAAGTATATGTGCTAGACACATAACAATTGTATAGACATGATAATGATTGTTTAATAAGCAACATAAATATTATATTTATTTGGTAACGGTCTTTGAAATCCAAATGTTTTTTTCTTATATCCTAACGGTTTTAAAAAAGATTGAGCAAAAGCAAGCTGAGTTGCAGAGGGCCTATGACAAAATCCTCGCAAATCAACGCAAGATGTGGTTTCTAGACCTCCAAAAGCAGCAGCTGGTGCAACAGCAGGGAAACATTTTGGCTGAGTTGGCAGATCTTCAGAAGCAGATGCATAATTATATTTGACTTTTTTTTCTTTTAATAAAAAAAGTTATTTTTTTCAAATGTTTCCTTTCTTATTGAGATTGTTAGGTTTTTCAACACATCTAACTTCACATCTAAACATTTTATACTATTATTTTATTTAACACAAACTAATAGTTTATAGGTAATAGTAGTATATAGTGGCAAATAACTTGTGACATAGGTGTCGTGAGCAGCAGCAGTAGTAGTAATAGTAGACAATATAGTGTCAAATCACTCGGGCAAGAGGTACCATGATGAACAGTAGCAGCAGCAGTGGTAATAGTAGTATAGAGTGGCAAATAACTTGTGACATAGGTGTCGTGACTGAGCAGCAGCATTAGTAGTAGTAGACAATATAGCGTCAAATCACTCAGGCAAGAGGTGCCATGATCAACAGCAGCAACAGCAGTGGTAATAGTAGTATATAGTGGCAAATAACTCGTGACATAGGTGTGAGAGCAGCAGCAGTAGTAGTAATAGTTGACAATATAGTGTTTTATCACTCGGGAAAGAGGTGCCATGGCCCATGAACAGCAGCAGCAGCAGCAGCAGTGGTAATAGTAGTATATAGTGGCAAATAACTTGTGACATAGGTGTGAGAGCAGCAGCAGTAGTAGTAATAGTAGACAATATAGTGTCAAATCACTCGGGCAAGAGGTACCATGATGAACAGTAGCAGCAGCAGTGGTAATAGTCGTATAGAGTGGCAAATAACTCGTGACATAGGTGTCTTGACTGATCAGCAGCACTAGTAGTAGTAGACAATACAGTGTCAAATCACTCGGGCAAGAGGTGCCATGATGAACAGCAGCAGCAGCAGTGGTAATAGTAGTATAGAGTGGCAAATAACTTGTGACATAGGTGTCGTGACTGAGCAGCAGCAGTAGTAGTAGTAGTAGACAATATAGTGTCAAATCACTCGGGCAAGAGGTGCCATGATCAACAGCAGCAGCAGCAGTGGTAATAGTAGTATATAGTGGCAAATAACTCGTGACATAGGTGTGAGAGCAGCAGCAGTAGTAGTAATAGTTGACAATATAGAGTTTTATCACTCGGGAAAGAGGTGCCATGGCCCATGAACAGCAGCAGCAGCAGCAGCAGCAGTGGTAATAGTAGTATATAGTGGCAAATAACTTGTGACATAGGTGTGAGAGCAGCAGCAGTAGTAGTAATAGTAGACAATATAGTGTCACTCACTCATTAATGTTAATCACTCGGGCAAGAGGTGCCATCAGCAGCAGCAGCAGCGGTAAGAGTAATACAAAGGGCAAATCACTCGGGCAAGAGGTGCCATCAGCAGCAGCAGCAGCGGTAAGAGTAATAAAAATGGCAAATCACTCGGGCAAGAGGTGCCATCAGCAGCAGCAGCAGTAATATAAATTGGCAAATCTCTCGGACAAAAGGTGACAGCAGCAGTATGAGTAATATATCGGTACATAGTCACTCAGCCTTTTGGCATTAGCAGTAGGAGCCCATATCGTGGCAAAATTACAAAAGCTTGAAGTTGCATTAGCATGGTGATTAAATTTGAAAAGCAGAATGACACAGGCCTTAAGTAGCTGTAGCCTGACTATACCATAGTGCCTCATAATTTAAAAGTTTGATTAACGTTATTTCTATGCTATACGTGACTTTTTAAATTCATGGTGAGCATTGAGCAATTACATTTCAAAATAATGTGGCAGCAGCATCAGGACACCTTATAGTGGCTTAATGACACAGCATGGAAATATTTATGCCCTTAACACTACCTGCCCACTATGAGTTTCAAAGGTATCAATTAATGCAAGAGGTAATAATGAATGACATGACAAGGGACCATTCAGCGCCCTGAACCGTCGGCGGGTGCCAGAAAGTCACCGCCGATCCAGGACTCATTCATCTTGATGAATGTGAGTCTGTCCACGGAGTCTGTGGACAGACAGGTCCTCTTGTCCGTGACCACCCCACCTGCCGTGTTGAATGTCCGCTCAGATAGTACGCTGGAGAGGGGGCAAGACAATAACTCCAGCGCATACTGAGCGAGCTCGCGGCAGGTGTCCAATCTGGCAACCCAGTACTCCATGGGGTCGTCGGTGCTCATACTGTCAGAAGCACCGACGGACCCCATGTAGTCTGCCACCATGTGGGCCAGCCGCTGGTGGTGACTGCTGCTGCTGCTGCTGGTGGTACTGGGTCGCTCAGATTGGAAGAACATCCTCATCTCACCCATTAGGTCCCCTGCTCGGCTGCTGCTGCTGGGTGCAGCCACCTGCTGGGTGAGACGAGGGAGGACAACTGGAGGCCGGGGAGTTGTCTGCTCCAACCGGCTGACTATGCGTGCCTGCAGTTCCTCCATCCGGTGCTGCCTCCGGCTGGCTGGGAGGAACTGCTCCAGTTTCCCCTTACATCTTGGATCTAAAAGGGTGGCCATGCAAAATTCGTCCCTCTCCTTGATAGCATGAACCCGGGGGTCCCTCCTGAGGCATTTCAGCATGTGGGCAGCCATGGGGAAGAGCACAGCCCACTGTGACTCCTCGTGGCTGCCCGGGTCCATGACGTCCGACTCTTCATGCTGGAGGCGCTGCTGCTCGCGCACAGAGATGCCCAACCCCCGGACTATCCGTGCCCCCAACACCGGCTCTCCCTCCTGACCAGGCCCTGACTCCAGGACGTCACCAGTAACCTCCTCATCATCATCATCATCCTCCTCCTCCTCGTCCTGGGCCTGGTCTTGGTGGAGCAGTGTTGCCTCCTGCTCCACCAAGGCACTCTCCCCAGCTTCGAGCAGGCGATCTAGTGCCCTGTCCAGCAGGAACACTATAGGGAGCACGTCGTTGAGGCCGACATGCTCCCTGCTCACCATCTTGGTCGCCTGCTCGAAAGGGGCCAACACATGGCAGACCTGGTGTATCTGCCCCCACTCCGCACTGGTGATGTACGGGAGTGTTTGTGATGGCCCGCCACTGCCTTAATCCAGCAGGTATTCCTTCACCGCCCTTCGCTGCTCCCACAACCTCTCCAGCATGTGGAGGGTGGAGTTCCACCGCGTCACACTGTCCACAATCAGCCTGTGAAGGGGCAGGCTGTTGTCCCGCTGCAAATTGGACAGGGACACGGTAGCGGTTGGGGAGCGCCTGAAGTGGCTGGCAATCCTACGCACCCTTAGCACAATGTCACTCAACCCAGTATAGGTGCGCAGGAACTTCTGCACCACAAGGTTGAGGACATGTGCCAGGCAGGGCACGTGGTTCAGACTGCCAGCCTGGAGGGCGGAGAGTAGGTTGCTGCCGTTGTCACAGACAACCATACCTGCCTGGAGCCTTCGGGGTGTCAGCCACTTCTGGACCTGAGCCTGAAGTGCGGTCAGCACTTCTTTGCCAGTGTGTCTCCGGTCCCCTAAACTAACAAGCTGGAGCACGGCCTGAAAGCGCACGTGCCCCACACTTGAGTAGCTACGGGGGCGCTTGCTGGGAGGCTCAGCAGCTGCGGAGACAGTGGCTTGACGGAGACCAGCAGTTCTCCCCTGGCCCCCCCGGGGCGGCACCACAAAATCTGATGCCGCCGATCCCTCCCCGGCGCCTCGGAGGGAAACCCAATGGGCCGTGAAACTGATGTACCGGCCCTGCCCATGCCTGCTGGTCCAGCCATCCATTGTGAGATGACAGCGTGATCCAGCGACAGGGTTACATTCTGCACAATGTGCTGGTGTAGGGCAGGGACACCAGTCCTGGCAAAGAAATGGCGGCTGGGGACACGCCATTGGGGTTGGGCCTGCTCCAACATCTGCCTGAAGGGGTTGCAATCAACGATGTTGAAGGGCAGCAGATGTTGGGCAATAACCCTTGCCAGGAGCCCATTGAGGGAACGCACACGTCGGTCTCCAGGGGGGAAGGGAGTGGTGCGTTCAAATGCGTCGGAAAGCGACGCCTGGCGCCGGACGACAGTGCAGGACACAGACGAGGAGGGTGCTGTGGAAGTAGAGGTCTGGCTGCCGGTAGCAGTACCTCTACTAGAGGGAGCGGGGGGCATGACCTGCTGGGAACAGATGAAGCTGTGGCAGGGGCTGCTGTACCCTGCTCACTTGTGGTGGTGGCGCTGCTACCACCACCATGCTTCATCTGGTCATACTCCCGCCAGTGATTAATTCTCAGGTGCTGGTTCAGGGCTGTGGTACCCACCCGAGCCAAGCACTTCCCTCTCTTCACCCTGGCACGACAGATCTGGCAGATGGCCACGGTATGGTTATCTGGTACCAGGGTGAAGTAGGCCCAGACAGGTGACTTCAGCGCCGCCCTCCTGTCAGATGGGGTGACGCTGACTTGCACCTGCTGTGACTCGTGTGCACAGGTGGAGCTGCCTGCTGCTGCTGCTGCTGCTGTTTCTGACACCTCCTGCTGCCATCACCAGTGGAGACCCTGACGCTGGTCTCCCTGGTGACCTGGCGCACCGTTTCCCCAGGGTGCCTACCTTCCTCGTCATCACTGCTACTGTGAACCGACAAGTTATGTGGCACCCATGTTGGGTCACCCTCCTCTTCGCCCCCAGATATGTCAGACCCAGGGCTGACATGTGGTGGTCTGAGGGAAACATCTGACATGGAGCCGGTAGCCTGGCTCCGCTGTCCCCTCACCGACGCCTGGGTCTGACTAGGTGCGGGTGTTTCCTGCACAAAAACACCAGCACCACTTGGAAGGGATGTCTCTGGGATACTGACAGCAGGTACCCCATCCTCCTCCTCCATCAACCCTTCAAAAAGGTCCTGACCATCAGTACAGAACTGTATGTCTGCCTGATGCAGGGCCTCCCCCAAGATATCCCTCTCACTGTCGCTGTCAAACAGGAAGAGACTGGACCCTTGAGGGCTGGGGGCGGGTCCTAAAGGCACCGGTGTACTGGTGGTGCTACTAGGAGTCGGGACTGACGACTCAGTGGCACTGCTGTGCCCCATATACTCCACCACTAGTGGAGCCTGAGAAGGCAATATCGGGCGGCTGCCCGAGGGAAAAAAATCCCGGATGAGGCGGACTCCCCTTCCACCTGATCCACTACCACTAGTAGGGGCGCGAGAGGTACCCCGTGCTGGCAGCGACCCAGCACTGGAAGTAACTCCCTTACCCCTGCTGCCACGGCCACGGCCACGTATGCTGCTCATACTTGCTGATGTGGGGGGTAAACTTTATTGGGGGGGGGGAATGTGACAAAGGAGTGTTTGTTTTTTTGCAAGACAGGCACGCAGACAAAGACGCAGACAAAGACAAAGACGTACTAGACAGCTACTAGAATAAAACTACTACACCTACAAGTTTTTTTTTTTTTACACTGAGGGACTCAGACAAGGACGAGGACTACAAATACTAAAATAATATTCACTGACTGACAAGGACAAAGAAGAGGAATATAAATACTAATCTAATATGCAACACTAACTATGCTTACACAAACTTATATGACTAAACTAAAGCTAATTTTTTTTTTTTTTTTTTTTTTATACAAAAAAACAGACACTAAACACACACTAAACTAAGCTACCTTAAAGAAATGTGCAATTACACTAAGTAAGCACACAGAAGTCTATCTAACACTAAGCTACACTAATCTGGAAAACAACAACACAAATCTGAGCTTTTAAAAAAAAAAATTCGATATCGCGAATATTCACCACGATATTCGAGTTATTCGCGAATACTCGAATATGCAATATTCGTAACGAATATTCGTGAGCAACACTAGTTGAAACCCATATTTGGCCATGAAGGGGGACGTCCCAGAGGAAGAGTTAACCGCTGTGTTCCTGGCAAACTCAGCCCATGGCAGAAGGTCAACCCAATTGTCTTGGTGATCGGAGACATAGCAATGAAGGAACTGCTCCAGAGCCTGATTGGATCGCTCTGCGGCCCCATTGGACTGAGGGTGGTAAGCCAAGGAGGAGAGACGAATCCCCAACTGGGAGCAAAAAGCGCGCCAGAACCTGGACACAAACTGACTTCCCCGATCCGAAACGATCTCCTTGGGCAAACCATGCAACCAGAAGACCTCCCTGGCGAATACCGTGGCCAATTCCTGTGCAGTGGGCAATTTCTTAAGTGGAACACAGTGGCACATCTTAGAGAACCGATCCACAATCATGAGAATGACCGTATGCCCTCGGGACGCAGGAAGGTCCACAATGAAGTCCAACCCCAGGTGTGACCATGGGAGCTCCCCAGTGGTAATGGGTTGTAGAAGTCCCAAGGAAGGTGCCGAGGGGACTTGTTCTGGGCACAAACAGAACATGCCGCTACATATGCGGCAATGCCGGAGCGTAGAGAAGGCCACCAGAACAAACGAGAGACAGCCCAGGACAGCTGATTCTTTCCAGGATGCCCAGCGGTCTTGGAGTTATGGTATGTTCGCAACAGCCGGGTACGCAACTCCTCAGGCACAAAGCATTTGCCGTTGGGTCTCCCAGCGGGAGCACCAGGTTGAGCCACCAGAATTTGTTCCCCAAGGGGAGAAGTCAAGCTGGTGCGGATGGCGGCCAAAATCAGATTTGGAGGTATGACCGGAGTTGGTATCGATTCCTCCCTGGACAGCTCGGAGTACTGACGTGATAAGGCATCCGCCCTGACGTTCTTGGAATCGGGTAAATAGGAGACCACATAATTAAAACGAGACAGGAACAGAGCCCATCTGGCCTGACGGGGTGTCAATCTCTTGGCCTCTGAGAGGTAAGTCAGATTCTTGTGGTCCGTCAGGATGAGAACCGGAACCACCGAACCCTCGAGCAAGTGCCTCCACTCCTTGAGAGCCTGCACGATGGCTAACAACTCTCTGTCACCAATCTGGTAGTTGCACTCCGCGGGAGACAGCTTCCTGGAGTAAAATCCACAGGGAAGCAGGGGACCCTCTGGTGTCCGACGCTGAGACAGAAGGGTGCCTACTCCCGTCTCAGATGCATCCACCTCGAGGACAAAAGGCAACCCAGGATTGGGATGAGCCAGTATAGGAGCCGACACAAAGGCAGATTTCAGAGCCTCAAAGGCCCGGATGGCCTCGACCGGCCAGACCTGGGAACTACAGCCCTTCCTAATCAGATCCGTGAGAGGCTTGTCCAGCGAGAAGAAGTCCCTGATGAACTTCCGATAATAATTGGCAAAGCCCAAAAAGAGCTGCAGGGAACGAAGACCACTGGGCTGGGGTCACTGTAGGACTGCCGAGACCTTCTCAGGGTCCATGGAGAACCCTCCCGCGGAGATGATGTAACCTAGGAAGGTTACCTGGGATCGGTGAAATTCGCATTTCTCAAGCTTACCGAAAAGCTTGTTCTCTCGTAACCATTGCAACACTCGCTTGACATCCAGAATGTGGGCCTCCATAGATTCGAAGTATACCAAGATATCATTCAAATAGACCACCACACACTGCTGCAACAGGTCACGGAAAACATCATTGATAAATTCCTGGAAGTCTGCGGGCGCATTGCACAACCCAAAGGGCATAACTAGGGATTCATAATGACCGGTCCTGGTGTTGAACGCGGTTTTTCACTCGTCGCCCGCCTTGATCCTTACAAGGTTGTACGCAGCCCTCAGGTCAAGTTTGGTAAAGACCGTTGCTCCCCTGAGGCGGTCAAACAACTCGGAAATCAACGGAACCGGGTATGCATTCTTAATCGTGATGCGATTTAGGCCCCTATAGTCGATGCAAGGCCTCAATTCTCTGCCCTTTTTCTTTACAAAGAAAAATCCAACCCCTGCCGGGGAGGAGGATTTGCGAATGTGTCCCCGGGAAAGCGCCTCCTTCACGTACTCCTCCATGGCCTCATTCTCCGGAACCGACAATGGATATACCCTGCCACGAGGAGGAATGGCGCCAGGTTGTAGATCTATGGCACAATCGTAAGGGCGGTGCGGAGGCAAGGCAACAGCGCGAACCTTATCGAATACATCCAGGTACTCCTCGTATTCAGGAGGCAACCCAGAAAGCTAGGAGGCACACAACAACTTGACAGGCCCATGGATGCAGCTAGCCCCACATTGAGGGGACCACGAGAGGATCTCGGCCGATCTCCAATTAAAAATCGGATTATGCTTTTGGAGCCAGGGGTACCCCAAGACCACCGAAAAGTGTGGAGACGAAATGACCTGAAAACAAGCCGACTCCTTGAGAACGGCCCCAACGGCTATCTCCACAGGAAGGGTCTCATGTGTAACCTGCGACGGCTGGAGGGGTCTGCCGTCTATCGCCTCAAGGACCAGCGGGGAAACACGAGCCTGCAGAGGAATGGAGTTTGTGGCAGCAAATTCACTGTCAATGAAAAACCCCCCGGCACCAGAGTCCACCAACGCCTGGGTCATCACCGAGCCACCGACCCAGGAGAGGACAATGGTGATCAGAGGTTTATTAGTACGGGAAACCGGGGACGAAGAGACTCCACCCAAGATCTGTCCCTGACAGGATCTCAGGTGCGAGCGTTTCCCGGATGGTTCGGATATGACAACCAAAAATGCCCACTGAGACCACAGTACATACATCGACCCTCGCGTCTCCGGGATGCCCTCTCCCCCTCAGACAGGCGAGCAAACCCCAGTTGCAAGGGCTCACCCCCAGGCGGGTCAGCCTCAGGGGGCGTGGGAGGAGAAGGAGGCACGGGTGGGACAGCCAACGTAGACGCCATTCTGCTAGGAGGCCTCCGCAGGCGCTCCTTAAAGGAAGGTCTCTCCCTGAGTCTAGTGTCAATCAATATCAGGAAGGAAATGAGAGCCTCGAGCTCCACAGGTAGGTCTTTAGCCGCAATCTCATCTTTTAAGGCATCCGAGAGACCATGGGAGAAAGCAGCGACCAGAGCCTCATTATTCCAGCCCACCTCTGCTGCCAGGGTACGAAACTCAATGGCGTATTCGGCTACCGATCGTGAACCCTGTTTGATGGACATGAGGAGCTTCGCAGCAGAGGCAGAGCGAGCCGGCACATCGAAAACCTTCCGAAGAGAAGCAACAAAACCGGAAAACTCGGCAACCACCGGATTGTTGTTCTCTCATAAGGGGCTTGCCCAGGCCAAGGCCTTGTCCGAGAGCAGCGAGATCAGGAAGCCCACCTTCGATCTCTCAGTGGGAAAGGCATGTGGCAGCAACTCTAAATAAATGCCCACTTGGTTAAGTAAACCTCGGCACTGAGTTAGCTCTCCCCCGAAGCGCTGCGGGAGGGGGGCAGAGCCGGACATACCCCGAGACACCGTAGGCGCAACAACAGGTGCCAAGACCACCGAAAAGTGTGGAGACGAAATGACCTGAAAACAAGCCGACTCCTTGAGAACGGCCCCAACGGCTATCTCCACAGGAAGGGTCTCATGTGTAACCTGCGACGGCTGGAGGGGTCTGCCGTCTATCGCCTCAAGGACCAGCGGGGAAACACGAGCCTGCAGAGGAATGGAGTTTGTGGCAGCAAATTCACTGTCAATGAAAAACCCCCCGGCACCAGAGTCCACCAACGCCTGGGTCGTCACCGAGCCACCGACCCAGGAGAGGACAATGGTGATCAGAGGTTTATTAGTACGGGAAACCGGGGACGAAGAGACTCCACCCAAGATCTGTCCCTGACAGGATCTCAGGTGCGAGCGTTTCCCGGATGGTTCGGATATGACAACCAAAAATGCCCACTGAGACCACAGTACATACATCGACCCTCGCGTCTCCGGGATGCCCTCTCCCCCTCAGACAGGCGAGCAAACCCCAGTTGCAAGGGCTCACCCCCAGGCGGGTCAGCCTCAGGGGGCGTGGGAGGAGAAGGAGGCACGGGTGGGACAGCCAACGTAGACGCCATTCTGCTAGGAGGCCTCCGCAGGCGCTCCTTAAAGGAAGGTCTCTCCCTGAGTCTAGTGTCAATCAATATCAGGAAGGAAATGAGAGCCTCGAGCTCCACAGGTAGGTCTTTAGCCGCAATCTCATCTTTTAAGGCATCCGAGAGACCATGGGAGAAAGCAGCGACCAGAGCCTCATTATTCCAGCCCACCTCTGCTGCCAGGGTACGAAACTCAATGGCGTATTCGGCTACCGATCGTGAACCCTGTTTGATGGACATGAGGAGCTTCGCAGCAGAGGCAGAGCGAGCCGGCACATCGAAAACCTTCCGAAGAGAAGCAACAAAACCGGAAAACTCGGCAACCACCGGATTGTTGTTCTCTCATAAGGGGCTTGCCCAGGCCAAGGCCTTGTCCGAGAGCAGCGAGATCAGGAAGCCCACCTTCGATCTCTCAGTGGGAAAGGCATGTGGCAGCAACTCTAAATAAATGCCCACTTGGTTAAGTAAACCTCGGCACTGAGTTGGCTCTCCCCCGAAGCGCTGCGGGAGGGGGGCAGAGCCACCCATACCCCGAGACACCGTAGGCGCAACAACAGGTGCCAAGACCACCGAAAAGTGTGGAGACGAAATGACCTGAAAACAAGCCGACTCCTTGAGAACGGCCCCAACGGCTATCTCCACAGGAAGGGTCTCATGTGTAACCTGCGACGGCTGGAGGGGTCTGCCGTCTATCGCCTCAAGGACCAGCGGGGAAACACGAGCCTGCAGAGGAATGGAGTTTGCGGCAGCAAATTCACTGTCAATGAAAAACCCCCCGGCACCAGAGTCCACCAACGCCTGGGTCGTCACCGAGCCACCGACCCAGGAGAGGACAATGGTGATCAGAGGTTTATTAGTACGGGAAACCGGGGACGAAGAGACTCCACCCAAGATCTGTCCCTGACAGGATCTCAGGTGCGAGCGTTTCCCGGATGGTTCGGATATGACAACCAAAAATGCCCACTGAGACCACAGTACATACATCGACCCTCGCGTCTCCGGGATGCCCTCTCCCCCTCAGACAGGCGAGCAAACCCCAGTTGCAAGGGCTCACCCCCAGGCGGGTCAGCCTCAGGGGGCGTGGGAGGAGAAGGAGGCACGGGTGGGACAGCCAACGTAGACGCCATTCTGCTAGGAGGCCTCCGCAGGCGCTCCTTAAAGGAAGGTCTCTCCCTGAGTCTAGTGTCAATCAATATCAGGAAGGAAATGAGAGCCTCGAGCTCCACAGGTAGGTCTTTAGCCGCAATCTCATCTTTTAAGGCATCCGAGAGACCATGGGAGAAAGCAGCGACCAGAGCCTCATTATTCCAGCCCACCTCTGCTGCCAGGGTACGAAACTCAATGGCGTATTCGCCTACCGATCGTGAACCCTGTTTGATGGACATGAGGAGCTTCGCAGCAGAGGCAGAGCGAGCCGGCACATCGAAAACCTTCCGAAGAGAAGCAACAAAACCGGAAAACTCGGCAACCACCGGATTGTTGTTCTCTCATAAGGGGCTTGCCCAGGCCAAGGCCTTGTCCGAGAGCAGCGAGATCAGGAAGCCCACCTTCGATCTCTCAGTGGGAAAGGCATGTGGCAGCAACTCTAAATAAATGCCCACTTGGTTAAGTAAACCTCGGCACTGAGTTGGCTCTCCCCCGAAGCGCTGCGGGAGGGGGGCAGAGCCGGACATACCCCGAGACACCGTAGGCGCAACAACAGGTGCCGGGTTAGACGGCGTCAGTAGTAACGGGCCCAGGAGCGTCACTCGGAGCAGCAGTGAGCACGGTACCAGGATCGACAACCGGCCTATCAGCAACATCAACGAGATGAGCAGTGCGTGCAAGCAGGGTCTGCAACATCTGAGCGAAGTGCTCCAATAGAGAGCAGGTTCTCTATTTGCTCGACGGGCCATCGGGACTAATGGCTTGACGCCTTTTTCGACAGCCTGGTCGACAAACTCGACGGCCGGCCGAGAAACCTCGTCGGGCGGAATGATGGGTTTAGCCCAACGAGGTTCTCGGACATGTGTACGTGGCCTAAGAGATAGTGAGACAGTGAGAGATAGTAAAACAGTGAGAGACAGTGAGAGATAGTGAGACAGTGAGAGATAGTGTGAAGCCGCGTACACACGGCAGAGAACCTCGACGGGCAGAACACATCGTTCCGCCCGTCGAGGTTCTCTGCCGGCCGTCAGATTCGGCGACCCGCCTGTCGGGAATGGCAACCAGCCATTCATCCAGGCGGGCCGTCGAGCAAATAGAGAACATGCTCTCTATTTCTGCTCGACGGCATTCCCGACGGGATGCTCGCCGAGAGCGTACACACGACCGAGGTTCTCGCTGGAATGCAGCTTCCAGCGAGGTTCTCGCTGGTTTCCAGCGAGAACCTCGGTCGTGTGTACACCGCCTGACAGTGAGAGACAGTGAGAGATAGTGAGACAGTGAGAGATAGTGAGACAGTGAGAGACAGTGAGAGATAGTGAGACAGTGAGAGATAGTAAGAGACAGTGAGAGATAAATCTTTACTCTGGGGACAACATTTCAAGGAACACTGTCTGTTTGGTGCATCACATCTTTAGATATAGGGAAACGGATTTACTAAATTTTCCATATTTTAAATCTGCATTTAATCTACTAGTATTTTAATTACATTTAGCCAGTGTCATGCCAGGAGTTAGATATCAGGTAAAATATTTCAAATGTGCCGATTCAGTAATTAAGGCCGCGTACACATGAGGAGACAAGTGCGATGAAACCCGGTCCGCGGACCGTTTTCACCGGACATGTCTGAAGGGATATTTTGGTCTGATGTGTGTACACGCCATCAGACCAAAATCCCTGCGGACAGAGAACATGGTGACGTAGAAGACACCGACGTGCTCAAAGAAGGAAGTTCAATGCTTCCACGCAAGCGTTGAATCAATTTGACGCATGCGCGGGATTTTTGTCCGATGGTTGGGCGTACTAAACATCGGACATGTCCGACGGACAGGTTTCCAGCAGACAAGTTTCTAAGCATGTTTAGAAACTTTTGTCTGCTGGAAACCTGTCCGCTAGGTCGTACAGACGATCGAACATGTCCGCTGAAACTGGTCTGCGGACCAGTTTCAGCGGACATGTCTCCTCGTGTGTACGCGGCCTATGAGCACATACTATAAGCAGGCCTGAAAGCAGAAAAAGGTAGACTGTTACTTTTGAGGCACCACTGTAGATGTAGGTAGAGGCAGCAATGAGACTCGTAGCTGGCGCAGGTCAGGACAACTGAGTTGTAATGGGGAGTCTGGTAACACAGGAGTTTCAAGAAGAAGCATAGCCTAGTCACACACATATAGATCAAAGTTCAAATGGTACCAAACCAGCAATGTGGAAAAAGCAGGGTCAAGCAAGCTGGGTCATACACAGTATTCACAAAGCAAATATCAGTTGGGTTGACTTGTATAAAGCTGGAAAGGGTTATAAAGGTATCCCCAAAAGCCTTGCTGTTCATCAGTCCATGGTAAGACAAATTGTCTATAAATGGAGAAAGTTCAGCACTGCTGCTACTCTCCCTAGGAGTGGCCATCCTGTAAAGATGACTGCAAGAGCACAGCGCAGACTGCACAATGAGGTGAAGAAGAATCCTAGAGTGTCAGCTAAAGACTTACAAAAGTCTCTGGCATATGCTAACATCCCTGTTAGCGAATCTACGATGCGTAAAACACTAAACAAGAATGAGACAAATTAAAGATGCGCTACAATTTACAACTAATATAAGTGAACCGTGCAGTGAACAACACCATATAGGGTTAACAAATCACTGACAAACAGAGAATGTGAATTGCTCAGTGAATCCAGCTGTGGGTAAATCCACACCTAAAGTGAAAAATATGTGTGTCCCACAAAACAATGATATGTGCGGAAAAAAAGTCCAAATATAAATATAAATCCAATATCTATACACCGTGATTCCAAACTGAAATTCCAAAAAATAAGTACAGCAACTGTGAGTACATAATCTTCAGTTGTATCAAAGCTCATAATTCATACAGATGAAATTGATCCTCACATGGTCCGCAGAACATATAACAAAAAGAGAAAACATACCATGGTGTAATATTGTATGGTAAACTATATACCAAATACGTGATATGTCACACTCACGGATTCCCCTAAAGATAAAAGCCGCTCAGTATTGCTGAGTATCGTATGAGACCTCCGTTGGTTCCGTACGTATGGCTCCTCCCAACCATTGGAGGTCTCATACGATACTCAGCAATACTGAGCGGCTTTTATCTTTAGGGGAATCCGTGAGTGTGACATATCACGTATTTGGTATATAGTTTACCATACAATATTACACCATGGTATGTTTTCTCTTTTTGTTATATGTTCTGCGGACCATGTGAGGATCAATTTCATCTGTATGAATTATGAGCTTTGATACAACTGAAGATTATGTACTCACAGTTGCTGTAATTATTTTTTGGAATTTCAGTTTGGAATCACGGTGTATAGATATTGGATTTATATTTATATTTGGACTTTTTTTCCGCACATATCATTGTTTTATGGGACACACATATTTTTCACTTTAGGTGTGGATTTACCCACAGCTGGATTCACTGAGCAATTCACATTCTCTGTTTGTCAGTGATTTGTTAACCCTATATGGTGTTGTTCACTGCACGGTTCACTTATATTAGTTGTAAATTGTAGCGCATCTTTAATTTGTCTCATATATATTTTGGTTTTGTGCACCGTCACTGGATGCAGCTTGTTACATTTGGTTATTAATATTTTGTGTGTAATTATTTATTTAGTAGCGCTGTATTTTATTTTATTCATCACTAAACAAGAATGGATTTCATGGGAGGATACCACAGAGGAAGCCTCTGCTGTCCAAAAAAAACATTGCTGCACTTTTACAGTTTGCACAAGGGCACCTGGATGTTCCACAGCAGTACTGGCAAAACATTCTGTGGACAGATGAAACCAAAGTTGAGTTGTTTGTAAGAAACACACAACACTATGTGTGGAGAAAAAGAGGCATAGCACACCAGCATCAAAACCTCATCTCTACTGTGAAATATGGTTGTTGGGGCATCATGGTTTGGGGCTGCTTTGCTGCGTCGAGGCCTGGACAGATTTCTATCATTGAAGGAAAAATGAATTCCCAACTTTATCAAGACATTATGCAGGAGAACTTAAGGCCATCTGTCCACCAGCTGAAGTTCAACAGAAGATGGATGTTGCAACAGGACAACGACCCAAAGCATAGAAGTAAATCAACAACAGAATAGCTTAAACAAAAGTAAATAGAGATTAGAGACCCTGGGCCGAGTAGCTGAGGCGATCCTTTTATGTTGCCGAATATTCGCAATGCGAATATTCGTATTACGAATATTCGCGAATACTTTCTCTGCCCTTCTTTCGCATCAGAGCCAATCAGAGTTCTCCTACCACAGTTGTCAGAGGTTAGCAACCTCCATAGCAACCAATAGGAACCTGCCTGCACGACCATTATATAAGATCACTCCCAGCAGTATTTCAGTGCAGATTCACAAGGTGGCTAGAGAGAGTGGAGTGTTTCTGTGCGTTTTTCCTGTGTGTTGCGATCTTAGAGCTTAGCATTGTGCTTCCTATAGGAAATGATCTCCGTTTTCGCGTGTTGTTTGCGCGCATGCGCAGACGAGAATTTCGCAATCAATTTCGCATTCGCATTTTTGATAAAATATCACAAATATTCGATATTAACGAATATTTCACGAATATTATTCTATATATTCGTGAAATATCGCAAAATCATCGAATATGGCGTATTCCGCTCAACACTAATGAAGATCAGATCACATTTTATGACCAATTTGTGCAGAAATCCATATGATTCCAAAAGGGTTCACATACTTTTTATTGCAACTGTATATACAGTGCCTTGCAAAAGTATGCACCCCCCTTGGCATTTTTCATGTTTTGTTGCCTCACAACCTGGAATTAACATGGATTGTTTGAGAATTTGCATCATTTAATTTACAGAACATGCCCACAACTTTGAAGATTTTTTTTTTTATTATTTATTGTGAAACAAACAACAAATAGGATACAATAACAGAAAAAGTCAGTGTGCAATGTGCACCGTAATTGCACTCAGCACTTTTTGTTATTTCAGCAAGCGCCACAAACACCCCCCTTTGTTCATTTGTTTCAGTGTGAGAGCACCTATCTGGCTGTGGCTGCTGTTACATTTATTTTAGTTCTTCTCAACAATTTAACTGCTTTCCGACCTGCCGCCGTCATTTTACTGCGGCAGGTTGACTCTCCTGGGTGAGAGCCCGTAGCTCTATGTCGGCTCTTTTAGCGGCCACTAGGGCGTGTGTGCCACCCCCACTCGCCCCCGATTTCCCCTAGTGAGGCCACCCCCCATACAGTTAGAACACACCCAGGAACATACTTAACCCTTTCCCTGCCCCCTAGTGTTAACCCCTTCACTGCCAATGGCATTTTTATAGTAATCTAATGCATTTTTATAGCACAAATCGCTATAGAAATGCCAATGGTTCCAAAAATGTGTCAAAAGTTTCCGAAGTGTCCGCCATAATGTCGCAGTACTGAAAAAAAACTCTGATCACCGCCATTACTAGTAAAAAAAAAAATATTAATAAAAATGCCATAAAACTACCCCCTATTTTGTAAACGCTATAACTTTTGCGCAAACCAATCAATAAACGCTAATTGCGATTTTTTTTTTAGGAAAAATATGTAGAAGAATACGTATTGGCCTAAACTGTTGTTTTTTTTATATATTTTGTTGGGGTTATTTATTATAGCAAAATGTAAAAAATATGGAATTTTTTTAAAAATAGTCGCTCTATTCTTGTTTGCACATCTTTTCCACAAGGGGGGATTAAGGTGTCTCCTTCTTATTAATGTTTTATGTGAGAGGTCAGCATAAATCTGCAGGCTTCATAATTTAATGATGCCTTAGGCTTTCCCATATTTGTACCATTTCTTCAAAATTGTGGAACCTGATTATTATTATGTCTCTTGGAGTTCCCGTTGGTATTCTTTGTGGTATAATCCAATGCAATCTTTCTATTTTTAATGATTCTGTATTTTCTCTACTTAATAAGAGGTTAAATATGCTTTTAATGTTTTCTGTTAAATCTTTTCCCTGCATTATTTCAGAAAGGCCGCGTATTCTCAAATTGTTTTCCTTCCATTTTGATTCTTCTGATCTTCTAATTTATATGCCGTATTCCTTTATTCAATTTGTAATTTCTTTTTAATTTCTTCTTTTAATTCCATTATTGCTTGAGTTTTGTGTGTCCAATTTATTTTCTGTGTTTTCCCACTCTTTCCAATATCTTCCCTAGATTTCCATGTGGCATTGCCATGTCAGTTTTAAGGAATGTTCCAATTTTGCAAACATGGCCATCATTTCTGATTTTGTGAGCAGTTGGGAATTCAGACTTTGCTCTTACATATGTCTTAATTCAGTGTGACTCTCAATCTCTATATCTGTTCTCGACTGGCTAGCTATAATTTTGCCCACCGATAGTCTAGTTTGATTGCTTTTATTGTTTCCCATCATTTGTTTCACACAAGTTGCCAGCTTTTATTCTGTTGTCGGCTTCTCATTACTCCCTTCTTGCGACATATATTTTTTTATTGTTCCTGGACTTGCGCTTGTTTTAGGCCATTTTACCACTCCACTCCCATTAGCAGGTTCTCCCCATTTCTCTTGGTTTTAACCACTTTCCTCTTACAGTGCCTGCCGCCGAGAATGTGTTTTTAGCACACCAGCATCGCGCTGAATCTCGGCGACAGGCTGCCGATATCTCGCACTCGCTGGAATAGTAAAAGCACATTCCAGCGAGTGCGTCATAGAAGCGACGGGGATCCGACGCGGATTCCCGCCAATTCTACACGTGGGCGGAGTTTATTATGAATCCTGAAGGAGAAATCCCCGCCGGATTTTTAAAGAAAAATCCGGCATGGGTTCCCCCCTCAGGAGCATAACGGGCCCTTAGGTCTGTTATGGGTTGTAAGGAGACCCCCTACGCCGAAAAAACGGCGTGGGGGTCCCCCCACAATCCATAACAGACCCGTATCCAAAGTACTCCGGCCGGCCGGTGAGGAAGGGAGTGGGGGCGAGCGAGCGCCCCCCCCCCCCTCCTGAGCCATACCGGGCAGCATGCCCTCAACATGGGGGGGTTAGGTGCTCTGGGGCAGGGGGCACACTGCGGCCCCCCACCCCAGAGCACCCTGTCCCCATGTTGATGAGGACAGGGCCCCTTCCCGACAACCCTGGCCGTTGGTTGTCGGGGTATGCTTATCGGAATCTGGAAGCCCCCTTTAATAAGGGGGCCCACAGATACCGGCCCCCCACCCTAAGTGAATGAGTATGGGGTACATTGTACCCCTACCCATTCACCTGCAAATAAAAAGTGTAAACACAAATAAACCACACAGGGTATTGAAATATTTTATTAGTTGTCCGCCGGGGGGGGTGTGTATGATCGCTTTTATAAAAGCGCCCCCCTCCGGCGGGCTTCTGTGGGGGGTGGGTGCCGCCGTCTGGTTCTCTTCCGCCGCCGGGGGGGGGGCGCTTTGATAAAATCGCCCACCACCCGGCGGGCTTCTTTCGACGTCTTCGGCGGCTGGGGGGTCTTCTCCCACTCTCCGGGGTCTTCTCCTGCTCTCCGGGGGTCTTCTCCGCTCTCCGGGGGTCTTCTCCGCTCTCCGGGGGTCTTCTTCTTCTTCAGGACTCGCCGCCGCTTACTTTGTGTGTTAGCTCAATTACTAGCGGCGGCGAGCCCCCTCCTCTGTGACGTCGTCTTCTTCTTCTTCTGTTCTCCAGATGTTGACGCGACGCTTCCTTCCGCTGTTATGCCGGGCGCGCGGCTCGCAGCGAGTTATATAGGCCTGTCTTGTGACGTCGCAGTCCCATCATGCTCCGGTAGGTAGCATGTGGTACCTACCGGAGCATGATGAGACTGCGACGTCACAAGATAGGCCTATATAACAAGCTGCGAGCCGCGCGCCCGGCATAACAGCGGAAGGAAGCGTCGCGTCAACATCTGGAGAACAGAAGAAGAAGAAGACCCCCGGAGAGCGGAGAAGACCCCCGGAGAGCAGGAGAAGACCCCGGAGAGTGGGAGAAGACCCCCCAGCCGCCGAAGACGTCGAAAGAAGCCCGCCGGGTGGTGGGCGCTTTTATCAAAGCGCCCCCCCCCGGCGGCGGAAGAGAACCAGACGGCGGCACCCACCCCCCACAGAAGCCCGCCGGAGGGGGGCGCTTTTATAAAAGCGCTCATACACACCCCCCCCCCGGCGGCCAACTAATAAAATATTTCAATACCCTGTGTGGTTTATTTGTGTTTACACTTTTTATTTGCAGGTGAATGGGTAGGGGTACAATGTACCCCATACTCATTCACTTAGGGTGGGGGGCCGGTATCTGGGGGCCCCCTTATTAAAGGGGGCTTCCAGATTCCGATAAGCCTCCCGCCCGCATACCCCGACAACCAACGGCCAGGGTTGTCGGGAAGGGGCCCTGTCCTCATCAACATGGGGACAGGGTGCTCTGGGGTGGGGGGCCGCAGTGCGCCCCCTGCCCCAGAGCACCTAACCCCCCCATGTTGAGGGCATGCTGCCCGGTACGGCTCAGGAGGGGGGGGGGGGGGCGCTCGCTCGCCCCCACTCCCTTCCTGACCGGCCGGCCGGCGTGCTTTGGATACGGGTCTGTTATGGATTGTGGGTGGACCCCCACGCCGTTTTTTCGGCGTAGGGGGTCTCCTTACAACCCATAACAGACCTAAGGGCCCGTTATGCTCCTGAGGGGGGAACCCATGCCGGATTTTTCTTTAAAAATCCGGCGGGGATTTCTCCTTCAGGATTCATAACAAACTCCGCCCACGTGTAGAATTGGCGGGAATCCGCGTCGGATCCCTGTCGCTTCTATGACGGCTTTGTCTCCATCGCGGCAAGCCAGCTCGGCGCTGGCTCCCGCGATGGGGCTCGCAGGTGGTCAATCTCGCCGAGAAAGGGAGCGAGATTGACACAATATCCCAGTCACCTACTGTACTTCACGTTTACAACCTTGGGTGGGTATTATCTCTTATTCTCCAGCCACACACCTTTCTCTTCCTCTCTCCTCTCCTAATCCCATCTCTTTGTTCTTTGCTCCTTTCCCCTCTACTTTCCTTAATTCACAGCTGTTCCTTTTAGTATTTTATAGCCTTTTCATCTCTCATCTGTTTATTTCATGTATTAACAACGTGCAAGTTCACAGTTTACAAACTCCCTTAACACTGCGCAAGCTAGACTTTCTCACCTTCCATGTTGGTACAAGCAAGGATATTTCTAGCCAAGGTTAGTTGCAGGGATTGAAAAGGGGAACTAGTCCATAGTTTGTAAATATTGTCAGAGCAAATAGTAAGAAAGAAACTAGTTCACTCACCGCTCCTGGATTTAGGGGGGCAGGCAGTGGCTTTCCTTCTTTCCATGCTCAATGCCCACCAATTTTAAAGATTTCAGACTTTTCTTTCCCTCCTCTGGGATTTTCTTGGCCTTGTAGTGCCCCAGCACTCTGGTACTGGGGCTCTTTTAAAAGGCAGTAAGGGGAGAAGGTGAGAGAAGTGGAGGAATAACAGTTTGCTCAGTTTTCCATGTGTGGCTGTCTATTTCGTCTAGGCTCTTGGTCTTCCTGACTCTCCTATTCCCTCTGTATACATGTCTCTCCACTGGGGTCTCCTGCACATCATGTTCCCTCACCGGTCCCTTCTTATATTCTCGGTCTGAGGCCACCTGGTCCTTCTATTGTACTTGGGGTTTTTTATAGTAGCTCAGGTAGCTGCAGGAATTTATTGTGGCTCCACTTGTCAACTTCTGCTGCCGAGACGCACCAAGCTCCTTAACGCTCTCCCGAGAGCTCCCGAAGGCTGCATTGAATCTTCAGCCAAATGTCTTTCCTGCCTCCGAGTATTACCTTCCTGCTGTGTTCGGTGTCTCTTGCACCCATGTCCCATCAAGGAGTCGTAGCAATGCTGCTCTGTTCATTCTCCTCCACTGAGTACTGCCCCATGTGCCTCGACCAATGCCCAACACTCAGCTCGGGGATCCACAGTAAGGGTATGATGTAGAGGGATTATTTTACTCCGTTTTATGGATGGGCTTTTCTGGATGGGCACCATACTCAGGCTCCCCCCTGTGAACACCTAGGATAAATCCCTTCTGACAAGTTTTCCTGAAACCAAGAGAAAAAAGGTGACAGGGGAGGGAGCTCCAGCTGATTAACAGCCTCAGCTCTGTCCCTGTATGCTGTGTGAAGGGGGTGTGTCCCTTCCCTCCAACAAGATCTCAGAGCTTTGCTCACTGACCTCTGCAGAATGTAACTTCAGCTCTCTGCCCCCTTTTTTCTCCAACAGCTTAGACAAGCTTTATAAATTCTTCACTTTGAACGGATGTAAAAAAGAGAAAACTGCAGATAAACAAGTACACTTCATGCAGGAAGATTTGTTTTCATCTCTGTGTATCACCTGAAGTCAGTCACTTCACTGGGTATATAGTATATATAAAGCCCTGTACACACAATTGGATATCTGATGGAATCTAATCTGATGGATTTTTTAGTCGGATATACGATAAGGCTGACTTTCATCAGACTTGCCTACACACCATTGGTCAAAAATCCGACCATGTCCAACGCGGTGACGTAAAACACTATGACGTGTTTAGAAAAATGAAGTTCAATGTTTCCGTGCATGCGTCGACTTGATTCTGAGCATGCGTTGATTTTTGACCTTTGGATTTCCACAAAGACGATCGTTTTTTTTATCCATAGGAACATTTTAAAACATGTTCTATTTTTTTTCACCGATGGAAAACAAACCGATGGGGCCCACACACTATCAGTTTGTCCAATGAAAACGTTCCATTGGTCTGTTTTCATCAGACAAACCGATTGTGTGTACAGGGCTTAAGGGTTTACAACCACTTTAAAATATCAGATACTATTTCAGATGTTCATGGCCAGAAACATTTGGGCAACAGTTACTAAAAAAAAACAATTTACATTCCAACTAATATTCAATAACATACTGAATAAGAGGATGCAAAAAAACATAGAGAATAAAGGGCCAGATTCAGGTACACTTAAATTTGCGCAGCGTAATCGAAATACTCTACTCTGCCGTATTTTACCAGGCTCTACATCGAATTCTGGTAGATTTTTGCCCGTACGATACGCGATCGAACTGCGCGAAATGACGTCGTTACGCCATTTTTTGTTTGAGTAGATTCGTTTACGGACATTCCTATTCCCGGACGACTTACGTAAAAAATAATAAAAGACGTCGGAAACCGTTGAAATTCGACGCGGGAACGACGGCCATACTTAACATGGGCTGTCTAATATTAGAGCAGAAAAAAGATGGTATAGTGTTACGCAAAAAAAAGATGACTAAAGATGCCGTAAGAGATTGCGATTGAAAATCGTAATTTCGGGGATCGCCGGCAAAAGCTCATTAGCATACCCCGACGCTGAAAACGATGGGAAGTCCACCCAGTGGCCGCAATTTTATTGCAGCGTAGATCCGAAGGCGTACGAACACGTAATCCAGTCGAATTAAAGCCCGCAGTCGTCTATTCATGGTTTGAGGTTTCAGACTAGCTAAAAAACGTGCGTAATTTGAAAGTACTCCAGTCTAACACCAGTTAGACAGGAGTTACGGCTCTCTGAATCTGGCCCAAAGTTTATACAATTCAGAGTTAAATAAAGACACCAGAACTGAATGGGAAATGTAACCAAAATATGTTAATGGGAGATTATAAGTATAGTCTAATCAATAAACAAACATTTAATGGTAGCAGTATTGTATCAATAAAAAATAAAAAAATTAATAACAATTGTACAAAATAAATTTGTCAAGGCTGAAAAAAATTGATTGTTAATGATATTGCATATACGTTCAAAAAGTACCATATTAGGAAATAGTGTATCATTTAAATTTTAAGGTTTCTCTTGAATGTTGCTGAGAAAAAAACAATATTCCCTTTAGGTAAATGACAAGCCTTTTTTTTCCCTGCAGATTCTTACATTTATTTTTCTGCTATGAGGAAATTGTTGTTTGTTTCACAAAGTCCTTTCTTCAACTGATTTCTGAATAGAAGGGTTAACTTCTAATAAAACCACCTGGTGCAATCTTGGTGCTGTAATGTGAAAGACTGAATTGTATGCATCTCCTTAAATGTGGATGAGCCTTAGAGAGTACTTCACCAAAAATGGAAAGCCTATTGCAGGTGTTGACTGAAATGTGACTTCTATCTCAGTACAAACTCCTGAGAAATGCTGCAAGCTAATAACACAAACAGGAAATTATATTTCAGGAGGGGTGGATGTGCAGAATAGATCTAGGATGCCATATTGCAACAAAGTGACATCTTAATTTAAAATTTACAAAATAGTTTGGGTAGTAATTGTTGTAACACATTTTAGTAAATGTTGCCTATCTTATTAAATTAATTTTTTTATATGTCGTCCGAAAAATGATGCCAATGCCAGATAACATGATGATTTTTAGGTACCTCTTCATTTTTATATTACTTACTTAATATAGAAAATGTTGCACATAACAGCTAAAAAAAATACAGTCACATAAAAATGTAATTAAAGTGGGAGAAAACTTCCATCTCTGTCTTGTAGCTATAGGTAAGCCTATAATAAGTCTTACCAATAAATACTGTAAATGTTTAGGAGATATTTACTCTATGTGCAGCCAATGCTCCTGGATGAGCCCTTAAATGCTTCTTCTTACACTGAGTGATCTTACATCTCTATAACTGTCTCTCTCAGTGGCTAAATGAAACATAGTTACATAGTTAGTCAGGTTAAAAAAAAGACACAAGTTGATCTAGTTCAACGATAAAACAATAAAAAAAAATATCACACAATCCCATGCACCCAATTCTAGACCCACAGTTGATCCAGAGGAAGAAAAAAAAAAACAGCAGCGCATGATCCAATTTGCTACAGCAGTTCAAATTTACCTATTAATGTTAGTACCCAGTTATATTATGTACATTATCCAGACCTTTCTTTGTTTCAATAATTTTTATTAAAGGTTTTAAATACAAAGAAGTAGAAAAAATAATCTCGACTTTTGTTCGTACAACATTAATTAAACATTTAGTGAAAACTGAAATGCAGTCTAGTCGATTACACACATACGCTGTATACATGATCAGTTCGTCTGATGAAAACGGTCTGATGGATTTTTCCATCAGTTATCCAATGAAGCTGACTGATGATTAGTCGTGCCTACACACCATCAGTTAAAAACCCGATTGTGTCAGAATGCGGTGACGTAAAACACAACAACGTGCTGAAAAAAAATGAAGTTCAATGCTTCCAAGCATGCATCGACTCGATTATGAGCATCCGTGGATTTTTAACCGATGGACGTACCCACAGATCGTTTTTTTTCGATAGGTTTTTTAAAACCGATGGGGCCCACACACGATAAGTTAGTCTGATGAAAACGGTGCATCAGACCTTTTTCATCAGACGAACTGATCATGTGTATGCAGCATAAAGAACAATACGACAAATTAAAACTCTAACTCTGGCCCATTATTCCAAGGGTCCACCTCTAACACTAAACCCCAGCCCAGCCCAGCCCAGCCTACAATCGGCCAGCACGAACTGCCAACGCTCATTTGTAATTATATTAAACAAACATTTAGAAAAAACTATAAATAAAGTAAAAACAAATAATAAAGGAAAAGATCAGAGAGAGAGAAGTAAGAAGGTCAGAAAGAAGAAATAAGAAGAAAAGAGGGGGGGAGGCAGAAGAGCCTAAGCTCTGCACCCGAACCTATCAATCGGAAATAAGAAGCTACATAGTGGTCATCTTAGGATTATTTGTTAGGTATGTAAGCCATGGGTCCCACACTCTATGGAATAGTTTAATTTTATCTTTTGCTAATGCCGTTAACCTTTCATTCAACATTAACCAGGTAAGTTTACCTTTAAATTGTTCGAATGACAGTGCAGCTGACCTCTAATTTCTGGCTATGGTAATTTTTGTGGATATGAATATAAAAGTAAGAACCTGCCTACAAAACTTGGAGGCCCCCTCCACCCTACCACCCAGTAAGACTTGCTTTGCCGATTTCCTTAAATGAATATGAGTGAGTGTATAAAGAAAATTATAAATTCAAATCCAAAACCTTCTAACCTTAGGGCATGTCCACCATATATGATAGGCCATACCAATTTGGCCACAACTTCTGAAACACTTGGGGGATGCTTCTGACACAAAGTTGGCTAACCTAACTGGCACCATATACCATCGAAGTAGGACCTTATAGTTCGCTTCTATTATCGAAGTATTAATGAGTTAACGAGAAGCCGTCTCCGCCAACATGTGCCATTCATTCAAATCTAGGGCTTCCTGGAGAACTTGGATCATGTAGTTCAGTTTCGTCGGCTCCCCCATCAACATCATGTAAATAGAAGATATATGACCCTTTATATTATCGCATTGAGAGCACAAATGTTTCATAGGTGTCAGTATTGCTAGGTCGGTCTTACGGGCCAGGGTTCATATATAATGAGAAATCTGAGTATACCTGTAGCTCTCTATCGAAGGCATATCATATTTCTCAATCATGGTCTGTTCAGACAACATACCCCTATGGTCATAAAAGTCAGCTATGTGCAGTAAACCCTTATTAGTCCACCGGTCAAATGCAAGGGGGGTGAGGCCCGGGGTGAATGCTCTATTTTTCAATAATGGTGCCAGAGGAGAATAGGGAGATTTCAGACTTTGAGATCTCGAGACTCTGTCCCATTATTCCAGCAAAAAAGATAATGAAGGGCATACAGTAGTATCAACGGTCTCTCATAATGTAAGAGTTAGGTCTGGGGCGACAAGAGTATGATTTTATGATTATCCAGGTGGCCGGGGTGTGCTGGGAGTGGAATCTAGCAAGTTGCGTTAGCTGAGCACAGTAGAAATATTTCTGTAAGTCTGGCAGACCAAGTCCACCTCTTCATTTTGGCGTATAAAGAGTACTCCTATTGTAGATAGAGGCTCCTGCACTACCGAGGGGGGTGGTGGAGTGGGATGGGGTCACTGCTGCAAACACCTGACACTCTGTCCTGGGCAGAGAGAAGTAGCAAATGGAAAAACAAGGGGGGTGGTGTCTGCGCTGTGAAAAGTGGGATCCGGGATCAAGGAGCATCAGAGTCCACACGCCTGACGCAGCAAGACCCCCCTGCCGTCCGTTTGGTTTCTGTGCCCAGTTTTTATCATCCAAATGTGAGTGCACCTATATGTTTTAATAAACCTGTTCCATTTTTGCGGGGCTGTACTATGGTCTTTCTTTCTCCCATCCTATATGCTGTGTGAGGGTCCCCTCTATCTGCTCCAAGTGTCCACCCAGCTCAGACACAGAAGAAGAGGAGCCAGGTGTGCATCCAGGACTTAGGACGAACTCGGTGTTCGTGGGAGATAGGCCCACCATCCATCACCTCCATGTGAGTGGATGTATGAGTGAATGATGTTGCCTGTTTAGACACTTCCATAACACCATATCCTACTTGCTTTGTATCTTCTCCATGCCTTACTGCTGAGTGCTGATGTCGTTTCTGTCCATTGAAGTGTATTCCTCCTCCCCCTGCCAGAGGTGGTTTTATTTGGCTATCCGTGCCATAGCCGTGAGGTGAGGGGCTAGGGAACACCTGAGGTGTTCACTGTACCACGTCCTTTCCCGGCACCATTTCTTCCATCTTTTAGAAACTGTCTTCTGGGACATCTTTGAAACCTGTCTTCTGGGACATTTGGGAAACACTTTCAGAGACTTTTTTGCATTTCTTCACTGATTTATATATTATTATTTGTATTGTTCACTGTGTTACACATTCAGGGGCGCCCCTAGCGGTAGTTCTCCCTGATTTCACATTACTTGGACCAGCACATTGTGTACATTTTACTGCTTGTGAATTTGTACTCCTTCTTTGTCACTTGCCATTGTTTAGTATTCAATATTATCTTTTGTGCTACATTTTGACGGTTTACGTATTGACACTAAACTTATGTACGCTATCACTCTGTTCTAAAAACACCACCCCTCCCCCCCTCCCCACGTTCACCAGCCCAGGGATTTATTCCCGTACCACCCTTGGATTTCACCCACTTTTCACAGCGCAGACACCACCCCCCTTGTTTTTCTAAAGAGTACTCCTATTCACCCTAGGCCCCTTGTTTCCCCAAATATACTGGAGGAGTTTTCTATGGAAATTTTTTAGATCGTTACGAGCTACTTACTGGTACTGGTAAGGTGCGAAATAAATACAATAATCTAGGTAAAACATTCATTTTTATAGAGTGAAGTCTGCCGAACCACGATGGAGGGTGAATCTGCTAAATTTTCAGTTAATCTTTTAAAAAGGGCCTATATAACATTTCAATAGATGGGGTCAAATGAACGCCTAAGTAAGAGAGTGCATCAGATTCCCAGCTGAAGCTAAATGCCTGCTCAAGTGCTGTCTGGGTAGAGATTGGCAGTGATAGATTCAGCGCCTTAGATTTACTATTATTGATTTTTAGCCCTGAGAGGTCAGAGAATGTTTGCAAAATAGCATAGAGGTTAGGAAGGGAGGTGGTCGGCGACATCAGGGTCAGCAACAGGTCGTCGGCGAAGAGCAAGCATTTGTGCTCATATTCTCCACAAGTAATTCCCCGAATATCTGGACACGAGCTAATTTTTATCGCTAGTGGTTCAATCACCAAAGGCAAACAATAACGGGGATAATGGACAACCCTGTCAGTTCCCTGTCTGATTGCAAAAGATTGGGAGGAATATCCCCGGAGCATTAAAGTAGCACTCGGTGCGTCGTATAGGGTCCACAGGACACCCAGGAAGCGCTGCCCTAACCCATAACGACCCAGGACGTCGAACAGGAAGTTCCAGGAAATAGAGTCAAACGATTTCTGGATGTCCAGCGAAAGTAACATGCCCTTTCTGACACCCCCACCATCCCAGTTGGATTGTATTGCTGAGATGATATTGATCAGTCTCCGAGTTTGGTCTGATGCCTGCCTATTCGGAACAAAACCAGCCTGATCAGGATGGATGTAGCGTGAGAGGAAAGTATTCAATCTTTGTGCCAAAATTTTTGTCAACATCTTTAGATCCTTATTGATCAAGAAGATCGGGCGATAATTGGCACAGTCTCCATGATCTTTCCCCGGTTTGGGAATCACATTTATATAAGCTGCATTTTCGTGACTAGGAAGCTTACAATCTTGTCTCAGGGCGTTAAAATATATACATAAATGGGGAACAAGTACATCTTGATATTTTCTGTAATAATTTTCAGGAAAGCCATCAGGGCCTGGTGCCTTGGTGGATGCAAGGATTTGATCGCAGATTTTATCTCAGTTTCAGTAAATGCTTCATCCATCAAATCAGCATGGGCCTGTGTCAATCTAGGCAATTGAATATTGCTAAAAAATGTCTCAGCTTTAGACATGTCCGGGTTAGTCGGTGAACTATATAATTTAGCATAAAATTTATAGAATTCCCGAATTATCCTCTCAGGGTTCTGAGTGTAAGTGCCAGTGGGCAGTCGCAATTTAGGTAAAGCTGGCGTATAAGGTCGAGGTACTAGCTTCCTAGCCAACATTGTGGTTGGTTTGTCCCCCATGGTATAAAATCTGTGCTTAGACCAACTAATATGCTTCTCAGCGCGAGTGGTCAAACTTAAATTTAATGCAAGTCTCACTTCATCTATTTTGTGTCTCAGGTCCATCTGGGTGTTCCTAGCTTGATCTCCCATCAAGTCTTCTAACTTGGACTCTAGAAGTTTAATTTCGTGTTCCTGAGCCCGCTTCTCCCTGGCCGCAACCTGTATCAATTTCCAACAAATCGTAGCCTTATGCGCCGACCAATTAATCGCGGGTGTCCAAAGGCTCATTAACTGAAAAAAATTCTCGTTTTTGTCGCTCTATCTCTGCAAAGAGTGTAGGGTCATTCAATAAACTGACATTAAGTCTACAGGGGGAGGGTTTCGATTTAGTCCAGAGGCCCGTAATGGAAAGTTTAATTTTGGAGTGGTCCGACCAAGGAGTATTCAATATCTTAACTGAGGTTATGTATGGGAGTAAGGGAGTACGCACCAAAAGGTGATCAATCCTAGAATACGTGTGATGGACCTGTGAATAGTAGGTGTAATCTCTACCACCACCAGGTGTCGATCAGTCCATGGAAGTGAAATAGGCGCGCTATCCTGCTACTACCAGTCGGTGGTCGCTTTAGTGTCGGTCTAGTAGGGTCTGATTTGTCCATGATGCGGTCTAGGGGAATATTACTGTCACCCCCTATTATTATCTGTCCCTGGGCTTTGGGCAAAAGTATCCAAAACATCTTGCTAAAGAATTCCGTCTGTCCTGTATTCGGGGCATAATATGATATAAAAGAGACCTCTTGTTCATGAAAACGTACCACTGCCATAAGATATCTACCTACCTTGTCCTTGATAATTGTGATTGGGGTAAAAGGAGTCTGTTTAGAAAAACAGATAACCACCCCTCCCTTTTTTTCGCTCCCCCCGTATGGAAAAATTGTGGATATTTTACATTGAGATATCGGGGCGTGGAAGTCTTTGAAAAATGGGTCTCTTGTAGCAAGAGGACATCAGGTTTCTGTTTAAAATAAAACTGAAAAGCTTTGGTCCGTTTGACGGGAGAGTTAAACCCATGGACATTGTGGCTCACAATTGAGTAGTCAGTGGAATACGGTTTAGCCATCGTGGTAGGGCAGAGCACTCTTACTTTGTATGATCCGACAAGTGTTGAGGGTTGTCAGGGCGAGGACCAATCGTCCCTTGGACCTTCCAGGTACAACACAGTGGGTGCAGGCCTGAGGCTCGTGGGAAGGGAGGGGAAAAGATAAGAAAATTAAATATTAGGAACATAGTGACAGACATAGAAAATACATTGTTCGGCCTATGGCCTAAAAGTCCATGCTTAAGTTTCCTAAACAAAAACAGTGAAAAGGTACAGGGAACAACCCCAACCAGACATAAAGTCCGGTCCATTATGTGCGAGGGTACCATCCTCCAAGGAGGGTGAGTAGTCTCGCTATCAGGTGGCATGCATAACCCCCCCGACCCAAATAATCAGAATTACTCTCGTAAGCAGGTCAGACGGAGTCCAACTAGTAACATCATCAACAGGTAAAAATATAACACAACTGCAATTATCAAATATCTGCAAGTCCCCTTGGGTGGCAACACCGTGGCAGAAAGGTTCCCCTTTGGTTGTTCCTGCCCCGGGGTTCACCCATCAAAGGGGAGCCCCTCCAACCTCCAGTCAAAGGGCCCCCACACCCCACATAGGTAGGCCAAAAATACCTAATCTACTAAGGTCCTGGTGGGGTACCATGTCAGCTACAAAAGGTGATTTTCAATAGAAAATAAAAATAAAACAATTATAAAAAAGAAAAAATTATAAAAAATAAAAAACTTTGCGAATATCAAAAATAGAATAAATAAACTGTTCACAAAGCCTATACAGGTCAATCAAGCTGAAATTGAAAAAGCCCAGGACAGTCGTCCTTAACTGTACTACAAAAAAACAAAAAAAAACAAAAGGGGTTAATGGACAGTTCTCCAGATCAGGTGTTCCAGTGGTTATTTCTGACTTGGGAGCGCTTGCCATCCTGCCAAAGCGGAGAAAGAGGACAAGAATCAGGGTGTTGTGAGGACTGTGCTGGAGAGTCCTGGGAGATGATGCCGAGATTCAGCATAAGATCCGCGCCTCCTTGGAACGTGGAGAATGAGTGGGTTCTCCCCTTGTAAGTGAATGAAAGCTTAAATGGAAAAGCCCAGCGGTATTTAATCTGTTTGTCCATCAGCTGCTGCAGAAGTGGACACAGATTCCTGCGTTTATGTACTGTCGAGGGCGCCAAGTCAATAAAGAGTTGAATAGGTGTGCCATGCAATGACAGGTCCTGTCTGTTCCGGGCTGAAAACATCAACTTCTCTTTTATGAGATAGTAATGTGGCTTGACAATAACGTCAGACATCAGACCTCGGAGCTGCCAGAGATCGAGGAATGCGGTCAATTTCCATGTGATGGGCAGCAATGTCCGGAATCAGTTCACACATAATTTCTTTCACGGCCCCTTCTAGATCAGTGTGCATTTCTGAAAGGCCGCAAATGCGTATATTGTACCTACATGAGCGGTTCTCCAAATCTTCAATTTTCGTGTAGGCCTCCTCCAACCAATCTTGAAGGTCTGTGATCACGGTAGCATTCAGATTGACCTTCTTAATAGTACTGTCTACCTTTGTCTCTATCATCTCAAATCGTTTGTCCAGGCAGTGAATATCTTTTTTGAGGTCAGTTATTATGAGTGGCTTGACAATAACGTCAGACATCAGACCTCGGAGCTGCCAGAGATCGAGGAATGCGGTAAATTTTCCATGTGATGGGCAGCAATGTCCGGAATCAGTTCACACATAATTTCTTTTACGGCCCCTTCTAGATCAGTGTGCGTTTCTGAAAGGCCGCAAATGCGTATATTGTACCTACGTGAGCGGTTCTCCAAATCTTCAATTTTCGTGTAGGCCTCCTCCAACCACTCTTGAAGGTCTGTGATCACGGTAGCATTCAGATTGACCTTCTTAATAGTACTGTCTACCTTTGTCTCTATCATCTCAAATCGTTTGCCTAGGCAGTGAATATCTTTTTTGAGGTCAGTTACTATGAGAGTACAGGCCTTAGAAAGTTCTTGCTGGAGCATAGTAGAAAATTGTGCTAGCAGCACTGCATCAGGGGAATAATGAGGGAGCTGGGATAGGGGGGGACCCTGCATCTCATGGCTAGGCTGGCTGAACAAGGCTACAGTTAAATCAGCCATGTTTCTGTCCATGGAGGATGCCCGTAAATGCACTGACTCTTGGCTGTCAGCATAGAGAACAGGGAAAGGTAGGATGAGATAACAAATCAGACTCACCCCGCTGATCAGGCTCCAGGTATCCAGAGGATTGTGATGCGAACGGGTCTCCATAGGGTCCTGGGTGATCCAGCTTGTTCCCCTTCAGTGCTGTGCCTTCAAGTTTAGCCACCGTGCTGCCTGGTGTGTCCGGCCGCCATATTGGATTGTGCTGAGGAAGGCCCCGATCCTCTCTTAGCCTTAGGGTGCTTTCGCTGTCCCCTCTTTGGCTGTCCCTGTGCCCTCCGGTTCATAACCGTGTAAGGGCTTAGACTGTCCTTGTGCCGCCTCTCAGGCTCCGTTACCTGCGCTGTTGTTGGCTGCAAAAGGAGGGGGTGACGGGAGCTCGGTCAGATCACGACCACACTCAAGATTGCGACGTGGCTCCCCAACAAAATTGGCGTCCTTTTTTTCCCATAAAGAGAGCTTTCTTTTGGTGGTATTTGATCATCTCTGCAGATTTTATTTTTTGCGCTATAAACAAAAATAGAGCGACAATTTTTAAAAAAATTCAATATTTTTTACTTTTTGCTATAATAAATATCCCCCAAAAATATATAAAAAAACGTTTTTTTCCCTCAGTTTAGGCTGATACATATTTTTCATTAAAAAAATCGCAATAAGCGTTTATTGATTGGTTATGCGCAAAATAGGGGGTCGTTTTATGGCATTTTTATTAATATTTTTTTTTTTACTAGTAATGGCGGCGATCAGCATTTTTTTCAGTACTGCGACATTATGGCGGACACTTCGGACACTTTTGACATATTTTTTGGACCATTGGCATTTTATAGCGATTAATGCTATAAAAATGCATTGTATTACTATAAAAATGCCATTGGCAGTGAAGGGGTTAACACTAGGGGGCAGGAAAGGGGTTAAGTTTGTTCCTGGGTGTGTTCTAACTGTATGGGGGGGTGGCCTCACTAGGGGAAATCACTGATCTTCTGTTCATACATTGTATGAACAGAAGATCAGCGTTTCCCCTGCTGACAGGACCGGGAGCTATGTGTTTACACACATAGCTCCCGGTCCCCACTCTGTAACGAGCGATCGCGTGTGCCGGCAGCGATCGTACCCACCGGGCACGTGCGCGGGACTCGGGGGCGAGCGGGAACGTGCGCGTGCTGCCGCCGGCGGTGCGCACGCACCCCCTTAGCGGCCGATTTGGAGCAGACTTATAGCTACGGGCTCTCGCCCAGGCGTACCGACCTCCCACAGTAATATGACGGCGGGCGGTCGGCAAGTGGTTAAAGAAATCTACTGAGCTGGCCAGAACCACCTCTTGAGGGAGTCTATTCCACATTTTCACAGCTCTTACTGTGAAGAAACCTTTCCTTATTTGGAGATGAAATCTCTTTTCCTCTAGACGTAAAGAGTGTCCCAGTGTCCTCTGTGATGACCGAAAAGTGAATAACTCAACACCAAGTTCACTATATGGACCCATTATATATTTGTACATGTTGATCATATCCCCCTTATTCTCCTCTTCTCAAGAGTGAATAAATTCAGTTCCTCTAATCTTTCCTCATAGCCAAGCTCCTCCATGCCTCTTATCAGTTTGGTTGCCCTTCTCTGCACTTTCTCCAGTTCCCCGATATCCTTTTTGAGAACTGGTGCCCAAAACTGAACTGCATATTCCAGATGAGGTCTTACTAATGATTTGAACAGGGGCAAAATGATCTCTCCAATTAGACAGAGCATTGAGGTTGGCTTGTAAATTGGAGACATCCTGTAATGACGTTATTCCACTGCATAGCTTGGTGTCATCTGCAAAGACAGAAATGTTACTTTTGATCACAGACACAATATCATTTATAAAGATATTAAAAAGTAAGGATCCCAACACTGAACCTTGGGGTACACCACTGATAACCTTAGACCATTCAGGGAAAGAATAATTAACCACTACTCTCTAAATTCTGTCTTTTAGCCAGTTTTCTATCCATTTTCAAACAGATTTTTTTTAAGCCTGTAGACTTTACCTTACACATGAGCCGTGTGAGTGGGGAACTGTATCAAACACTTTTGCAAAATCCAAGTACTGTATTTATTGGTGTATAACACTCACTTTTTTACCCTGAAAATAGAGGGTAAACTGTGCCTGCGTGTTATATGCAGGGGGCTGTGGAAATTTTTTTTCCTGAAACTACCCTTTTAAAGTTAGGGTGCGTATTATACGCCTGTGCGTGTTATGCGCCGATAAATATGGTATATCACGTCCACCGCCACCCCTCTGTCCAAGGTTTTACTTACCTCCTTATAAAAAGAAATCGGGTTTGTCTGAAAACTTCTGTCTTTCATGAATCAATGCTGTCTGTTGCTTAAATAGTTTTTTTCCAGCAAGAACTCGTCTATGTGTTATTTTATTAAACACTCCAGTATCTTCCCAACTATAAAGGTTAAACCAACAGGTCTATAGTTACTTGGTAAAGACTTTGGGCCAGGTGGGAGCTGTGGTGGCTCAACGTGATTGGCACTGCGCTGACAAGCCGTTCACCTCTGCAGCCAAGGATTCGGATCCCGGTCTCGGCTACATGTGAATTGAGTTTGGTGGTCTCAGCCTGGCTCCCGGTGGGTGTGCTAGTATGCCCACCCCCCCCCCCAAAAACCACCACACTTGCACGCACACGAAATTGGTTTAACACACACGCACTTTGGCCATGAGGTCTCCTAAAATAAAGAGAGGCGAAGGACCTACAGGGCTGGCTGGGTGGGCTAGACCCCCTCACTCCCTCATAGGTGGATTCCCTCTGCCCCGTTGGGGTCCCGTTAGGCCCCAGTCAGGCTCCCAAGTGGAGCAGGTAGGGCGGGGTGAGTGGGAGGCCCCCCTCACACCCACCATTGCCCCCGGGGGCATGGAGAAGGATGGCGATTGCCCCTGGGGGGAGGGTCTGCCTACTCCCAACTCCTGCAGTCCGGCTCCTCTCTCTCGAGTTCACGCACACAAAAAAAAGACTTTGGGCCAGATCCACAAAGCACTTAAGCCGGCGTTTCACGAGATGTGCGGCGTAAGTCTAAATATGCGTATCTATGCGCCGTATCTCCAAAACGATATACACCTGAAATCCTGGTACTGTAATCTCGTAAAGTCTCACAAGATTCCAGTATTAGGGGGCGTTCTCCACTGTTAGAAGCG
Source organism: Rana kukunoris (assembly GCA_029574335.1). Taxonomy (NCBI): domain Eukaryota; kingdom Metazoa; phylum Chordata; class Amphibia; order Anura; family Ranidae; genus Rana; species Rana kukunoris. The sequence goes on along the minus strand of CM056050.1, from coordinate 228,596,870 downwards.
TTGGAAGATCACTTTACTCCTCCAAGGGTGAAGCGATCTTCTCCGCTTGATAAACTGGCACACAGAGGAGTAAAATCTTCACTGTGTTAAAACCCGGGGAATGAAGAAGTGAATAAAATTCACTGCTTCATAAATGGACACCAAAGTGCTTCACCTGAAGTGATATATCACAGTACCAGATTGCCTCAAGCACCAAGTAACCCCCAGGCATGTAGTAAACAGAAAGACTTCTTTCACTCGATGCTCCCTTCATAGATTTTGCAGCATAAATCTGCTGTTTGAAGGTCACCCAAATCTCAATCCAAGCAGGAATGGTGTAAAAGTGTAATAACATTTTTTTTAATGGCTTAAAAAACAACACTTACAAATCCAGTTCATTTGGTGCAAGGTACAGCAAAAAACGAGATACAGCTGCAAAGGAGAGCGGAAGCCTGTCCAGCACCATGCGATGGATGGAAGCAGTGGACTCGTGTATGCGTTGGCGAGCCTCACTTCCCAAGCACCAGTTTATCCGCATCAGGAGCCTGGGGCTGAATGTCTAAAACATCACCCATCAGGGGAACCTTTTGGAGCATTCTAATTGGTCAGCGCCATCACATGGGCAGCGCTGACCAATCAACAGCCGCATAGCCCTTCCTGTCAGCTATGGAGCAGACAAGAGACTGGAGAGGGGATTTCTAAGTCCTCGGCTCCTGGCACGGATATACCAGGGCTTAGAATCAGTGATTGTGGTGTTTCAGGTCACCGGGACTGGGGTGGGCTGTGTAAGTTCACCTTACAGAGTTTTCTGTAAAGGTGAACTTTACATTTACATAACAGAGGAAATTTAAGTAGGAATTTCCAGGAATTAACATTTTTAAGTTATGCTATCACGTGGGAATACATATAAAGTAGGAGCTATTCCAAGTTGGCTGCAAAAAGGGAAAATACACTTTAAACCTGGTCTATAAAGTTACCCTATTGCTACCCCACCTGCACTTGTAAAGGCAGAATATGAGAATACTTCTGAGAATATCTCCTGTCATTCACACAGCTATTGCTCAGGACGTTTGCTGGATAAATGACATTAAAAGAAGTGACATTTCCTGTGCCCCCATAGCACTGAATATTTCCTCCCAAAAAGCTGAAATAACTGCGGTCTGCAGTGATGTGAAAGATGATGGGAGGAACCACTGAGTGCTCTGGGCGATACAGGACACTCTCAAAAGTGTCTGTTTCTCAGCAGATTTTGAAGGGACATTTCTCAGCATTGGAGGGGTGTTCAGTAGTGTGGATGACAGAAAGGTTAATATTTACACTGCTCTTTTGCAGTTATAGGTATCCTAGGAAATTTAAGTATAGTGATATGGTCAGTTTAAAGTGTATGCAATCGTTAACCCTAGAGATGAATGGGTAAAGAGACAAGGAATTGGTAGATTACACAGTGAGACAAGAAGAGGCCTAGTAAAATGGGGTATGTAACAAAAAACGTGTGTAGAGGTGTTTGCACCATTACAAAGGTAATGGTTGCCTGTGGCTGGGATGATCAAAATTGTACTTTAGACCTATTCAGCATACAATGCTATCAAAGTCATCTAATTATGCTACCCCAAGCTACACCATACCGTAATCAATTTGTGGAATAAATATTGGCTAAAACATACAACGTCGCCTGTATATTTATATTTCAATGTTTTTTTTTTTGTTTTTGTTTTTATCGAAAAGGAAACAAATTTGAAAATGAACATGGAATCAATGGAACAAATTCAAGTTCTCAAATTGTCAACATAACATTACAGAGATACAAAAAATATGGTCATAGCACATACCTGTCATCTATCATCATAGCAGAACACAAACTGTGTGATATGTAACCAAATATCAATGGGACTGAATAATATTTTCCCCTCTATGATCTGAAGTACCACCATATGTGGTAAATGGTAAAAATCCGGAGTCACAGGGAATTCTGGTAGTGATCCCCGAGATTATCCTGTATATTTAATTCTCTACATGTTTAATGTATCTATAAAATGTAATTATGTTTAATGATGTAATAGTAATAAAACACTAATTGCAGAATATGTTTTAGTATCTTCTACCATACAATTAATTATTCAAATCTGTAATACAAAATACAATTTCAAATGAGAGTAGTTTTTTTATTTTTTATTTTACAATTTAAAATTTCAGTTTGCCATTCAAACTTGCCACTGGAAAGTGTCGCCTAGCCCCCTCCTTTGTCTCAACCAGAAGGTTAAATAGCAAAAAGTAACTGAAAAGGAACAAGCAACAGAAAGCCTTTGGTTTCCAGAGTAACTGTAAAAACAGACCCGGTCGCCATGGCGAAGAGAAAAGCTATTTGCTGCAGCCTTTATAGACCTTGAACAGGCTCTGACAGGTTTCCAATAATCTCTACAGATTTTGTTTTATAGTAACTAACTATATTATAATTTTAAACATAAAATGCCTAGGTAGAATACTTTTTTTAGCAGACAAAATATAGATTTTACAAAAGTTTTTCAGCAATTTTTTGCCCTGATAACGTTTTGATGCAACTATAATGTAATTCCAAAATGAATAATATAATTGTACAATTAAAATTCATATATGTGCTCATTAAAATTCATTTGCGTTCTGGAACAGACATTCTTTTTGAAAATACAAGCATACTTGGTTCCAAATTAATAAATCCTATTTTTATTTAAAAGAACAGTAATAAAGGATTATACTGTTACAAGCCAACATTCCTATATATGCAAAAAGAGGTATGCAACATCAAGATAGAGTTCTTTTAAATAAAGAGAAAATGAGATATTGGCTATGGTGGGGACTTTTGGCAGCAAAAAGCTGGGCTTTAATGTCCACACATATGAATTGCTGGCCGGCCAATGTTTATGTGCTGGGAGCATGCTCATTGCTTGCTCCCAGCACAAAGCCCAAACTGACAAAAACATTTTTAGGTCCAGAGAGAACATCGGTAGCTGGCAGGATCAATAACAGTGATCATATGCTTGCTGATGCTTCCTGTCCCCCTGGGCATTAGGAACTTTTAAAGGGGAAGCCAGAGTGGGATGCAAGGGGTTAAAAAAGGTTACCTTTATCCTAAATCATAACCTTCCACCTAAACTTTAAACCAAGGTTGAAATAAAAATGTGGTCAACTATGAGTTTAACCTGAAACCCTGAGGCCTCGTACACACGATCGGACATATCCGATGAAAACGGTCCGCGGACCATTTCCATCGGATATGTCCGATTGGGAGTTTGATCCGATGGCGTGTACACACCATCGGATCAAATTCCCCGCCGCTGGACGGCGCGGTGACACGGCGGTGACGCGGCGGTGACGTTGACGCCGCCACGTCACCGCCACGTCACCGCACCAGGAAGTTAAACACTTCCGCGCATGCGCCAAATCCATTCGGCGGCGGCGCGGCGGCGGTGGGGGACGACATGTCTGCTGGTAAGTGTACTAACCAGCAGACATGTCGGGCAGACAGATTCCACCGGATGGATTTCAAAGCATGCTTTGAAATCTGTCGGGTGGAGAAATCTGTCCGCTAGCCCATACACACGAGCGGAGATGTCTGCTGAAACGGTCCATCGGACCGTTTTCAGCGGACATATCCCCTCGTGTGTACGAGGCCTGAGTGTTCTTCGTTTGGTGACTGGATGAACCAAATGGCCATACTTGGCCACTACCACTGCTAAACAGTAGAGAACATTTACATTTTCAATGGTATTTTTCAGGCACAACACTTCTATTTTAAAATACATATCTTCTTTTATTGTATTGTTTTTATAACATAAAAGAGTGTATAGCCTTTCAAAACATTTTACACAATCAAAAAACGTATTTTATCTACCACTATCACCGCTAAATGACAGCTTCCCACCATATCAAATTCAGTTTTCTCTACTATTTAACCCTAATGTCACGTACACGCGATCACTTTTTTGGCATGAAATAAAACAAAGTTTTTTATCAAAAAAACAAAACAAAGTTTTTCCACTTTCATCATAAAAAACGTTTCCCACCCACCATTGTTTTTTCAAAATGCTCTAGCAAAGCGTGGTTACATACAGCACGTACGACGGCACTCTAAAGGGGAATTTCCATTCAAGCTTCCGTCTCATAACTTGCTTCTGAGCATGCACAGGTTTAAAATGTGGTTTTAGCCCACACACGATCATTTTTTACAACACAAAAAATTACATTTTCAAAAACGACATAAAAAATTGAAGCGTGTTTGAATTTTTTTTTTGTCGTTTTTCAGAAGAATCTGAGGCCCACACACAATCATTTTAAATGACGTTTTTAACCACTTGCTGACGGCCGTACGAGTTTGTACGGCCGCAGCGCGGCTCTACTTCTCTGACTGAACGAGTTTTCTCGTCCGCCCCTTTTGGCGTTCCCAGCACGCGCTCCCGAGCGCGCAGCAGGAAACACAGATCACGGTAAATAGCCAATCACAGCTGCTATTTACAGCGCGATCTGTGCGGCCAATGAGAGATGATCTCATATGTAAACATATGAGATCATCTCTCATTGCCGACTCTCCCTCCTCACACAGACAGCGCGTGTGAGGAGGGAGAGCGAACTGAGCTGCAGCGCTGTGGGGGGGGGAAGTAAAGAATCTGTGCCCCCAGGACCATCTGTGCCCCCCAGTACCACAGTGCCCCCCAGTACCATCTGTGCCCCCAGTACCATCTGTGCCCCCAGGACCATCTGTGCCCCCAGGACCATCTGTGCCCCCCAGTACCACAGTGCCACCCCAGTACCATCTGTGCCCCCCAGACCACGGTGCCCCCCCAGTACCACAGTGCCCCCCAGTACGATCTGTGCCCCCCAGTACCGCAGTTCCCCCAGGACCACCGTCTGCCCCCCAGTACCACCATGTGCCCCCCAGTACCACCGTGTGCCCACCAGTACCACCGTGTGCCCACCAGTGCCCACCAGTACCACTGTGCCCACCAGTACCACCGTGCCCACCAGTACCACCGTGCCCACCAGTACCACCGTGTGCCCACCAGTACCACCGTGTCCAACCAGTACCACCGTGCGCCCACCAGTACCACTGTGCGCCCACCAGTACCACCGTGCCCATCAGTGCCCACCTGTGCCACCAGTACCACCTGTGCCCAGTGCCCATCTGCAATCAGTGCCCACCTGTGCCACCTCATCAGTGCCCACCTGTGCCACCTCATCAGTGCCCACCTCATCAGTGCCCACCTGTGCCGCAGTCAATCAGTGCACATCAGTACCCGTCTCATCAGTACCCATCTCAGTGCCATCTGTGCCGCCTCATTAGTGCCACCTGTGCCGCCTCATTAGTGCCATCTGTGCCGCCTCATTAGTGCCCACCTGTGTCCACCAGTACACAGGCTTCATCGGAGCACATCAGTACCCATCTCAGTGCCATCTGTGCGGCCTCAGTGTCATCTGTGCCACCTCAGTGCCATCTGTGCCGCCTCAGTGCCATCTGTGGGCATTTGTACTTTCCTGGCTTGTTAGGGTCTCAAAAATAGAGAGGCCTTCAGTACATCAGGTGTGATCAGATGTGATCATTTTTTATGATTTGCACTATAGCTTGTAGACTCTAAAACTTTCACACAGACCAAAAAATTTCCAAAAACTTTGGGTTATTTTTATCAAAGACATGTAGCAGTATAAATTGTGGCCAAAATTTATGAAGAAAAATTAATAATTTGCAAAATTTTATCACAGAAACTAAGAAAAAATCATCAAATTTTCAGTCTTTTTTCATTAATAGCGCAAAAAATAAAAACCGCAGAGATGATCAAATACCACCAAAAGAAAGCTCTATTTGTGGGAAAAAAAGGACAAAAAAATCATTTGGGTACAGTGTTTCATGACTGAATAATTGTCATTCAAAGTGTGAGAGCGCTGAAAGCTGAAAATTGGTCTGGTCAGGAGGGTATTTAAGTGCCCAGTATGGAAGTGGTTAAAAATTTAATTTTATTTCATCACAAAAAATGACCGTGTGTACTCGGCATAAGGCCACGTTCACACCTGCAATTGTATTTGTGTAATCGGCTGTAATTTAATCATTTTTACCCGCAGCTAGACACTCTGAATGCATTTCTATGAGTCTAGTCACACTGTGCGATTAGCTGCAATTTCTTGGTATGCAATTATTTGCATTTCAGATTGATAGGATTGATTTGTGTTCAGGCACAAGTTTTTGGTCATAAGCAGTGGAAATTGTGGACTTGTAATGGGGCTCTGTGTGATTATATTATATTTCCTACATATGTATAAAAAGCAAAGGAAAGAGCTGGGATTGTGAGAAAAGCAAACAGGAAGTGTGCTTCTGGCCATTTTGGATGAGCACTGGTGATGCACACATATCTAGTGGTGGCAGTATGGCTGCTAGAGATCTCAGCCATGAGGCTATGATAGCCCTTGTGAAGGACAGGCCAGAGATATGGGACACTGAATGTCCTGGCTACTCATAATGCATAAAAAAGTGCCCTAAGTAGGAGGAGTTCTGGATCATTCCCCTAAATTGGGCATTCCTTTCAAAGGGGGTGGGAAGAAAAGATAAAAAAGTCAGGAAAACATGAGTATGAATGTTGTTTAGGATGTGTTCCTGGATGCATTTATCTGTGCATTGATGTATCATTTGTGAATGTTTTTTTTTTTCTTCCTGGGGAACAGGGACCATACTGCAAGATGCCCATGTGCCCCCGGCAGAGATATCTACACAAATAAGGGTATAAAGTAAAACAAATCTGAACTTAAACTGTTGCTAACCAAAGAGTCCATGTTAAGTCCCATTTAGGCACATTAACTATTGCTGAGAAAGTGGCACTTAGGCCGACTAACAGAGAAGGAGGCCCTCAGAATTGGTGTCAGTTGATGAAAGTGGTTTCCCAGGCAACATTTTCAAATCAGGTTGACCTTGAGTCCTTGGAGCATTTAGGCTTGTTCTTGTGCCAGACTGGAGTTAGCGGGCTCATAGGCGTGGGACACTTGGTAGCCTCTGAGTGATTGCCAGCAGAGGAAGAACCTTAGGCAGAATGCTAGTTTTGACTGTATTTATTCTGCCGGAAAAAGGCCTGTATTTTAAAGCATTCAGTTCCCTCTTCACAGAATTAAGCAGTGATATAAATGGTAATTCTCTTTATATAAGCCTTCTGGGGAAGTCTATTACCAAAATATTTGAGTTCCCTTTCCTACCACTTAACCACTTACTGTATACTGTGGCAGGTTGGCTCTCCTGCGTGAACTGACATACCCGTACTTTGGTCCGTGCATGTAAGATTGCAGGTGCGGCGCAGGAGTGTGCGCACTGGTCCAGTGGACTCAATGTCTGCGGGCCGACCGCGGTCGCTGTACACAGAGGCAGAACGGAGATCTGCCATTGTAAACAAGACAGATTCCCATTCTGACAGGAAACATCTCAGAGATCTGTTGTTCCCAGTGATCAGGAACAGCTATCTCTGTCATTTCCCAGACAGCCCATACCCCCTACAGTTAGAACACTCTGATTGTCCCCTAGTGTTTCCCTGCCAGTGTCATTTATACATTGATAAGTGCATTTTTATAGCACTGATCAATGTAATAATATCACTGGTCCCCAAAAAGTGTAATTTGGGTTCAGATTTGGCGCCGCAATTTCGCAGTCCTGGTAAAAATTGCAGGTTGCCACTATTATCAGTAAAAACAATAAAACAATCCCATAGTTTGTAGATGCGATGACTTTAGGGCAAACAAACCAACCATGAATGCATCATTTATTTTTTTATTTTTTGGGATATGTATTATAGCAGAAAGTAAAAAAAAAATGTTTTCAAAATTGTCACACTTTTTTTTTATAGCGCAAAAATATAAACTTCAGAGGTGATCAAATACCACCAATAGAAAGCTCTATTTGTGGGAAAAAACAACATCAATTTTGTTTGGGTACAACATCATGAGTACCTCACAGTACATCACAGTCACAAGCTATGACTAAGCGCTGACATTACAGTGCGAAACGCGTCAGTTTATACCCCACTGCCTGCTGTGATTTGTAGTGCTGGTTCTTTTTACTATTAAAGGCGACCTTTTTGAGGATTTGTGGAAGTGCAGCTGTCTAACCTTTTCTTTACAACATCGCACAATCGCACCATTTTCAGTTACAGCAATTCAGTGTCGTACCGCAAAAAAATGGCCTGGTCATTAAGGGAGCAAGTCCTTTTGGAGCTGAAGTGGTTAAAAGAAATTTAGGTTGTATTGCCAATTGCTCTTAAATTGGTACTAAACTATTCAAGATTGGAGATCTTGCTAGATTAACTTTAAGATAAGATATTTCACTGTACTGTTTCAACTCCTCTACTACATGGTTAATCTTGAAATGGAAACATAAAATAATAAATTATCTGCACAAGCTGCCACATTACATTATTTTCCCCTAGGGTGATTTATTTTATATTTAAATTAGATTGGTTCCAGGATAGAAGTGACTCTATTTAACCACTTAAGGACCGCCGCATGTACATTTACGTCGGCAGAATGGTACCGACAGGCACATCAACGTATATATACGTTGGTGCCTTGGGGGGGTTCGGGGGTCCAATCGGACCCCCCCGTACATGCGGCGGTCCGCGCGGCTGTAGAAGCTATATGACAAGAGGGGGCGGCTATTCGTTTTTGTCCGCCCCCTCCGGATCGCTCCCAGCCAATACGCACACCCGCCCGCCCGCCCTGTCACTTCCTCCTCCTGTGTAAACACAGGAAGGAGGAAGCGATGTGATCTCTCCCTTGGCGGTTTTTTCAACCACCGCTGAGGAGAGATCACAACACAGTAAGTTCTGCACTAACACTACACTGCACTAACACTACACATTTAACCCCCCCGATCGCCCCCCCTCCCACTGTCACAGTGTCACTGTATGCAGTAATCATACAAGTATGATTACTGTATTTAGTGTCAGTGTGACAGGCAGTGTGACAGTCAGTTAGTGTTAGGTCCTGGGTAGCCCCCGTACCCCCCTAATAAAGTTTTAACCCCTTGATCACCGCCCTATTAACCCTTTCACTCCCTATTGCCAGCATCACTAAGCGATAATTTTTTTGATCGCTGTATTAGTGTCGCTGTTCCCGCTAGGTAGCTATTTTTTTTTATTGCGATTTTTTTTACTAACGACATGTGGCTAAATACATTTTGGCCTAAATGTTTGACTAAAATTTAGTTTATCGACTTTTCTTATAACAAAAAGTAAAAAATATTGATTTTTTTCAAAAATGTCGCTCTATTTTTGTATATAGCGCAAAAAATAAAAATCGCAGAGGCGATCAAATACCAACAAAAGAAAGCTCTATTTGTGGGAAGAAAAGGACGTGAATTTTGTTTCGGAGCCACGTCGCACGACCGCGCAATTGTCTGTTAAAGCGACGCAGTGCCGAATCGCAAAAACCCCTTGGGTCATTTGGCAGCATATTGGTCTTAAGTGGTTAATGAAAGGACAAATAGCAATGGCGACAGGGGCCATCCTTGCTTTGTTCCATTAAATAGTTGGAAGGACTGAGACAAGGTACCATTCACCCAGACTCTTGAGGTTGGGTGGCAATATAATGCTGAAATCCACCTCATCATTTTAACCCCCAGACTTAGTTTCAGTCAACCCTGTCAAATCCTGTCTCTGCATCTATTGGCATGAATACAGCTGTGGATCTTTCTTCTTTGACCCTGTTGATTAACATCAACATTTTTAAACCATGATCTTTACACTCACGTCCCAACATGAAACCCACCCACATAAATCCTTTGGCAGTAAAGGTTTTAACCTTTCTGCCAGTATCTTGGCAACTATTTTCACATCAGTATTAGGCAATGAGATTGGCTTGTAACTTGATGGCTAAGTAGGGTCCTTCCTCTCCTTTCTCATACTTGCTCCATCGCTTGATGAGTTCAAATATTTACATAAAATTGGGAGACATTGTTTTTGAAATTTCTCATAATACATTATTGAGCAGCCATTTGCCACGGGACACTTCCCCGATGCCAAGCTCCTTATTACTATAAACTATCTTCTTCTATGTTATTGGTTTTTCCAAAATGTTTAGATCATCTTTGGGTAACTTCTGGAGTTTAGCTGCCCATACATATATTAGCACTGACTCCCTTCTCCTTTTCCCCTTCTCTTTTTCCCCTTTAAGCTGCTTCCCTCCAGTTACCCTGTTTACTATAATAATTGCAAATTACCTTTGTTATTTCATATGCAGAATATACCAGCTCAGTCTTTACATTTTTCACTCTAGTATTTGGCAACTTGTTTTACCCCCCTGTATCCTTGCTAATACCTTGCCCAGTGTATTCCCTCATTGATACGATTATTTTGCAACATTGTTACATGCACACTGTGGGCCAGATTCTCAGAGGCGTTACGACGGAGTATCTCAGATACCCCGTCGTATCGCCTTTTTTTTTGGCTCGTATCTATGCGTGTGATGCTGAGCATCACTTTTGCATAGATACGCTTCTACATCCGACAAGCGTAATACAATTACACTTTCGGATCGTAGATGTAATGACAACTCCGGCCACTAGGTGGCCTTTACGTTGTTTTTTCATTTGCATATGCAAATGAAGTAGTACGCCGATTCTCTATCGCTTTTACGCCGCCCCGTCGTCGCCTACGTCGTTTTCGTCCGCGTAAGGTTACCCCAGCTTCTATGTGGAGTAACCTTACGAGGTCCCGTCGGATGCCGTCGTGTCCCGTCGGATGCCATGTTAAGTATGGCCTCGGGACCGCGTCGTGTTGTGCGTCGTTTACGTCGTTTGCGTACGTCGATTCTCAATGGGGCTGGCGTACGCTGCGATTACGTCGTTTACATTGAGAAAATGTGACGTCCTTTGGAGCATGCGCACTGGGCTTTTCCCCCGGCCGGCGCATGCGCAGTTCGTTCGACGCGGGGGCGCGCTTAATTTAAATACAAGCCGCCCCATTTGAATTGCGCGGGTTTACGCTGCGCGATTTACGCGACGTAAGCGAAACCTCGGGAGCAAGTGCATAGAGAATCAAGCACTTGCTCCAGCAAGCAGCGGCGGCGTAGTGTAACTGGCTTACGCTACGCCGCCGGAATTCTATGAGAATCTGGCCCTTTGTTTCTTGTTCCATACGTTTTTAAATTTCTCTCCCTTTCCCATCAGAGACCACAATAAATGAGTTTACTGACATTACCATCTTCCAATTGTATATTGTTTAAAAAAAAATGCTTTGTTGAATATGTCAATGCCCAGCTCCCGATGCCCTTTGACAACAGTTTACTATTAGCTTTGAAAATTGCCAGAATTATGTTTCAAAATGTGTCGCCCCCCTAGATGTTGTTGAAAACCTTTACATTTACTAAGTAAAGTGACTAGCCTTAGATACATAGGGATAAAACAAGTATTTCTACATAAATTGTACCTTATTATCTGCAGACATCCCTCTTTGCAGTCTTCTACAACATAGTTACATAATAGGTGAGGTTGAAAAAGACACAAGTCCATCAAGTCCAACCTATGTGTATGTCAGCATTACATTGTATATTCCTGTATGTTGTGGTCGTTCAGGTGCTTATCTAATATATTTTTTTAAACCATCGACGCTGAGATTCCACCTCCTCCCTAGCTCCCTTAGTGATGTCTTCTCACACACTCTCATTTGTACACTATTCTTGATATACAGGCATACCCCACCTCCTTTTTTACCTTCTCTTCCCCTGTGATAAAGGGTGTACCCCTGTGATAAAGGGTGTAGCCCTGAATGGTGGCCAGTCAATTATGAGAGCTGTTGAACCAGTTCTCTGAAAACCCACAAAATCCAAATCCTCCTCGTACAACAGTATGTCTAGTTCACCCATCTTGTCCGCCAGGCTCCTGGCATTGGTGAACGTGCCACCTAGTTTAGACTGGTCAAATAATTTTCCTCAGTAGCAGAAAGCGGGGATCTGATGTCACACACACTGTACAGCTACAGAACAGAGCTGAGTGTAATCTGAGAGCTGATTGGAGGAAAGTGACACCCCCTCACAGGCTGCTGTAAGCTGGGAGGCATCTCCTGGGAGGTTCTAGTGTCTGCTTAACCACTTTAGCCCCGGGCCTGTTTTTCAGATTCGGTGTTTACGAGACTAAAACATTTTTTTTTGCTATAAAATTACTTAAAACCCCCAAACATTATATATTTTTTTTTTTCTAACACTCTAGAGAATAAAATGGCAGTCATTGCAATACTTTTTGTTACACCGTATTTGCGCAGCGGTCTTACAAGCGCACTTTTTTTGGAAAAAATTCACTTTTTTAAATAAAAAAATAAGACAACAATAAATTTGGCCCAATTTTTTTACATATTGTGAAAGATAATGTTACGCCGAGTAAAATGATACCCAACATGTCACGCTTAAAAATTGCGCCCGCTCGTGGCATGGCGTCAAACTTTTACCCTTAAAAATCTCGATAGGCGATGTTTAAAAAATTCTACAGGTTGCATTTTTTGAGATACAGAGGAGGTCTAGGGCTAGAATTATTGCTCTCGCTCTAACGATCGCGGCGATACCTCACTTGTGTGGTTTGAACACCGTTTTCATATGCGGGCGCTACTCGCGTATGCGTTCGCTTCTGCGCGCGAGCTCGTCGGGACGGGGCGATTTAAAAAATTTTTTTTTTTGTTTTCGTATTTATTTGTATTAATTTTACCAATTTTTAACACTAAAATAATAAAAAAAAAAAAATTATCACTTTTATTCCTATTACAAGAAATGTAAACATCCCTTGTAATAGAAAAAAGCATGACAGGTCCTCTTAAATATGAGATCTGGGGTCAAAAAGAGATTTAGGCTAAAATGCAAAAAAAAAAAAAAAAATTTTAAATGTCATTTTTCAAATGACATTTAAAAAAAAATGTCTCTTTAAGACGCTGTTTGGAACTGACGTTTGACGTCACTTCCGCCCAGCAGAGCTACGGGGATGGACGAGGGAAATTTTTTCCCTCACTCGCATCCCCGCTGACCAGACGAGCGCACCCGATCGCCTCCGCCGCTACCGACGGCTCCGGTAAGCGGCGGAGAGCGCGGGAGCGCAGCGGGAGGGGGGGGGACGCTCGTCCGCTACCGATAACGGCGATCTTGCGGCGATTCCGCCGCGGAGACCGCCATTATCGTTTACCCGACCGCCCACAGAAGAGATGGATATCTCGGTTGTGGCAGCAGCTGCTGCTGTTACCGAGATATCCATCCTCAAAGTGCCGACGTATACCTGCGGTGGGCGGTCGGGAAGTGGTTAATGTATTAGAAGTGAGGCATGCAAAAAGCAGATGGAGGAAAGATCAAAGACAAACCAGACTCTGTACTTTGGATTTAGGTTAGTACACACTATAGTGAGCTGTGCTTTGTTCATTTTTCATGTCTTGGTCTCATGACCACTTTAACCACGTCAGCCCCGGAAGGATTTGACCAGGACATTATTTGTGATAATTCACTGCCTCGCTTTAACTGACAATTGCACGGTCATGCAAGGTTTTACACAAACAAAACTGATATCCTTCTTTTCCCCCAAATAGAGATTTCTTTGGTTGGTATTTGATCACCTCTATGGTTTTTATATTTTGTGCTCTAAACAAAAATGACTGTCAATTTTGAAAAAAATATATATATTTTTTCCTTTTTTCTATAGTAAATAGCCCTAAATGTCTTCATCAGTTTAGGCCAATATGTATTCTTCTACATATTTTTGGTAAAAAAATCGCAGTAAGCGTATATTGATTGGTTTGCACAAAAGTTATAGCATCTACAAAATAGGGGATATATTTATGGCAATTTTTTTTTACTAGTAATGGCAGCAATCAGCGTTTCTTAGCAAGACTGCGACATTGCAGACACTATTAACACTTTTTTGGGACGAGTGACATTTATACAGCGATCAGTGCTAAAAAAGCCACTGATTACCATATAAATGGCACTGGCAGGGAAGGGGTTAACCTCCCTGGCGGTATGATTCTTTCAGATTTTAGGTGCTGAAAGCGGTACCATTATTTGCAAGGAAATTTGACGTTTTATACTGTAGGCTTGTAATTCTTAGAAATAACTCACTTAAATCTATCCAAACAAGAGTCTAATAGGCATCCCGGGTATGATTTTTTTTTATTTTTTTTATTAAAATATATAATATAATAAATAATTATAAAAAATTATAACAAATAATAATATAATTATAGTAAAAATTATTCAATAGTGTAATCAAATCAAAATCACTGAAATTTGCTCAGTTGCAGAATTTTTGCTGTCATTATTTTTTTTTTATGACGAATTTCCCCACAAATCGCTATCGCTAAATTCTGCAAGTGATTCTGATTTATTATCGCTGTTTTTTAGCTGCTCTAAAATTTTTGCCATAAAGGGACACTTTTGGTTGCTATGGGCAATCTACAGTTTGCAGGGAGAAAGAAACAGTTTTTTATTATATAAAAGGACATGTAGTGCACAGGGCAGACCACTAGGGACATGGGGGGTGTGTATTTTTTACATACAGTACTGTAATCTATAAGATTACAGTATACTGTATGTATAGTGTTTGTTTACATTTTTGAATTTGGCGCCGTTCTCCGTCCCTGTGCGTCGTAACGTCGCAGGGAACGGAGCTCGGCTGCACACGGGGACGATGTGTGAATCGAGCGAGCACCCACTCGCTCACACAGCGCGGATGCATCGCTGGATCCACGGAGAAGGTAGGTAAACAGTCTCTGTGGATGCTGCGAGGCGAGCCCGAGTGTGACTCGGGGTGACCGATCGTAGCACAGAAATCTAACCCCGAGTCAGACTCGGGAACACCACCAGGGAGGTTAACACTAGGGGGCGATCTAAGGGTTAAGTGTTCCCTAGGGAGATGTCTCTAACTGTAAGGGGAGTGGACTTACAGTGAGTAGAGGGAGATAGCTGTTCCTGATGACTAGGAAGAGTAGATCTCTCTCTCCTCCCCTGTCAGAATGGGGATCTGTTTATTTACATTGACAGATCCCGTTCTGACACTCTGTGGAGCAATCGTGAGTGGCCAGCGGAGATCACGGCCGCCGGATGAATGCGTCACCGCGAGGCCTACTATTGTGCTTAAAGCAGCCAATGTATAGCTATGGCGATATGCGCAGCCGAGCCAACCTGCCACAGTTTAACGATGGCAGCTGGTCGGTAAGCGGTTAAATTGAGTTTGTGGATACATTCAGGATTTGTGCATTTCAAACAACATTTGGCAAACCCTCAGCGAATCAGAACTGGGCAGATTCATGCATCACTCTTACATAATAATACATTACACATTTATGTTGGTTTTCCACAGTTTTTTTTTCCAAGGTATTAGAAAACTAGTATGATCAAGTAAAGGACTTGCTTCAAATCTTCTATTATGTTCCCGAAGTTGCGCAGATTGTTATTGATTTAAGAACACCTTAAAGACAAATGAACTGAAGGTACTTGTGCTGTTGTAATAAAAGCTTATTTACACTGTTAACTTTGTAGTCTCCAGAAATAGTAACTCAGTAGTAATTCCATTTTATTTTATATTGGTTCAGATACCATGCATTTCAAGTACACTGCAGATTCTACTCACTTGGGTTATTTGCAAGATATGTCCAAATTACAAATAAAGAAAAAGCATCTGGGTAATTCATCATAGGTCTACAAACCCTGCAATACAATTATCTAAATTACCAGTGAACATTGTAAGTGCTCCTTGTAGCTAATCATTCAGCCCTCAATGAATTGCTTTACTGCTAGTATACTTTGCAGTAATTCCAGTCTAGCCGTCAGAAAATGAACTGTATATCAAGGAAGTGTAACCATTTCCCCCCCCAGATTTGGTTAACTTCCATTCATCTGGTACATCCTTTTTGCCTTTCAAGAGATTTTTCTTAATCTTGTGCTAGGATGTAATAAAATAAAAAACATTATGCAGTTATTGATTTTTGCAGAACATGCCTCTGTGGTATCTATCTTTACAAAGTGATGGTTGTCATATATAGTAGCAATGCCATAACATGATTTATTTACTAAAGACATATGAAGTATTCACTCAGTTGCACTGAGCTTAGTAAATGTGATGTTCTGATATTTTTCCTTGCACATGATTGGATGATGGAAGTCAGCAGAACTTAACCTCATTCACTAAGCTCTGGGGAAAATTACCTTGCAAATGGATAGCCTGTTTACTTTTAGTAAATCAACCCCACTGGCTTTAACCTGTCCGCTTCTGCATTTTGATCTGTCAAGTTTTAAATTGCTGGTCATACAGTGGGGAAAATAATTATTAGATGCCCTGTAGATTTTGCCCACTTACAAAGAAAGGAAGGGTCTGCAATTTTAATCACTTCTGAACCGCGGACAAGGAGGCCCAACTTTGTGAAACAACGTACCTGCGATTGTTCCCCAGAGAGGCAGAATGCCGATCTGCAATTGAAAACAAGGCAGATCGCTGCTCTGACAGGGGAGAACATAAAGCTCTTGTGTTTCTGCTAAGCAGGAACAGTGGAACTCTGTGTTTTCCCAGTCAGAGCAATCCCCAAACAGTAAGCACCCCCTAGGGACACACTTAACCCCTTGGTCACCTCTGGCGTTAATCCCTTCCCTGCCAGTGTCATTAATACAGTAACAGTGCATATTTTTCGCACCGATCACTGTATTAGTGTCACTGGTCCCCAAAATGTGTCAAAAGTGTCAGTTAGGTGTCAGATCTGATGTGATATAATGATGTGCTAAAATCAACCCTATATGCTGTACTGTGATACAAAGTGAATAATAAGAACCTAAATAGGTAATAAACTGTAACAAGCCAAATAAATACATAAAAACGTGCCAATGTGATGTAGGCAACAATATGCAAATCATAGTCCATACATCTGAACTAGGTAGGAAGTGATGGTAATCTTCTGTGATACTGAAATCCTTTCACCCTGCTTCACCCGACCAATTGCATACGACACTTCCTTAATCAAAACGACGGCTCATATGGAAGAAATAAATAACAAAACAAGACCTCATTGTGCAATATGAAGCGAGAAATAGAGAAATAAACACAACAGCGATACGATCGCACTCACAAATCCTCTGAATAAAACAGACGCGCAGCCTCGCTCAGTGTAGCGATCTCCTCATATGGTGTATGACACCTACGATTGCGGCACTTGGCTCCTCCCCCTACTTGTAACGTCACACATCACGTGACTTAATCATAGGTAGCGTGATCGAAGGTGTCGTACACCGTATGAGGAGATTGCTACACTGAGCAAGGCTGCAGGGGACATTTTTGGACATTCAGCTGAGAAGATTTCTAAGCCCAGTGCGTATATACCAGGGCTTAGAACCAGAGATTACCATGGTTTAAGTCAGCGGGACCAGGGGGAGGAGGAGGGGGCCTGTGTAAGTTCACCTTACAGAGTTTTCTGTAAAGGTGAAATTACCCTTTACAGATTAAGAGAAGATCTGTAAAAAAGAGTAGACCAATATCCCTCCTGAGATTTGTACAAGCCTGGTCACTAACTACAAAAAGCGTCTTACTACTGTGCTTACCAACAAGGGTTTCTCCACCAACTAAAAAGCAAAAAGGGAGTCGCGCTAAATAATTGAAAGATTGTGTCTCATCAGAAGCACAAAAAACAGTGATTGCTCATATGATCAGTGGTAAACACTCCAATAAGTGAAAACAGTGTGTGATATAGATGAAAATCCAAACATAAATTTAAATGAACCACCGGTATCTAACATGCAGTGAAGCATATAGATAACTGAACAAAGTCCAAAACGTCAGAAATAAACAAAATAGATTCTCATAAGGTGTAGCTTGACAAGACGGTGCAGTAGTTGAGATGAATACAGAGAACCTCCACCAACGCAAAACACTAACCCTTACCAGAGCCACTGATCTCCAAGAGATCAGAAAAAGCAGGGAACGAATCAACAGCAAAACACCATGGATGTCCTCGATAGTATGTGGAGCCCTCAGAGATCACCATTCATGTATCGTTGGCATATGGAGACAAGGGCGACTCACATAGCGTAAAACCATAACATTTATTAAATAAAAAAACAGATGTGCACTTACATAGTAAGATGAATCAACAGCATTAAAATCAAAAAGCCGGCCGGCTATTAGAACGTGTGCCCGTCTCTTCCGGGTCCTCTACACGTGATGCAGTGACGTCAGGATGCCGCCTCCCAACGTTTCGTCACTAATGGGACTTGATCACGGGATGAGGAAACGTTCTGCATCACCACATATGAACGTGAAAGGGACGTGTCAGACCCGAAAGTGAGTCTCCATCGGCCACACACACCATATTTGTAAAGGGAAAACAATAAAAAAAGATGGGGAATAATAATAAAAAAACGAGGAGCAATTAGGAACCACGTCGATCCAATACTGAATAGGTTCACATATGAATCGTGCAGTGACCAAATTATTAAATCCCGAACATAATAAAAGGAATGGGATCACATCCTTGTCAGGGATGGGCAGAATGTTAGTAACAGGGGTACTAGCAAAAAAAACATCCCAAAGGGATGTTAAAACGAAAATTAATAAGGTGTAAATATCTAGAGAGGAACCAAATCCTCATCATAAAATAGGATGGTAGAGCTTATTAAATTAATAAATGCAGTGCCAACACGGCCAAATGAGACTCAACCCAGGTTACCACATCATACATAAAAAATAATACATTGAGGTAATTATAAAGTGTCACTAGCATTAACCCATTCATGAAATGCATTTAGGAGGGGAAGGGGAACCCCTATAGGTGATGAGATAAAATACCTATGAATTGTCTATGAAGAAGTTCACATCAACCTCTATATTGAGGCCATAAGGTTCATAGCATTTAAGCCTATGCACCCAGGCCATCTCTGATCTCGAGATGCTTCTAACTAGATCACTCCCTCTCCAGTGGGCATTGTATTTGTCTATACCCAGAAACACAGTCCCTGTGGGATCTTTATTATGGGCAATTGAATAATGCTTGGACACAGAGTGGTTGGGAAAGCCACTATAGATATTCTCAATGTGTTCATTCAGACGCACTTGGAGGGGACGTTTAGTCCTGCCCACATATTGTAAGCCGCATAGGCATTGGAGCATGTAGACTACTTCTGCAGTAGAGCAGGTGATAAAAGATTGAATTTTGAAATTTCCAGAAGTACAGCTGGAACTGAAGGTGGTGTTTTTTTTAGTCCTACAACTGTTCAGTGAACACACTTGACATCGACCACAGTTAAAAAATCCTACAAGTTCAGAAAGGAACATTGATAGTATTTTAGGAGGGTTCAAGACATTAGGTGCCAATCTGTCTTTTAATGAGGGTGTTCCTCTGAACTCCACCTGGGGTTTGTCGGGCAACAACCCGTCCAGTACTTTATCACTTTTGAGAATATGCCAGTGTTTGGCCATAATGTGCTTTACATTAGCGTGTTGACACGAGTAGTCAGTGACAAAGGGACTTTTGAAATTATCCTTAGTATTTAATTTAGGTTTCTCCCTGAGTAAAAGACCCCTATTGGTACTGGTAACTGAATCTAAAGTTTCCGACAAAAATTTACGGCAGTAGCCCTTTTCAGCAAAACGTTCGGTCAGAACGTGCGCCTGTTCAAAAAAAGTATTTTGTTCACTACAATTTCTTTTAAGACAGAGGTACTGGCCCTTAGGTACAGCCTTAAGCCACGAAGCACGGTGACAGCTATCCTTCGGGATGAAGGAATTCCTGTCAGTGGCTTTGAAGTGGGTTGATGTATAAAACTGCTCCTTTTCAACACAAATTACCAAATCTAGGAAGTTGATTTTCTCTTTGCTGGCTTTATAACTGAGAACTATCCACCTGTCATTAGTGTTCAAAAATTTCATAAATTGGGACAGGTCCTCTTCAGGACCATCCCACAGGAGGAGAATGTCGTCGATGTACCTGGCCCACAGGAGCACCTGAGGCCTTGAGGCAACATCGACGACATCCTCCTCCCACTTGGCCATGAAGAGATTCGCTAGACTGGGGGCGTATTTAGCCCCCATGGTAACTCCTCGGTCTTGCCTGTAGTAATGGCCATCATGCCAGAAAAAGTTGTGAGAAGCCGCATATTCCAACAATATCATAATAAAGGAGATTTGTTTGTCAACCAAACCTGAATCCCTTTTAAGAAAAAAGGAAACAGCTTCCAAACCCAACTTGTGGGGAATAATGGTGTACAGGGATGTGACGTCCGCAGTTACCAACCACAAGTTGGGGGGAGGTTTAAGTCCAGAAAGCAAGTTAATAACATGTCTAGTGTCCTTGACATAAGATGGCATACTTTTCACCAATGGTTGCAAAAAGGAATCGATATATTTGCCCACCCGGGACGTGACAGAATTAATCCCACTGACTATGGGACGTCCCGGGGGGCAAACCAGACTCTTATGCACCTTAGGGAGGTAATACATGAAGGGGACTCTGGGAGATTTAGGAACCAAAAAGGCCTTTTCTTTCGAATTTAGGATATTGAAACAAAATCCTTTATCCACAATTAGCATCAAAGATTTCTTATATTTATCTCCAGGGTTAAGAGCAAGAGGAGTGTAAGTATCCCTGTCACCAAGGATGTGCTGCATCTCCTGCAAGTAATCCTCTTTATTTAAAACCACAATCCCCCCCCCCTTATCAGCAGGGCGAATCACAAAGTTTTTGTCAGCACATAGAGACTCAATGCCTTCCTCAATAATTTGTTTGCACCAAACTTTTTTGACATTCAGGGCATCCAAATCTTTAAGAGTTAAATCTCTAAATACCCTTAATGAGGCAGGCAAGTGGCCTGGAGGATTGTATTTTGAAGCATTAGCTAACCCTGAATGCACATAATTAAACAATGTGGTCTTTGAAGGGTTAAAAGGATTGGCGGACATGTAACGCTGGATGTTAAGTTTCCGGACATATTTATGAATGTCCATGTAAGTTTTAAATTTGTTGATATTTTTGGGTGGGGCGTATTTCAAACCCCTGTCTAAGACAGTCAGCTCAGCTTTCGTTAATACATGAGTGCTGAGATTAAATATGCCGGTACAAGTTATGTCTTTGTCCTTTTTGGACTTAACACGTCTCCCCCTCTGACTCCTCTTTTAGTTCGGCCAATCTTTTGACTCCTTATCCTGTCCGGGGAAAACCCTAATTAGGTTGGACATAATTGGCGACTGGTTTATGCCACTCACAGTTCCATAGCCAAATTCGTACGGTCCTGTATTGCGAACCTGGCCATTGTTGGGCAAAGGGAGTGGACAAAAGCTGTCTCAGTCAGGGTTGCAGAAATTCCCTAAAGGGAGAAAACTATTGTGTGTTAACACATTGTAGTCAGGTTTAAAATCCCCTGTGTAATGAACCACATCTGCATCTCTATGATTTTGGGCTGGGTTGAAATTGGGTCTTTGATTGTAAAAATTACCACCAGTGACACCATGCTGATTTGGTTGACCACCAATGTAATTAAGTGGGTAGGGAGGGAGAGACCCCCCATAACCCCCTCGACCTTGAGCTGTAGATGGACCCCAGCCCCCCATAAATATCCTATATTCGAAAGAAAAGGCCTTTTTGGTTCCTAAATCTCCCAGAGTCCCCATCATGTATTACCTCCCTAAGGTGCATAAGAGTCTGGTTTGCCCCCCGGGATGTCCCATCGTCAGTGGGATTGATTTTGTCACGTCCCAGGTGGGCAAATATATTGATTTATTTTTGCAACCATTGGTGAAAAGAATGCCATCTTATGTCAAGGACACTAGACATGTTATTAACTTGCTTTCTGGACTTAAACCTCCCCCAACTTGTGGTTGGTAACTGTGGACGTCACATCCCTGTACACCATTATTACCCCCTAAGGGCCAGTACCTCCATCTTAAAAGAAATTGTAGTGAACAAAATACTTTTTTTGAACAGGCGCACGTTCTGAACGTTTTGCTGAAAAGGGCTACTGCCGTAAATTTTTGTCGGAAACTTTAGATTAAGTTACCAGTATCCATAGGGATCTTTTACTCAGGGAGAAACCTAAATTAAATACTAAGGACAATTTCAAAAGTCCCTTTGTCACTGACTACTCGTGTCAACACGCTAATGTAAAGCACATTATGGCCAAACACTGGCATATTCTCAAAAGTGATAAAGTACTGGATGGGTTGTTGCCCGACAAACCCCAGGTGGTGTTCAGAGGAACACCCTCATTAAAAGACAGATTGGCACCTAATGTTTTGAACCCTCCTAAAATACTATCAATGTTCCTTTCTGGACTTGTAGGATTTTTTAAGCGTGGTCGATGTCAAGTGTGTTCACTGAACAGTTGTAGGACTAAAAAAAAACAGCACCTTCAGTTCCAGCTGTACTTCTAGAAATTTCAAAATTCAATCTTTTACCTGCTCTACTGCAGGAGTAGTCTACCTGCTCCAATGCCCATGCGGCTTACAATATGTGGGCAGGACTAAACGTCCCCTCCAAGTGCGTCTGAATGAACACATTGCGAATATCTATAGTGGCTTTCCCAACCACTCTCTGCCCAAGCATTATTCAATTGCCCATAATAAAGATCCCACAGGGACTTTGTTTTTGGGTATAGACAAATACAATGCCCACTGGAAAAGGAGTGATCTAGTTAGAAGCATCTCGAGATCAGAGATGGCCTGGGTGCATAGGCTTAAATGCTATGAACCTTATGGCCTCAATATAGAGGTTGATGTGAACTGCTTCATAGACAATTCATAGGTATTTTATTTCATCACCTATAGGGGTTCCCCTTCCCCTCCTAAATGCATTTTATGAATGGGTTAATGCTAGTGACACTTTATAATTACCTCAATGTAATATTTTTTTATGTATGATGTGGTAACCTGGGATGAGTCTCATTCGGCCGTGTTGGCACTGCATTTATTAATTTAATAAGCTCTACCATCCTATTTTATGACTAAGATTTGGTTCCTCTCTAGATATTTACACCTTATTAATTTTTGTTTTAACATCCACGGTCTCTTTGGGATGTTTTTTTTGCTAGTACCCCTGTTACTAACATTCTGCCCATCCCTGACAAGGATGTGATCCCATTCCTTTTATTATGTTCGGGATTTAATAATTTGGTCACTGCACGATTCATATGTGAACCTATTCAGTATTGGATGAACGTGGTTCCTAATTGCTCCTCGTTTTTTTATTATTATTCACCATCTTTATTTATTGTTTTCCCTTTACCAATATGGCGTGTGTGCGGCCGATGGAGACTCACTTTCAGGTCTGACACGCCCCCTTTACGTTCATATGCGGTGACGCAGAGCGCTTCCTCATCCCGTGATAAAGTCCCATTAGTGACGAAACGTTGGGAGGCGGCGTTCTGACGTCACCGCATCACGTGTAGAGGACTCGGAAGAGACGGGCACACGTTCTGATAGCCGGCTGGCTTTTTGATTTTAATGCTGTTGATTTATCTAACTATGTAAGTGCACATCTGTTTTTTTATTTAATACATTTTATGGTTTTACGCTATGTGAGTCTCCCTTGTCTCCATATGCCAACAATTCATGAATGGTGATCTCTGAGGACTCCACATACTATCAAGGACATCCATGGTGTTTTGCTGTTGATTCGTTCCCTGCTTTTTCTGATCTCTTGGAGATCAGTGGCTCTGGTAAGGGTCAGTGTTTTGCGTTGGTGGAAGTTCTCTGTATTCATCTCAACTACTGCACCGTCTTGTCAAGCTACACCTTATGAGAATCTATTTTGTTTATTTCTCACGTTTTGGACTTTGTTCAGTTATCTATATGCTTCACTGCATATGTTAAATACCGGTGGTTCATTTAAATTTATGTTTGGATTTTCATCTATATCGCACACTGCTTTCACTTATTGGAGTGTTTACCACTGATCATATGAGCAATCACTGTTTTTTTGTGCTTCTGATGAGACACAATCTTTCAATTATTTAGCGCGACTCCCTTTTTGCTTTTTATGTATTTTATGTTGTATAACATTTTTGAGTTGCAGCTTGTTTTCACATTTTGATTATTGTATGGTATGCGCATTATTTCACTTTTCTTTACTTTTTCTCCACCAACTACTAAGTCATGTTTTGCTTGGGGATCAAATACTTACTTTACTTCCTGAACTGTGACTTAATTTATAGCATTTGTATCAAGTGTTTTTTCGGATTTTTGGTTGATATTCTGTCTCTATCATTTAAAATACACCTATGATAAAACATTATAGACCCTTAATTTCTTTGTAAGTGGGTAAACTTACAAACACTGCAGGGGATCAAATAATTATTTCCTCCACTGTATTTTTGCAAGTGTATGTATTATCATAGAGATTTAATTTAAAGATAGTTTTTTATAAAATATAAAAAATGTGTACTCCCAAAATAATACAAATAATTTATATCAGTGAATATATCACTTTATATCAGTGAATCTATCCCACATACCCTTCAGCACCAGGTAAATGATTTAAGAGGTGAGCACTATATTCTCCCCTTCCAAAGAAAGTTATACAGCTTATGTAGGAATTTAGTATTCATGTGTAATGTACATGCACCCTAGGTCAGATGAGTTATGACCCCTTTACATAGAGTTAAAAAAAAGACACAAATCTCATTTTAAAACCTCATCATTTGAAGTACAACGTGTACCCAATGTCACAGTTTAAATAAAAATAAATTATAAAAAGGTAATACAAAATTATCTTAATCCATTCTGTATTAGAGTTAGAAAGTGCAAATAGCTGTAGCATTGCTAGGGGATGGCTTTCAGGGACTATGGGGCTGATTTACTAATGACTCTGCGCTGCGCCGCTACATGCCTTAATAGGTGCGCTGGATGAAGCCCTAATTAGGCGCATGAACCGGCGGCAGCAGCAGCGCGATGTGATTGATAAGTAAAGCCGCCGCCGAACTCCCTGTATAAGTCTATGGGGGAAATCTTAATTGTGAATTTTAAAGGCTAATCTGCAAGTTTTGTCCTAAAAAGTGTTTGGGGACCTCAGTCCTGCCCCAGGGGACACGTACCAATGCTTTCTTTTTTTTTTTAAACGGCCGTTTTTTCGGGAGCAGTGATTTTAATAATGCTAAAAGTGCAATAATAAAAGTGTAATTTTTCTTTAAATTTCGTACTATGGGGGGCTCTAATGTCAGCAGGTGAAAAAGCGCATGTTTCCCGTGGTTAGAACTGTCTCTGCACAAAATGTCATTTTTCAAAGTAAAAAAGCCATTTAAAACTGACTCGCGGCTATAATGAATTGTCGGCTCCCGGCAATTGCAGGAGAATTCATTCATTAAAAAAAGGGAAAAAAAAGCGTGGGGGTCCCCCCAAATTCAATAACCAGACCCTTTAGGTCTGGTATGGATATTAAGGGGAACCCCGCCGTCAATTTAAAAAAAAAATGACGTGGGGTTCCCCCCAAATATCCATAACCAGACCCTTCGGGTCTGGTGTGGAATTTAAGGGAAACTCCACCCCAAATTAAAAAAAAAATGGCGTGGAGTCCCCCCTAAAATCCACACCAGACCCCTTATCCGAGCACGTTGACCTGGCCGGCCGCAGAAAAGAGGGGGGGACAGAGCGCGGCCCCCCCCTCTCCTGAACCGCACCAGGCCACATGCCCTCAACATTGGGAGGGTGTTTTGGGGTGCCCCCAAAACACCTTGTCCCCATGTTGATGAGGACAAGGGTCTCTTCCCCACAACCCTTGCCCGGTGGTTGTGGGGGTCTGCGGGCAGGAGGCTTATCGAAATCTGGAAGACCCCTTTAACAAAGGGGCCCCCCAGATCCCGGCCCCCCCCCTGTGTGAAATGGTAATGGGGTACCTTGTACCTCTACCATTTCACGAGAAATAAAAATGTAAAGGGTTAAAAACGACAAGAGCCGGTTTTTGACAAGTCCTTTATTATCTTCTTTCTTCTTTCCTTCGGGTTTCTTCTTCCTCCTTCTTCTTCTTCCTCTGCTTCTGTCTTGGGTCTTCTATTCCCGCATCTTGCCCGGCGTGTTCTTCCATCTTCTTCTCCTTCCGCTGTCCTTCTCGTCCGCATCTTCTTCTCCTTCTTCTTCTTCGCCGGAGCGGCCGCTTCCAATTGAAATCCCCGCTGTCTGCCGGACCACGCCCCCCCCTCTGACGCCACGGGCAAGCTCTTAGGAGTGTGCTGCAAGTGCGTCAGAGGGGGGCGTGGTCACAAGTGAGAGGGCGGGCAATTCAATTTGAAGCTCGTGCGCGGCTTTTTCTTTGCCAGAGTCGCCGCTTCCAATTGAATTGCCCGCTTTCTGGAACATGTGACCACGCCCCCCTCTGACGCACAGGCACCACACGGGGACTTTCCTAAGAGCTTGCCTGTGGCGTCAGAGGGGGGGCGTGGTCCGGCAGACAGCGGGGATTTCAATTGGAAGCGGCCGCTCCGGCGAAGAAGAAGAAGGAGAAGAAGATGCGGACGAGAAGGACAGCGGAAGGAGATGGAAGAACACGCCGGGCAAGATGCGGGAATAGAAGACCCAAGACAGAAGCAGAGGAAGAAGAAGATGGAGGAAGAAGAAACCCGAAGGAAAGAAGAAAGAAGATAATAAAGGACTTGTCAAAAACCGGCTCTTGTCGTTTTTAACCCTTTACATTTTTTTTACTCGTGAAATGGTAGAGGTACAAGGTACCCCATTACCATTTCACACAGGGGGGGGCCGGGATCTGGGGGGCCCCTTTGTTAAAGGGGTCTTCCAGATTTCGATAAGCCTCCCGCCCGCAGACCCCCACAACCACCGGGCAAGGGTTGTGGGGAAGAGACCCTTGTCCTCATCAACATGGGGACAAGGTGTTTTGGGGGGCACCCCAAAACACCCTCCCAATGTTGAGGGCATGTGGCCTGGTGCGGTTCAGGAGAGGGGGGGGGCCGCGCTCTGTCCCCCCCTCTTTTCTGCGGCCGGCCAGGTCAACGTGCTCGGATAAGGGGTCTGGTGTGGATTTTAGGGGGGACTCCACGCCATTTTTTTTTTTAATTTGGAGTGGAGTTCCCCTTAAATTCCACACCAGACCTGAAGGGTCTGGTTATGGATATTTGGGGGGAACCCCACGTCAATTTTTTTTTTAATTGACGGTGGGGTTCCCCTTAATATCCATACCAGACCTAAAGGGTCTGGTTATTGAATTTGGGGGGACCCCCACGCTTTTTTTTTCCTTTTTTTAATGAATGAATTCTCCTGCAATTGCCGGGAGCCGACAATTCATTATTGCCGCGAGTCCGTTTTAAATGGCTTTTTTATTTATTTTTTCAGAATGTCATTTTGTGCAAAGACATATTTCTAACCACAGGAAAAGTGCGCTTTATTCACCTGCTGACATTCCCCCCCCCCCCATGGTACGAATTTTAAAATAATTATTCAAATGACGTGGGGGTCCCCCCAAATTCCATTACAGGCCCTTCAGGTCTGATATGGATATTAAGGGGAACCCCGCCGTCAATTAAAAAAAAAATGACGTGGGGTTCCCCCCAAATATCCATAACCAGACCCTTCGGGTCTGGTGTGGAATTTAAGGGGAACTCCACCCCAAATTAAAAAAAATATGGCGTGGAGTCCCCCCTAAAATCCACACCAGACCCCTTATCCGAGCACGTTGACCTGGCCGGCCGCAGAAAAGAGGGGGGGACAGAGCGCGGCCCCCCCCCTCTCCTGAACCGCACCAGGCCACATGCCCTCAACATTGGGAGGGTGTTTTGGGGTGCCCCCCAAAACACCTTGTCCCCATGTTGATGAGGACAAGGGTCTCTTCCCCACAACCCTTGCCCGGTGGTTGTGGGGGTCTGCGGGCGGGAGGCTTATCGAAATCTGGAAGACCCCTTTAACAAAGGGGCCCCCCAGATCCCGGCCCCCCCCCTGTGTGAAATGGTAATGGGGTACCTTGTACCTCTACCATTTCACGAGTAAAAAAAATGTAAAGGGTTAAAAACGACAAGAGCTGGTTTTTGACAAGTCCTTTATTATCTTCTTTCTTCTTTCCTTCGGGTTTCTTCTTCCTCCATCTTCTTCTTCCTCTGCTTCTGTCTTGGGTCTTCTATTCCCGCATCTTGCCCGGCGTGTTCTTCCATCTCCTTCCGCTGTCCTTCTCGTCCGCATCTTCTTCTCCTTCTTCTTCTTCGCCGGAGCGGCCGCTTCCAATTGAAATCCCCGCTGTCTGCCGGACCACGCCCCCCCTCTGACGCCACGGGCAAGCTCTTAGGAAAGTCCCCGTGTGGTGCCTGTGCGTCAGAGGGGGGCGTGGTCACATGTTCCAGAAAGCGGGCAATTCAATTGGAAGCGGCGACTCTGGCAAAGAAAAAGCCGCGCACAAGCTTCAAATTGAATTGCCCGCCCTCTGACATGTGACCACGCCCCCCTCTGACGCACTGGCAGCACACTCCTAAGAGCTTGCCCGTGGCGTCAGAGGGGGGGCGTGGTCCGGCAGACAGCGGGGATTTCAATTGGAAGTGGCGCCTCCGGCGAAGAAGAAGAAGGAGAAGAAGATGCGGACGAGAAGGACAGCGGAAGAAGATGGAAGAACACGCCGGGCAAGATGCGGGAATAGAAGACCCAAGACAGAAGCAGAGGAAGAAGAAGAAGGAGGAAGAAGAAACCCGAAGGAAAGAAGAAAGAAGATAATAAAGGACTTGTCAAAAACCGGCTCTTGTCGTTTTTAACCCTTTACATTTTTTTTACTCGTGAAATGGTAGAGGTACAAGGTACCCCATTACCATTTCACACAGGGGGGGGGCCGGGATCTGGGGGGCCCCTTTGTTAAAGGGGTCTTCCAGATTTCGATAAGCCTCCTGCCCGCAGACCCCCACAACCACCGGGCAAGGGTTGTGGGGAAGAGACCCTTGTCCTCATCAACATGGGGACAAGGTGTTTTGGGGGGCACCCCAAAGCACCCTCCCAATGTTGAGGGCATGTGGCCTGGTGTGGTTCAGGAGAGGGGGGGGGGGGCGCGCTCTGTCCCCCCCTCTTTTCTGCGGCCGGCCAGGTCAACGTGCTCGGATAAGGGGTCTGGTGTGGATTTTAGGGGGGACTCCACGCCATTTTTTTTTAATTTGGGGTGGAGTTCCCCTTAAATTCCACACCAGACCCGAAGGGTCTGGTTATGGATATTTGGGGGGAACCCCACGTCATTTTTTTTTAAAATTGATGGCGGGGTTCCCCTTAATATCCATACCAGACCTAAAGGGTCTGGTTATTGAATTTGGGGGGACCCCCACGCTTTTTTATTGGTGTTTTTAATGAATGAATTCTCCTGCAATTGCCGGGAGCTGACAATTCATTATTGCCGCGAGTCAGTTTTAAATGGCTTTTTTCATTCAGAATGTCATTTTTCACATGCTGACATTACACCCAGGGCCGCCATCAGGGGGGTACAGGCAGTACACCTGCAGGGCCGCCATTAGGGGGGTACAGGCATTACACCGCCCGGGGGTCCCCAGGGGCCCGGATGGGAACCACTCTAAAACAAAAAAAACATTTTTTTTTATTTTTATTTTTTTAAGGGCTCCGAAGGTCCCCAGGGGCCCGGAGGCCACTAAGGGCCCCAGATGGCAAGCCCTTTTTTTTAAATAAAATATATATATATTTAAAAAAATATATATATTTTTTTTATATATTTTTTTTTTTTTTTTTTATGAAAGGGCCCAGAGGTCCCCAGGGCCCTGGAAGGCAACCCCCTTGTTTTTTTAATTTTTATCGATAAATGTTATATTTAAAAAATATATATATATGTATTTTCTCTCTTTTTTATTTTTATTTTATAAAGAGCACAGAGGTCCCCAGGGCCCCGGATGGCTACCCCCCTTTTTTATATATATTTTTCTTTATTTCTTATTTCTGTAAAAAATTTTGTAAAGGGCCCCCCCGCTCCTCAATTTGCGGCACCACCCCCCCCCCGCTTCTCAATTTCATGCGGCAGCACACCCCCCCCCCCCCCCCCGGTTCTCTGCTCCAGGGGGCCCATGCCTGAAGCTGTGTAAGGGGCCCCAAAATTCATGATGGCGGCCCTGTACACCTGTAAGGGGCTCGGGGGTCCGGAGGTGCCCAGATGCCTGGAGGCCCCCCAGCGCCCCAGATGGTAACCCCCCTCTTTTTTTTTTTGTATATATATTTGTTAGTTGGTTTTTGTAGGATTTTTTATTAAAGGGCCAATTTTTGGAATTTAATATTTTTTAGCAGTCTGGAGGTCCCCAGGGGCCCAGAGGCCCCCAGGGCCCCGGGTGGCAACCCCCCATATTTTTTGTTATTAAAGGGCCAATGTTTTGTTTTAGGGGTCTGGAGGTCCCCAGTGGCCCGGAGATCCCCAGGGCTCCAGATGACAACCCCCCACCTTTAAAAAAAAAAAAAAAAAAAAAATTATATATTTTTTGGTTATTTTTTTAACATATATATATATAATATAATTATGAAAGCTCCCAGAGGGCCCCAGATGACAACCTTTTTGCTTCTAAAAATGTTATAAACATTTTCCCCAGGTTTGTTATTTTTTACTTTAATTTCTTTTTTAAAGTGTATTTTGTGCGTGAAGTCGAGAGAGAGGAGCTGGACTTGCAATCGCCATCCTTCTCCATGCCCCCGGTGGCAATGGTGGGTGTGAGGGGGGCCTCCCACTCACCCCACCTGCTACACTTGGGAGCCCGATGGGACAGAGGGACTCCCCCTATGAGGGAGTGTAGCCCACCCAGCCAGCGCTGTAGGTCCTTCGCCTCCCTTTATTTTAGGAGACCTCATGGCCAAAGTGTGTGCAAGTGTGGTGTTTTTTTTTTGGGGGGGGGGGTGGGCGTACTAAGCACAGGCGTACCTTGCATAGCACACCCACCGGGAGCCGGGCTGACACCACCAAACTCAATTCACATGTAGCCGAGACCGGGATCCGAACCCTTGGCTGCAGAGGTGAACGGCTTGTCAGCGCAGTGCCATTCACGTTGAGCCACCGCAGCTCCCACCCCATGTTATTTTTTTTTTAGATTTTTGGTAGTTATTTTTTATTAAAGGGCCCAGAGCTCCCAAGGCAACCCCCTTTTTTATTATTTTATATATATAGATATATATATATAGATATTGTAATTTATTTTTCATTAAAGAGCCCAGAGGTTTATTTTTATTAAAGGGCCCAGTGGTCCCCAGGGCCCCCGGATGGCTACCACCCTTTTTAATATATATTTTTCTATATGTATTTTTTAGTAAAGGAACCCCCCGCTTATCAAATTGCGGCAGCCCCCCCCCTTCTTAATATCAGGCGGCACCCCCCCCCCCTATTCTCTGCTCCAGGGGGCCCATGCCTGAAGCTGTGTAAGGGGCCCCATAATTCCTGATGGCGGCCCTAATTGCCTCCCCCCCCCATGGTACGAAATTTCAAGGAATTTTTCACTTTTATTGTTGCACTTTAACCACTTCCATACCGCGCCTATTCTGGCACTTCTCTCCTTCATGTAACAATTATATTTTCTTCCTTGAAACTTACTCAGGACCCCCAAACATTATATATATTTTATTAACAAACACCCTAGGGAATAAAGTGGCGGCCATTTTTTCGGACACATTTCCAACAGTATTTGTGCCAAAAATTTGCTTTAAAAAAAAAAACCTGTTTCATGAATGACAAAATAAGAAAGCAGTAAAGCTAGCCCAATTTTTAGGGATAAGGTGAAAGATGATGTTACACCGAGTAAATAGATACCTAACTTGTCACGCTTTCATATTGCGCACACTCATGGAATGGCGCTAAACTTCGTTATTAAAAATCTCCATAGGCAACGCTTGACTTTTTTTCTCAGGTTACCACTTTTGAGTTACAGAGGAGGTCTAGTGCTAAAATGATTGCTCTCACTCTAACGCACGCTATGATACCTCACATGTGGGGTTTGAAGGATGTTTACATATGTGGGTGGGACTTGCATGCGTGTTCGCTTCTGAGTGCGAGCTACTAGGGACACGAGCATTTAAATTCCTTTTTTATTTTATTTTTTAACTTAATATTTTAATTTTTGCACTTGTTTGTCCCTTTTTTTGTATTATTTTTCACTTTTCTTCCTATTACAAGGAATGTAAACATCCCTTGTAATAGGACTAGTGTGTGACAGGTCCTCTTTATAGAGAAAGGCGGGGTCAATTAGACCCCACATCTGTCCTCCAGGCTGGAAAGCATGGAATTGGTAAAAAAAAAAACATCTCATGCTTTCAGCTGCGATCATGTTCGTTCAGCACAGTAGTGTAGTGTGTAGCATGTTCACCTAGCAGCAAAAGGGTTGCTGGTTCGAATCCCGCCCGTGACACTATCTGCCTGGAGTTTGTATGTTCTCCCTGTGCGGGTTTCCTCCCACAATCTAAAAACATGCTGTAAATTGGATCCTGTCTAAATAAGCCCTAATATGCAGTAGGATATTTAGGTTTTGTGCTGCCCTAGGCCTGACCAAATTTTGGCACCCCCCTAATAGAAAAATGACCCACCCTTCCTGTCAAGGCCACACCCTGTTTTTTTATGACCCACCCAGGAATTTTCAGGGGACACACACAAGTTCTGTGGGGGGGGGGGGGGCACAGGAGACCCTTAATTTGCCTAGTTTTTCGATCACTTCCTGTTTGGCTATGGGGCAGGAAGTGAAGGCCAATCTCCCCAAACGGACAGGGATAATACAAAATAAACTGACAGAGCTTCTAACCCCCCCCCCCCCAACTCTATCCAAAATGAAAGAAATCCAAAAAATAAAAGTGATGATTATTGTTCCAGTTTAACCCCAAATTTCCGATCATTTTATTGAGAGGCTTAAGAAAATATAACCATGCCAATAGGCCAGGATCTAGCGTTGCTAATATGTATGAATGTGTGTTAGGGACCCCCACAAACACCACCCAATGTTAAATCAACTATTTTCTTGTTTGTTTTGGGGATGCCTGTACCCCTGATAGGGTAAAGACACCTCACAAATGTTGTCACTTTCTACTTAATTCATTCACTTCCTGCCACACAGCCAAACAGGAAGTGAGGGAACAACCTGAGTAATGTTTTGTTGGGGACACAGATCAATATAAATAGTTTCCCATTTTGGAAATGGCATTTTGCTGTGTACACCCCAAATTAGTAGGAATCTTGGACTTTGGGGTCCATTTACTAAAGGCAAATCCACTTTGCACTACAAGTGGACAAGCAAGGAAGAAAACTCAAAACTTGGCGGGATTGGAAGTAAAAACCATCAGTGCTTCCCTTCTGATTTTCATTGCCTACGCTTCTACTGCAGAGCAGCTTTGCCTTTACTAAACCCCAAAATAACTAATCATTTGGGGTGTACACTGCAGTGCAATTTGCTTAATGGTGACACTAGTTAGATTGACCTGTGTCCCAAAGAAAAGACCATTGGTAGGGTTTTAACCTCACTTCCTGTTCAGCTGTGTGACAGGAAGTGAAGCCAATTTTAGGAAAAGGGACACAAAGCCCAGCCTAAAAACACTAGCAGGGGTTCTAACACTCAATTGGCTTCCCTCAAACAACCCACAATTAGAATAGGATTGTCTTGTGCTAGTTTCAAGCACAGCGCTGTAAATCAGCACTTCAAGCCTGTCCACCAATACACCACCCCCCCCACCCCCCCTCCAACAGGCCATGTTTGCAGCTTTTCCTACATCTTGCACATGTGCTTTAAAAAGTCAGTCTGGACATCAGTTCTAGGAAACAATACTTACCGCTTTGTCCTTCCTTTTCTGGTGACTAAACATTTCATGCATACACACCAGGAAAGAGCTTAGAGACAAATCACACTTGATGGTTTAGGCCCAAACTAGTTCAGCTGCAGCGGTTGAAATCCATAGCAGGAAAAAAATATCACAAAACAAACTTCAAAATTTGAAAGTAATTTTATTGGTCCACAAAACAAGGAAAGCAAAACAAAAAATTACAAATAAACACACCAAAAATATATAAAAACACCTAAAAACAAAAAAGACCAACATTTATTTCACAGTCATTGGAAAATAAATCATGCTTTTGAAATAACAGGATAGACCCACAGGATTAAAACATTAGTCATTAACATCTTGAGAAACATTTAGCAAAATTATGTAGCAGAGAAAACATCAAAAAATACAAAACTTGCTCCAAAACATCTCTGTTCCACTCCGCCATTACTTCCAGCCAGCAAATCTGCCCCCTCTGAGGGGCAGCTGACACGTGCAGTATCCACGCTTTTTATAACATGTGTGCTAATGAACCAATTGGAAACACATGAAGAAATACGGCCGCCAGACTTGTGACTGGGAAAAAACCCTGGGAATCTATCTCACCTTCACTGAGAGCCCTTCATTGGCTGCCAGTTAAAGACAGAATCGCTTTTAAAGCTCTCTGTCTTACGCATAGATGTGTCCATGAGAATGCCCCCCTTTACTTATGCAAATTAATAAAAGCGCATAATCCAAATCGCGTTTTGCGATCCACGAATCAGAACCTGCTCCAGGTTCCGAAAGCCAACTTCAAGTCCAAAGGAGAAAGAAGATTTGCGATCCAGGGTCCCAGACTATGGAACGCTTTACCAACCAGCATTCGGTTGGAGGAGAACCACCTAGCATTTAGGAAAAAGGTCAAGACTTTTCTCTTTTGATATCAAAGGAGACAGGAACAACAAGCGCCCAGAGGCGATTCAGTTCGCATGTGCCGCGCTATATAAGTTCTCATTCATTCATTCATTCATTCAAATGTCAGCCTCTAGTTTGTGTGCACTTGTAACTGCTTACACCTGTTAAGGATGTCCTTAAATTACTAAGCCAAAAAAAAAGCTTTCTGAGCATGCTCAGAAAGATGCAAGTCATTTTCAGGATGAAACTTCCAACTTCTTTTACTAAGTGTTCGAGCATGCCCAGTTCACTCGAAATGCAGTACCAGAATCAAATCTGCAATGGCGGATGAAAGCATTAGAGGTGTTTAATTTTTTTTTGGTCCCCCTGAAGTGATGCTTTACAAGCTGAACGGGAGGTCTTATAGCATTTTGATGTAACAAACCTAAATAGTAATAATTTAAACGCCCCTGTCCCTAGTAGCTCGCAGTCAGAAGCGAACAAGCAGCATTTTTATTGTTTCCGGTTACCAGTTTAGATTTACAGATGAGGTCTAGTGCTAAAAATATTCCTCTTGCTGTTACGCACGCTATGATACCTCACATGTGTGGTTTGAAGAATGTTTCCATATGTGGGCGGGCCTTAAATGTGTAAGCCCCGCCCACATATTGAACCCCCGTTCAAACCCCACATGTGAGGTATCATAGCGTACGTTAGAGCGAGAGCAATACTTTTAGCACTAGACCTCCTCTGTAAATCTAAACTGGTAACCTGAAACACATAAAAAAGCGTTGCCTATGGGTATTTTCAAGTACTGAAGTTTGGCCCCATTCCATGAGTGTGTGCAATATTAAAGTGTAACATGTTGGGTATCTATTTACTCGGTGTAACATCATCTTTCACATTATGGCCATAAATTGGGCTAACTTTAGTGTATTCTTAATTTGTAACCACTTGAGCCCCAGAGCATATTACTGCTCACTGACGGGGCAATTTTTTGCATTTCAACACTGCGTCATTTTGACTGACAATTGCGTGGTTGTGCGACGTGGCCCCCAAACAAATTTGGTGTCCTCATCCTCCCCCCCCCCCCCCCCTAAAAATGTTTTTTTTTTTTTTTTTGTTGGTGGTATTTGATCACCTCTGCGTTTTTTCTTATTTTTGCTTGACCCAAAAATATAGCGACAATTTGGTAACTAAAAAAACATCTTTTTTACTGTTTGCTATAATAAATCTCCCCCAAAATATATTCAAAAAATGTTTGCCCTCAGTTTAGGCCGATAAGTATTCTTGGACATATTTTTGGTTGCCAAAAATCACAATAAGCGTTTGATTGGTTTGGGCAAAAGTTCTAAGTAGGGGTTGGTCTTATGGGTTTTTTTGGACTAATTTTTTGTTTTACTAGTAATGGTGGCTATCATTGTTTTTTCTGGCTACTGCGACATTGTGGCGGAGACATTTTTGTGAGATTTGGCATTTTTGTAGCGAGCAATGGTATAGAAATGCATTGCTTACTATAAAAATGACACTGGCAGGGAAGGGGTTAACACTAGGGGCGCGGAAGGGGTTGAATATGTTACCTGGGTGTGTTCTAACTGTAAAGGGGGTGGGACTGTGTAGGGGAAATGACAGATCGCTGTTCATACATTGTAGGGACAGACGAGCAGGCATCCCCCCCCCTGACAGGACCGGGATAAAGGGGAACTCCACCCCAAATTATAAAAAAAAACGGCGTGGGGGTCCCCCTTCAGGTGCACAACAGGCTCTTAGATTTGATCTGGAACATAAGGGGTTAAACCCACGCCAAAAAACGGCGTGGGGTTCCCCCTCAGATCCAGACCAAACCCTTCTCCCAGGCACGCAGTCTGGCCGGACAGGAATGGGGGTGGGGACGAGCGAGCGCCCCCCCCCCCCTCCTGAGCCGTACCAGACCACATGCCCTCGACATGGGGGAGTGTGTGCTGTGGGGGAGGGGGCACTGCCCCCCCACCCCAAAGCACTCTTGTCCCCATGTCGATAGGGACAAGAGCCTCTTCCCGACAACCCTGGCCGTTGGTTGTCGGGGTATGCGGGCGGGGGGCTTATCAGAATCTGAGAGCCCCCTATATTAAGGGGGCCCCCAGATTCTGGCCCCCCACCCTATGTGAATGAGTATGGGGTACATCGTACCCCTACCCATTCACCGGGTGGAAAAGTGTAAACACAAAAAAAAACACACAGTAAAAATTAATTTATTAGTCAGCTCCGGGGGTCTTCTGCCGGGACCCCCCACCACCAGCCCATTGGGCCCCGGGCTTTGCCGTCTTCTGCCGGGGGGGGACACCCACCGATGCTCTCCGCCATGTCCAGCCAGGCCCCCACCCCAAAATAAGCTCTTTCACATCCGGGGGGGCCGGCCGAAAAAAGCAGAGAACAACGGGGGCGGAGCCCCTCGGTCTTCCAGACGTTTTCTGCCGGGGGGGCTCCAGCCCCGCACCGGTCTTCGCCGCCGCCTTCCGCCGGGGGGGGACACCCACCGATGCTCTCGGCCATGTTCGGCCAGGCCCCCTACCCCAAATCAAGCTCTTTTACATCCGGGGGGGGGCGGCGGAAATGGCGGAGAACAACGGGGGCGTCGCCACTCCTCGGTCTTCTAGCCGTTTTCTGCCGGGGGGGGAAACACCCACCCATGCTCTCCGCCATGCTCGACTGTGCCCCCACCCCAAAATGAAGCTCTTTTACATCCGGGGGGGGCCGGCCGAAAACAGCGGAGAACAACGGGGGTGTCGCCCCACCTCGGGCTCCTCCGCTTCTGCCTGGCTCCTCCCGAGGCCAGGGCTTCTTTCGCCGTCTTCCGCCGGAGGGCGCCACTCTCCGGGCTTCTCGTCGTTGTCTTCCGCCGCGGGGGCCAGGCCTTCTTCTTTGCCGCCCCCTTCGAATTTTTCGGCCTGGACGGGGGTCGCACATCCCATCCAGGACTTGGACGTGGCGGGCTTCTCGTCGCTGTTTTCTGCCGCTGCCCCCTTCACCACGAAGCTCCGTGCTTGTTTGATGAGGGCAGCGGGCTTCCGTCGTCTTCTCCAGGGTGAGGGTCGTACATCCCACCCCGGATTTCGTCGCCGGCTTCTGCCTGGCTCCAGAGAGGAGCCAGGGCTTCTCGTCGCAGTCTTCCGCCGCGGGGTGACACTCGCGGGCTTCTTCTTCCATTCGATGTTGACACGGCGAGGTCCGGCGCTGAAATGCCTTCTGAGCGGCGGGCAAGGACTTATATTGGCATTGGGCGTGGGCGTGGTTATGCCAACATGTGACCTTAACCCATGTGACAGTGATGTCACATCACATCACTGTCACATGGGTTAAGGTCACATGTTGGCATAACCACGCCCACGCCCAATGCCAATATAAGTCCTTGCCCGCCTCTCAGAAGGCATTTCAGCGCCGGACCTCGCCGTGTCAACATCGAATGGAAGAAGAAGCCCGCGAGTGTCACCCCGCGGCGGAAGACTGCGACGAGAAGCCCTGGCTCCTCTCTGGAGCCAGGCAGAAGCCGGCGACGAAATCCGGGGTGGGATGTACGACCCTCACCCCGGAGAAGACGACGGAAGCCCGCTGCCCTCATCAAACAAGCACGGAGCTTCGTGGTGAAGGGGGCAGCGGCAGAAGACGGCGACGAGAAGCCCGCCACGTCCAAGTCCTGGATGGGATGTGCGACCCCCATCCAGGCCGAAAAATTCGAAGGGGGCGGCAAAGAAGAAGGCCTGGCCCCCGCGGCGGAAGACAACGTCGAGAAGCCCGGAGAGTGGCGCCCTCCGGCGGAAGACGGCAAAAGAAGCCCTGGCCCCTAGTAGGAGCCAGGCAGAAGCCGGCGACGAAATCCGGGGTGGGATGTACGACCCTCACCCCAGAGAAGACGACGGAAGCCCGCTGCCTCATCAAACAAGCACGGAGCTTCGTGGTGAAGGGGGCAGCGGCAGAAGACAGCGACGAGAAGCCCGCCACGTCCAAGTCCTGGATGGGATGTGCGACCCCCATCCAGGCAGAAGAATTTGAAGGGGGCGGCGGAAGACCCTCAAAAGTGAAAACGTTCACCAGGTGAAGGACTTATATTGGCATTGGGCGTGGGCGTGGTTATGCCAACATGTGACCTTAACCCATGTGACAGTGATGTCACATCACATCACTGTCACATGGGTTAAGGTCACATGTTGGCATAACCACGCCCACGCCCAATGCCAATATAAGTCCTTGCCCGCCGCTCAGAAGGCATTTCAGCGCCGGACCTCGCCGTGTCAACATCGAATGGAAGAAGAAGCCCGCGAGTGTCACCCCGCGGCGGAAGACTGCGACGAGAAGCCCTGGCTCCTCTCTGGAGCCAGGCAGAAGCCGGCGACGAAATCCGGGGTGGGATGTACGACCCTCACCCCGGAGAGGACGACGGAAGCCCGCTGCCCTCATCAAACAAGCACGGAGCTTCGTGGTGAAGGGGGCAGCGGCAGAAGACGGCGACGAGAAGCCCGCCACATCCAAGTCCTGGATGGGATGTGCGACCCCCATCCAGGCCGAAAAATTCGAAGGGGGCGGCAAAGAAGAAGGCCTGGCCCCCGCGGCGGAAGACAACGTCGAGAAGCCCGGAGAGTGGCGCCCTCCGGCGGAAGACGGCAAAAGAAGCCCTGGCCCCTAGTAGGAGCCAGGCAGAAGCCGGCGACGAAATCCGGGGTGGGATGTACGACCCTCACCCCAGAGAAGACGACGGAAGCCCGCTGCCCTCATCAAACAAGCACGGAGCTTCGTGGTGAAGGGGGCAGCGGCAGAAGACAGCGACGAGAAGCCCGCCACGTCCAAGTCCTGGATGGGATGTGCGACCCCCATCCAGGCAGAAGAATTTGAAGGGGGCGGCGGAAGACCCTCAAAAGTGAAAACGTTCACCAGGTGAATGGGTAGGGGTACGATGTACCCCATACTCATTCACATAGGGTGGGGGCCCGAAATCTGGGGGCCACCTTATTAAACGGGGCTCCCAGATTCTGATTGGCTCCCGCCCGCATACCCCGACAACCAATGGCTAGGGTTGTCGGGAAGAGGCTCTTGTCCCGATCGACATGGGGACAAGAGTGCTTTGGGGTGGGGGGGCAGCGCCCCCCTCCCCCAAAGCACACACTCCCCCATGTCGAGGGCATGTGGTCTGGTACGGCTCAGGAGGGGGGGGCGCTCGCTCGTCCCCACCCCCATTCCTGTCCGGCCAGACTGCATGCCTGGGATGAGGGCTTGGTACGGATCTGGGGGGGAACCCCACGCCGATTTTGGCGTGGGTTAACCCCTCACGTTCCGGACCAAGCCGGAGAGCCTATTGTACCCCTGGGGGGGAAGCCGCGCCGGTTTCACATTTGAAATTTGGCGCGGAGTTCCCCTTCAGTGTCAGCGCAGCCCGAGAACAGCTCGGAGCTTGCCGTGCGCCGCTCCAGGCAGTGCAAACACTGCTACGCCGCCTGGTATTTACCAAGGATTTCCCGGCGTACTGAAGAGGCGCGCGGTAAGCTCCGATTTTTCCCTCTGCGCATGCCCAGTATGCAAGTGAACCTTCCGAGGTTCTAGCGTACTTTGCAAGGGCACGGGGATCGGGTCCCAAAAGTCACTTTCCCTTTCAAATCGGCCCGCCACACAAGTTTAAACACATGTCACTACACTTCCCCTGCATCACCCCCCTCCCTCCCCTCATAAACTCCCGCCCGAATCCCCGATGTTTACATTACTAAATGCCGCACGCCAGCTCTGTACTGGCGTGCTGTGCGCCCTCTCCTGGGCGCATTAGGCACTTTAGTAAATGAGGAAACACGCTGCACTGGCAGCGTGTTTCTTTTGTAAATGTCAAAAACAGTTTTACTCCTGCTTGTGCACCATGAGTCTTGGCGCACAGGCTTGGTAAATCAGCCCCTATGATGTAAGGAAGTGGCTTTATGGGGACCCTGTAGTAAGGGGGGGCTCTCTGGGCACCCTGAAGTAAGGGGAGGCTCTTTAGGGAGCTTGATGTAAGGGGGAGGCTCTCTATTGACCCTGATGTATGGAATAGGCTCCCTGGGAGCCGGATGTAAGGGGAGGCTCTCTGGGGAGCCTGATGTAAGGTGGAGGCTCTCTGGGGACCCTGGTGTAAGGGAAGGATCTCTGGGGACCCTGATGTAAGGGGGGCGCTCTGTGGACCTTGATGTAAAGGGGGGCTCTCTGGGGACCCTGGTGTAAGGGGAGGCTCTCTGGGGACCATGATGTAAAGGGGTCTCTCTGGGTACTTTGATGTAAGGGGAGGATCTCTGGGGACTCTGATGTAAGGGGAGGATCTCTGGGGACCCTGATGTAAGTGAAGGTTTTCTGGGAACCCTGATGTAAGGGGGGTTTTCTGGGGACCCTGATGTAAGGAAGGGGCTCTCTGGGGACCCTGATTTAAGGGGAAGCTTTCTGGGGAGCCTGCTGTAATAGGGCTTACATGGGACCCTGATGTAAGGGGAAGGCTCTTTGGATATCCTGATGTAAGGGGGAGGCTTTCTAGGGACCGTGATGTAAGAGGAGGCTCTCTGGGGACCCTGATTTATGGGGGGCTTTATGGGGACCCTGATGTAAGTGGAGGTTTTCTGGGAACCCTGATGTAAGGGGGGCATTCTGGGGACCCTGATGTAAGGAGGGGCTCACTGGGGACTCTGATGTAAGGAAGGGGTTCCCTGGGGACCCTGATGTAAAGAGGACTTTCTGGGAACCCTGATGTAAGGGAGTGGCTCTCTGGGGACCCTGATGTAAGGAATGGGCTCTCTGGGGACCCTGATGTAAGGGGAGCTCTCTGGGGACCCTGATGTAAGTGGAGGCATTCTGAGAACCCTGATGTAACGGGGGTTCTCTGGGGCCCTTGGTGTAATGAGGGGGGCTCTGGGGACCCTAATGTAATGAGGGGGCTATGGGGTCCCTGATGTAAGTAGGGATGCTCTCTGGAGAACCCTATGTTATGAGGGGGGCTCTGGGGACCCTGATGTAAGGAGGGGCTCTCTGGGGACCCTGGTGTAAGGGGACTCTCTGGGGACCCTGATGTAAGGAAGGGGCTCTCTAGGGACCCTGATATAAGGAATGGTTTCTCTGGGGATCCTGATGTAAGGAAGGGGCTCTCTGGGGACCCTGATATAAGGAATGGGATCTCTGGTGACCCTGATGTAAGGAAGGGGCTTTCTGGGGACCCTGACTTAATGAGGGACTCTCTGGGGACCCTGATTAATGAGGGGGGCCCTGGGGACCCTAATGTAATTAGGGGGCTCTGGGGACCCTGATGTAA